>KZ309270.1:71371-97534 GCA_000376725.2 Ladona fulva | reverse complement strand
GGGGAAACCCAAATCTTCGATTTCTGAATAGCGGATTTATGAAATTAGTAATAATTGATAAAAATCAAGATATCTGCAAAGTGTTTGGTATCAAAATGATCAGCAAAGTGCAAGGAAAGTAAATTCGGACTGCTTATACAAAACAAATTTCTTATTAAATATATTATATATGATACCAACCATATTTTCTAAACATTAACCACTGACCGCACCCTTAGGGAAAAGGTCGACCTAGATTATAAGGGAAAACTACCTGCTAGGACTTCCCTGCACCTCCAGTACTCCTGTTACTTTTCTCCCGCACACAGATGTAGAAAAATCTGAGGGTCCCACAGCTAAAGGGTTAATGTTCAAATGCTATAATCAAGAACTGTGCTAATCAGAAATGTCGCTTTAGCTCTGGGCAATATTTGAAATGTGAATGACTAAACGGGATGTAAATAAATGTAAGTAAAGTTGAGTAATTTAAATTCAAACTACTTCTAAATGTTTTCACTAGAATAAAACACTTAATTCACCAGACAAATAAACAAAAATTTATGTAAATTAATATTATTTATAATACAAAATTGTATGCATCATCTATGATATTGTTGTTTGAAAGTGTAAATTAAGTACTTTGTACATCAAGGATGTCCCATCAAAATTTGACATATTAACATATTTATGAACCAGCCATTAGCTACTTGATTATTAATTAGTTATTTATTTAAAATATACCAAATGAGATAATAATTTTGAAAATTTCATGTAAATAAATATAAGAATAATGATTGTTAAGAGAAAATATGTGATAAAATGCATCGTATATAATATAGATCACTAAGTATAACCATGAAGAAATAATCAGATGGAAAAGATATTTTTCCTTGAATAAAAACAATACATCTAAATATATACATACTTTTCATTCTTGCAAATATTGCCTAGGATTTGCTATTAGTTCAAGATGTAATAAAAGTGATGACAGTCACGGTTTCAAACTATGTTCATCGTTAAGATTTTAAATAACTGCACTATAAATGCTCAAGAAAGAAACCATTGAGTAATCTTATAGAGGGATAACCTTATGGGGCATTTTGATATCACTTTCTTTCAAGTCTTATCTCCGATAGATGGCATTGGCACTACTATCCTCTCTCTCTCAATTGGTGACGGAACGGCCAGGATTAAGATTAGGACCTGGAATCTTTTTATCTTATCTTATATACTCCTTCTTATTCTCCTTATATACTCCAACATCTTGTAAACACAAGGTTAATCTTATAGCCCTGGCTTTTTTCGAGGGGACACGGCCGCGCTTATGCATAGAGAAAGATATTTGGCGATAATCATTTTTGAACACTTTCTCTCTACTGCAAAGGTTTACAGTACAATTTAGGTTATGAAAGCGATTGCGCAGAGGAGTTCGTCCTTTTCGAAAGTGGCCCTTTAGTATATTTATTTACACTTCCTTGTTAGTTTATCCGTTCTATCGAGTTTATATACTAACTTTTAACTATGGGTTACGAAGTATGCATCTTAATTGTCATATATAATTTTTTCTGTATGACTGTATGGCAGGCCATATAGGGCTGTTTGTGATTTATTTATGATCAGTAACATTTAGAGTTATATCCACTTTTCGATGAGTGTGACGAGGGAACATTTTCCGTGTGTTTAATAATGGAAATATTTATCCAGAGAATTTTACTCCTCATTAACGACTTCAAACTCATCAGCTTCATTTTTTGAGATTTCCTCAGTATCTAAGTGCTGAAATTCATGCATGAAAGGGTGATGAATTTCCTTGCGATATGTGACAGCAATACCAATCAAACGAATATATAGAATTGTAAAGCGGTTCCTTATTGTAATTCCAGTCACCTACAAGTACGTCACAACAATATCTTCCTTATCATTTGAGTTCAAGATTACGACTGGAAAACTGATAGCGGAGCCCTTGCACCTCTTTATCACCCAAATCATATCGTTCTTGTGTGAACCCCACCAGAGCCTCTCATCGGGATTGCTCTCGAGATCTTTCCAATCCCTGTCCACTGTATGAATTCCTGAGAGCGGTCAAGATATCATCTCACTTAAGAAATACCGCAGCAGCTGTAGTCATTCTAGCTTATTCTAAAATGAAGAAGAAGCAAACAGAAAGAAAAGCATCTGGGTTAAGCTGTGGATTGAAAGAAGGCATGCTTCCAGAACTGACCAAGCATTAATACAGAAATTAAAGATGCGCAGTGGTTTAGAAATTTTTGCTGACTGACAAGCAGTGAAGTTGAGCTTAGTGTAGAATCGATGGAACCTGCAATTTTTAACTGATATGAGAAAGGCAATATAAATGCGTGAATGAGTGTTGGTTAAACTGAGATTTTTTGCATCCGGCAAGCGCACGTAATTACAAGGCACCCTTGTAATGTTTCTTCTCAAAGCTGAATTCTATTCACCACCTTATCTGCTGTAATATGAAAAAATAATTTGAGATGATTCTTACGGCAGTCTTCAGGACCTTTTTCACATACCAGCGAATTGTACCACAAATTTGCTTAAAAAAAATCATCTTCGATGAATAATTTATGTACCGGATAGATAATAACTATTATTGGCTTTTGGTAAGTATTATTATTATCTTGGCATATTAACATAAAATATGCTTATCCAATTAATTGTGATATTAAAAACTGGAAAATGAAATGAAACTGAAATAAATAAAATAAACATATTGACCCTAAAAGTTGCCAATGATGTAGGGAAAGGGGTATAAAAACAATGATATCCCTATAGCTTCTATCGCTATCTACCATTTTAGATTTCATAAATTATCTTTCCCCAGGAGCGACATCTGTCTTTTTTGGCTTTCTGGTATACATTTGTCAATTATAACACTTGTAAAGACATTGACAACTGACTCGCATGGTCACATATAGTCTCTTGCGAAACACTGTGAAAATGTTCCAATTCTGGGCTTGAAGAAATGAATACTGGTCTCTTGACCAGGCTCTTCAGATTCTAGCCCACTCACAAAGTTTTCTTTGTGATATTTTCATCACTTGTTTCCCTCATTCTTTATAGCGTGCATTATAATATGACTCTTTAGTTGAAAACTCAACTTGCAAACATATCAAATAAACAAGCAGCAGAAATTTTGATTAGCAATTGCTGTATGTGAATCATTGCAGTTAAAGAATTCGTTATTCATCCCCAATTGTCAGCCTGGTAAAAAACAGCTTCATTGTAGAGTGAAATATGACCAAATGAAGTCATATAGAAAGGCGCTCTCTTTGACTGTACTTATTATCTGTTTGATTCATTTAATATCTGAACTGATGTAATATTTGTATAAAGCATTCAAGCCATGTGTATTTCTGCTTTTAAACGACTTTTTTGCAACCTTTTTGGGAAAAATGCAACAATATAACAAAAATTTATTGACATCTCTGCCAATGAAGTGCATCTGCTGTTCCCTTTTACTTGTGCTGAACACGATAAGAGAACTCCTCTACTCATACAATCGAGTGAAGAGCATTTCCCCATTCTCAAGAAGGTTCAAAAAATCTGCATAGTTGCTGGGCCTGCTACGATTACATGAAGGCAGATGCGACGACACGCAGCACCAACTGGTCAGTGGATCCCTAAGTACGAGAAAAAGGCATATCACTTGAATGCATGGACGTGAGCGCTCTATAAGATTACTCTATGAAGAAACTCCCATTTATCAACCCCACATTTATCAATCAGGTGTTTTTTAGATAATACAAAATATGATTTGTTAAAAAGTGCTACGATTAGTGCAGCTATTAGGCTGCGATTGTTAGATAAATTCAGAGGAAGTACATTTTCGGAAGACTTAATTAGTATTATGCTACCCCCCTGCTACTTTGGCTGATCCGACAGTGAGTGTAAAATAAGAGACATAGATGCGAGGACAAGTTGTTTTAGGGACTCATTCTTTCCATGAACAATATGTGATAACAATAAATTAAAGAGGTAATTCCAACTCTTGGTGTTTACACCCCCTGCCACATGCCAAAAGGTGGCTTGCAGGATATTTATGTAGATGTAGATGTACAAAAGACGTGTTAAAAGCTTTTCATAACATTTTTGCATGCCTTATGCAAATCAGGTCTTCTTAGATCAACCAACTCACTCATGATCTCGGACACAAAGTTATTGTGAAAGCTAATGGAATATTCAATATATTTAATTAAAAAATACTGTGATGAGATAACAATACTGAAATAGTTAAGAAAAGTGGACTAATGATTGTGTTGGGAAAATATGTGATGCAATGGATTGCTCAATTTTGTTCAATAATTCTAAACAGAGATGATGAAATATGTATTTTGTTTCTATGAAGATACTTTGCTTACCATGTAAAACAATAACATGTTTGGAAGTTTTTGCAGACATTAAATATACCTTATGCGCAAACATTTGAGCAGGATCATCTAGTAAACTCTAATTTTGGTTTTGTGGGGAAAGTTCTTCCTTATATTGATTTATTTCTATGAGTCATCAGTAACTAAAGGATAATCTGACACACATTTTGGTAAAGAGGCAATTCCTCCCACCTTGTTCTCATTGTATGTTTGTTTTGTTTTTGCTTATTTCTTTTGTTACAGTTTTCCTGCTTTACTTGATGTCAATAGGTTGTAATTAGTTGTACCAAAATGCTGTGTGTTTGACATCAAAGAACTTCTTTTAAGTTAAAGTTGGTGTGTTAAATATTTTAATCCTTTAGAGTGATGTTCACTCAGAAACCTCTACAGGTCCAGGCTCACTCTGGTTGTAAGGCATAGTAAGGTTTACACTGTGATCTTGGAGGATTGTCACCTTGTGGTTATAGAAGTTTTACATGATGGAGGAAGAAAGGTACAGGACTCCATTGTTCAATGGGAATAATTATAGTCACTGAAAGTTCAATATGGAGATTTACTTGGATGAAAAAAACATTCTAGAATACATGGAAAATCTGCTTAGCAGCCTTCTACGACTGCTTGAATAATGCACAGTGGATAATGCCAATGCAAAGAGGAAGGAAGAGGATGCTGTACTTAACATAAATAAAGATAACAAAAGGTGCAAAAGTTTGATCCTTCAAAGCTTACACGATGACCAGGTTGAACTTATGATGGGCAAGCCTACAGCCTATGATGTTGGGAAGGCATTGGAAGCTCCATTAGGGAAGAGGACTACTGCAAACAGAATGACTCTGTTGAGGAAGTTTAAATTACTAAGGTATCATGTACATGAAGAAACTCTGTATGAATTTTGCTTAAAATTCAGTAGACTTGTTAGAGAACTCAAACTGGCAGGTGTTAAGACAGATGATGAGGGATGCAGTTTTTCTTGGCTTTGCAACAGGAATATGAGGAAGTGGTATCCACCCTTCAGACCTTGGCCTCGAAAAAACTATCTGTGAGCTTTATTAGAATAAGGTCAGAAAAGTTTGAGCTTAGTAAGAAACAGTAAAAGTCTAAATTGCTGCCTACTAAAATTGAAGCTCCTAGTCTTGTAATGGCACTCAGAAAGCAGTATTGTCAAATGGAGGAATGGTGCTCATCTCTAGGTTTCAGGTTTAACTGTAATAACTGTGGTAAGCAATGCTGTAGAAAGATGAGTGTTGGTTGCTTGGTGCTAGGTGGAGTTGATCGATGATGAGGAGCTTAATAGAATCACAAAAGAGGTTAGAGAGGAAGTCATGGAGGTGGCACAAGGAACACCTGCACAAATCTTGTGAAGGAGGAGAGAGAAAACCGCTTTTATAGCTTCATGTGTCTTGCTGGGGAAGAAGTAGAAGAGGCATCAACTAGTGGAGAAGATGCACTACCAGTAAGGAAGAGTGTAAAGTGGAGGCCTTATGGATTATGGATTCAGGAGCCATTGAACACCTTGTTAGACCAGAGATTGCAGTAGTGATCTAATGAAAATAGGATGGTGATGTTGAAATTCAGGTAGCAAAACGCAATTCATATTTGATTGCTAAAGAAAAGGGTGACCTGGTTGATACCACTTTAGTTAATTTTAGGAATGTTACCCTTGGAATGAAAGGCGTATAAATTATAGAGAATTTAAAGCATAACTTAATCTGCATCTCAAAATTGGAGAAGAGGGAATTTGTTACATCTTTTGAAGATGTTAAATATTTTTTAGTTATTGGTGTAAGAGATGGAAATATTTACAAGCTAAATGTAAACATTCAAAGTAATTCACAGGATGTGTTTTCTGCCATGAGTACATGATATAAAAGATTAGGTCATATAAGTGTTCAAAGTTTGAAAGTTCTCTATAAAAATGTGGATGGAATTGGAGAATTGAAATTTGAATGGTCAGAATTGTGTGAAGTTTGTGTAATTGGAAAGAAAATATATAGGTTATTCAGATGCCAAGTTTTCCTTCCTCCTTACTTGGCATCAGTACATTGTAATCAGTTGTATCAAAATGTTGTGTGTTAGACATTAAAGAAGTTCTTTTAAGTTAAAGTTGGTGCATTAAATGTTTTAATACCCTCCTTTAGGCTGATGTTCACTTAAAAACCTCAGCACATTTTGAGTCTCAATATCTACCTCTCCAAATTATCTGTTGTGGCTATATTTTGGGGAAAAAATACTGTAATTTATACTACTGAAAATTAATTTTGTCTCTGTAATGGGTTAAATTGTTCCATATTTGTCGATTGGGCTTCATTTGCTCTTGATTAATAACTTTATTTGAGATGATATGGTCATATTATGAAGGGTCAAAATTGGTCCATCATTCATATTGTGTGTTACCAAAGATCTACGATCGATTGCTAAAACAAGTTTTTCATATTTTAAGTTTTGATCTTTTTATAGGAACGTACTATCAGCCTTTTAATTTCACTTAGATGATTTTGCACTTTCATTTTAGAATATGTCTTATCCACTTAGCTTTTCTTCTTCTAGTTGGATTAATCAATTACCTTTTCACTCTAAATCTTTGTAACCTCTCACTTCTGAACTAATCCAACCAGGAAAACTTCTTCTCCATTACTGATTTTCAGACTTTCTTGGCATTCTTTTTCTCAACATCCATATTACTGCTGTGGTGTAACCTTTCATCACCTTTCTTTCCAAGATTTTCATGAAGTTTAAAAAAAATATAATCTTTTTTATTGAAGGCTTTTTTTACCTTGATATGATACCTAATTCTCCTTATGCTGTTTCTATTTTATGGCCTTACTAGGTACTTTATCTTTTCAGCCTGCTCAATTCATTTTTAATTCACCCCTAAATCTAACCTTTTTCTGTCCTGAAAATCTTATTTGCTTTTAACCATATTTACCTTTACATTACATGTTCTTTTCTCTATAATGTTTTCTAAAGTATCCTTTCTGATTTATGTACTATCACAATGCTGATATTTAAAAAATAATACTAATACCAAGAACTTGCATGTACTCCAATGCTGATATTCAGCCTATTTCAGCAATTCAGCTTATCCTTAAATTCATGGCACCTATTATCAACTCCTCGGTGGTATTCAAGATCATTTCTAAAAAATTAAAAAAATTATAAACCTTATTTTTCTATTTGTGATTTTACAAAATTGTAATGAATAATATGTTTGCCTTTAAGGAAATTATGATTGATATGACATTTATTTCTATGTATGTACATACTATTTTTCTCATCCTACTTTCTAAACGACCATTTTCAACTTGTTGAACAGGTTTCCTTTGGGAACAGGCATTGCAGGCCAAGTTGCATTGACTGGAGAGGTGCTTAACATTGAGGATGCATACTCAGATCCAAGGTTTAATCGCACTGTAGATCAGCTTACAGGCTATCATACACACACTATTCTTTGTATGCCAATCTTCATAAGAGGATCAGTGATTGGAGTGGTTCAAATGGTCAACAAACATTCAGGAAAATTCACTAAGGTATGTGTTATTATTAATGCTCTTTTCCATATCTATTGCATACTGCTGTAAGCAATCAATTACTATTCATATTCTCATTTCAATTCATTATTAATAAATAGAATTCCCCAAAAATAATAATTTCTAATAATTTTCAAATTTCTAATTATAATAACTTTCAAGTAAAGTGAAATTCCTTCCTTAATATATTCAACACTATTTTCTTTTCCTGTTAAAATGGCTATTATTATAATTTTTGTCAGTGCAAGGAACATTTTTCCTAAATAAATATTTAGTTCAGCTTCTTTCTTCCCTGGGGAAAAACAGCTAAGATGAGTTAACTCAGACTATCTGGTTTTACTTCGTAATTTCAACTCGTTTCAATGTGGTTATGGCCCGCTTACCCTGTAACTAACTTGCATGACCAAAGTCAGACCATCTTGTATTACCTCATCCCTGATGGACATTTCCAACTGTTATTAACTCATATTACATCATTTTAGCTCACACCAATTAGGGCTTGCAATAGGTTGTTTTAATTTGTTATAGCTCGTTTTACATTGCTTTAGCTCACACTGATTAGTACTCATATATTATTTCACTGCCCATCAACTGCAATAACATTGTTCAGACTTCCAGTAGCCTATTCAAGGAATGCAACAAAGGATTAATGGGGTAAAATTAAATAGAACAATATGGTAGCTTTTTAGTTTTTTTTTATTCTGTTCAAATCTTGTATCTAAGAGCAGATGTAGCTGTGTACTTTTTCCTTTTCATCTCTACCAATTCTTCATATCTTCCCTTCTTCCTCAGGAAATTGCTGTTGCAATCTGTAATGAAAATGATAATTCATGAATGCATTGGTCCTGATACTTCCTTATAATTTCCTACTAGTAGAAAGATTGAAAAGTTCAATAAAATCTATGTTTTTTGGCCCGACTTTGTGGAAAGTCATTCTGAAGGAATAAAGATAACTTTGTAATATCCATAACAATTTTAATATCACAAACCGGTCATAATATTAAACACCTTGTGGATATTACAAAGTTTTCTTCTTTCCTTTTTCATTTAGCATTACAGACAGAATGATTAACAATAAAAAAATGCAACGTAGGTCAAAATAAAAAAATATATGCACACGCAGCAGATATAGCATTAATATTCTTTGGGGTTAATGCTGGCTTTCCTGGTCCTTCTTCTTGGGGACAACTTTTGCCAAACACAGATCTCTCCTTATTGCCTCACATCCCCATAATGCCACTGCCAGATTTGTCATGTAGATTGAATTGGAGGTAGATTTTGCCTCCACATTTTCCAACTTCATCCATATTCCACAAAGGCATACATTCTAGTCAACTGGAAAAGCAAATTACTCCATGAATAATAAATACAACACTTTACATATGTATTTCAGATACACAACAAAGTCTATAATGCTTAATAACTTTCATTTCAATTACCTGCACACTAGAAGTCATGAAGCCGATTTAAGATTGCGTCAGTTTTTTCTCCCAACTTCACTTGGAAGTGCATTGGACCGGAAGTTTTTCTCTTATGTCAAAGAATGCAACAGCAAAAAGGTGAAGAATGTGAGAAGCCGGGAAAGTGCATATTAACAATGATAGCAATTGTGAAGAAATACACATTAATATGAGTAAGAAATTAAAATTTGGTTTTGAATGCATTTGTCATAGGTCTCCTAAAGATAAGTGGGAAATTACCAATTATATCAGCTTCTGACAGAAGTGCTTTCGTTCACTGACTTTACCTTTTCACGAGATGATTGTAGTGCAAGACAATTCCAGGGGGGGTTATCATGTAAGTTACAATATGAATAAAATATCAATAAAAATGCTAGATGAAAACCATTACCTTTAATGATTAGAAGGAAGGGAAACCCTTGATTTGGACCTTTAAACAATTCTGGAGATATCCATGCATATTAGAACCACACTAATCAAACTTAGAAGCAATGAGAATAATCATAACAAATCCTGGAAAATATCAAAATTGTAAAAAAATATAACCAAGATATGTTGGCTGGACGTTGTAGAAAACACATAGAACTAAATGAACAGTTCTTTGTAACTTAAACTAAGTATTTACTTAATGACTGGTTTCAACCAGAAACCTGATGACTCATAGATAGCTCTTTTCTTGTCAAAACCAGTCAAAATATGTCTTTTTACACAAAAAACACACTTAAATAACTCAAAAGATACCTATGATTTACAGCATAACTCTTAAATTATTAAGGAATGAAGTGAAAGAAGATAGTATGATTTAAATTTTATATTTTGCTAAATAATTATTTAACCTCAATCCTATGCAGATTCCCAGCTAGAAAGGTGCATTCTTTACATACTGTAATATGTATGAATATCATCAATTCCCTGCAATTTTCCTTGTGGATTAAGATATCACTATCTGCACTTGTCATTGGCAAATTTCAGAGTACTTGAATTTTGTGCAACTTCCCCTCCACTGCTCCCATGACCATTCATCGTCTTATTGGTAATGCAGTCTCCGGAAACCTCCAAGTTGTGTCTTGGACGCCATGGAGTTTCCGTTCTTTCTGTGAACATAGCATCCTTTTCTATGGCCGAATTTCTTCCAAAAAGACTGCATGTTAAGTGTTTTTACATTAAAAAATTGTGCAATATCCACAGGAATTAAATGTGTAAGACTCTTTTGTTGGCTTTGGGCATAACATCATATTTGATTGATATTTTGAAGTTAATTTGGTTTATTGCTATCTTGATTATTCTTGTTCTTGCATTATGTACATCTGCTGTAATTTATAAGTTATATAAGTAAATATTTGCTGTTGTTTCCTAATATTCTGCTTATTCTTATGTTTGTCTTACAATTAGAAGTCAATTTTTGTTGTATTAACCAATTTTGGTCATTTGAATTCAGCACAAAAATCGAATGCAGTTGCTAGGGTTCTATGTTACCATAAAACCACACATAAATCCACCAAGTATGCTGCAAGGGGATCACCTTTTTAAGTTTCTAATTATAATTATCAACCATAAAGACTAAATCTAATACTCATTCATTCCATGAGTTTGAAATGCCATTATAAGAATTTCAAAGATATTAACTCTTGTGATAATCAACTTAAGTCAATTTGAGGTTGATAGTATTAAAACAAAACACCTGGTTTATGTGTAAAAACTTACTCATCAATTCAATAATAACCCATACTATTGATCTGAATTCTGTAGATCCCTTGAGGTCTCATGGTAATACTTTTATATGAATATGATGGGTTTATGAGTCTTTTAGCCTTTCAAAATTAAAGCTGGATAAAGATTTCACTTTGATCATCAAAAGTGAGTTATGTATCAATAAACTACTAACCATACTTAGTATTTAATATATAATTTATTTTTCCAGATTGATATTTATTGCAAAGTATGACAATGTGCTAATGAAAGAAAGTTCAAAAAAGTCTAAAAACCCTGTCTAGAATGAAGTACTCTTGTCAAACAAAGAAACAAAAATTATTAAAATATGCATATTAGTGCAAGTTTATACATATAATTCAGTCATCTATGTATTCAATCATCTATATATAAATAATAGTGATAAAATTGAGGAATTGACAAGTGAATTTGAGCAGAGGATCTTAAAATAAATATTCCATTTTCAGGAAGATGAAGAGGCATTTGAAACATTTGCTGTGTACTGTGGTCTTGCATTACACCATGCAAAACTCTATGACAAAATACGAAGGTCAGAACAGAAGTACAGAGTTGCTCTTGAGGTGCTAAGTTACCATAACACCTGCTCTGAAGATGAGGTTGATAGAATGAAAAAGAAGGGAATACCAAACAAAAAGTCTTCCTCGTTAGGAGTAGATGAGTATGTTGCTTTTATTAAAAAAAACTAACTTTCTCAGAATAATTATTATTGATGCTCATGACATTCGAGTACCTAAATTACATAATTTTCACCCATGTTATTCAACTTCAATTTACAGTTATCACTAAGTGCTGATGATAGCATCTTATTCATTTGCCATAGTCAATATATATTAGTTTTTCTATTATGAATTTAGTACATTAATGAATTATAAAAATAAAATTACTAACAGGAATAATGTATGAATTAATTTTTCTACTAAAATCTGCATCTTTTAAACATGTTTACTTTGGTAGCTATTCTTTGAATCAAAGTCTTATCTTAAATTTGTATTGATAGTGTGATAATGAAGTTTCCAAGCTACTATATATTTCCTTATATGATTTAGGGTACCAGGCATATTTTTTCTTGATTTTCTTGAAACCACAAACCTTGGTCTTTTTAATTTGCTTAAAAGGGGTTAGGTTAGAACTCGATTTGATAATAATTTTCATATTGTCATTCTTAACTCAAGTAACT
Organism: Ladona fulva; assembly: GCA_000376725.2. Lineage (NCBI taxonomy): Eukaryota > Metazoa > Arthropoda > Insecta > Odonata > Libellulidae > Ladona > Ladona fulva. Next base: position 85,269 of record KZ309270.1, on the reverse strand, counting down.
CAATTGCAAAGTTTTATTCACTTTTCTAAATGTTCTTAACTTATTAATGATGTAACATACAGACTACTATCAAATTATAAGAATATCTTTATTAATTGATGATGTATATTGAATGCTTCATTCAACCATGTATCTAAAACTCTAAATTATTATTCCAATTTAAAAATCTGTGCAAAATGAACTTTGCATAAAATATTTGCTATAGGCTTTACAACTTTGAAACAGATATATTTAGTTACAGAAAAGTCTATCAAATCTTTACTTCTTTTGATTTCAATTTTTCTACAGCTATCACTTCAGTGTGTTTACCTTGGATGATTTCCAAAAGGCTCAGTATGCTATATACATGTTTAAAGACCTCTTTGGTCTTTCAAGATTTGAGTCAGACAGCCTGATACGCTTCATACTTACTGTCAGAAAGAACTACAGAAGGGTGCCATACCACAATTGGACTCATGGTTTTGCTGTTGCAAATTCTATGTATGCAATTATCAAACGTGCAAGTGTTGCCTTTCGAACTAGTGAGGTAAGAAAATATTGCCTACATTTCTGCAAACAATTGTCTTTTTCAAAAACAAAGTTTTCTCTTCTTGGAGGGTTATTTAACTACACATTAATGTGTAGTTAAGTAACCCTCCAAGTTATGTTTATGACATATATTTTTAGATAGCATTATTTCTTTTTATATTTTGAATGAATGTAAAATATTGCAAACTAAAATGCACTTTAAATTATTTATAGCTTGTGAACTATTTATTCATGAGTTAAATTTGCTTGCATACTGCAAGCTTTTGGATTATGAACTTTCACACATGTCATATTAAAAAGCTTCTGTTTAGGAACAGGTTTAATTTCTATATAAGAACATTATTGAGAAATTAAACCATTCTGGAATCGAACCAAGGACTGCTCATATGGGTATTATTATTTATCACACTAAGAAGTAGAGTCTTCTATAATAACCTAAAGTTTCAAGTCACAATCAATTCAGGAAGTACTGCAAAATGTATTGAAAATATCTTATAGTTTCCTAATGAACAAAAACTTGTTTCAGTCTGGTGTCCAACCAAGAATCAATTATGAAGCAGTCTAACTAAAATACGAAACATTACATGAATTCTATACATGTGCCACGTTATAATTGACTATCTTTTAGGAAAGTGCAGCAAAAAATGTATTAAAATATTTTAATACATTTTTTGCTGCACCCATTTTTCACCCATTCAAAATATATGGGGAGGATATCCTCCCCATATATTTTGAATGTGTGAAATTTGAACCATCCTAGCATTAAATCAAGGTTCACTGTGGTAGATGTTCATTTAAATTACACTTCAGTAGCTCTTCAAGTAACTATCTATGAGGTTTCAAGGCGACATCATATCGGGAAATACCTCAATATATGATCCAAGTTTTCTGTACGTTTCGAACAGAGGAATATTTAACCTTCCTTGACATCAAACCATGGATCTATTTAGAGGTGATCAACATTGAATATAAATTATAGGCCTTAATCTTATTCACATGCTGAATTATAGCTATCTGGCTCCTCGGAAAGTTCTCCAAAAATATTAAAAAGCCATTTGTTCTAAATGGGCAACATTTGAACCATCCTAGCATTGAACACAAGATCACTTTGGGGGTAAGTGTTTGCTATAGAAAGTTACCTCTTCTAATGATATCATGAATTTCAACTATATCAGAACAGAAAGTGCCAAAATTGATTTTTAAAAATTCCATGCAATGCATCCTTTTTGGGGACTTTAGGATTGAACACATGATACTCAGTATCTATAGTGCGTTTCAACCGTTCCAGTCAGTATGGGCTCTTATGGGAGAAAAACCCCGTGTATTCTTCCATAAGGAAAGTAGCTAGCCTCACGCCGGGTCTCCTTTATGCAGAGCGTTAGATTCGGATGGATAAAATTAAGATTCGTAGTTTACGATGGTCGATTTCTACTTAAATTCTGATGAAGTTTGAATGAGAATGACTTTATCAACATAGTGATGAAGATTTTATGCTTTTATGTCAAAAGAAACAAAGCTTAAAGGAAATATTGAATGAATGGCTGCGATTTTCACCCGTGAACATTTTTGAAACTGCCATTACTCGCTTCCAACACAACATAAAATGCTGATTTTTTCTGTGATTGCTCTTTGCATCATCCGAACGCATAAAAATTACATGGGATTAATTTTCGCGAAATCACGTCTTCGTAAAAAATTGTGAAATCATAACGCAACTTTTGAAAAATTTGGTCGTGCAGTCTAATTTATACGTCGCCTAAAACTTTTTTGTTCCTCACGTGACGAAGAACTTGTCGCGAGAGAAATTGAGAAAAACATTGAGATTTTTATTTTCAGTTTGTTTCGAGACGTTATCTTGAACAGAACTTTAGTTTTTGACTTTCATGTCCGAGAGAGTAGTCGCCTCGCGCTTCGATTCGCGGTGGCTGATTATGCTACGCGAACCGAAATCGATGAAAGCCTGCCAAAGTTAATGATTTAAAGTAGATTTTGCTATTTTTTCTCCTCTGAAATTTTATTTTCAATAAGTTTTCAATGATTTAGTTTTAAGTGAAAGCATTTCGACTTTGGATTTGATAAGTACTTTTAGTCGCGTCAAAGCTTCCCTTGCACGTGTGCCATAAATTAGCCACGGTCGGCTTATATCGGTAAACTTATGCTTTTAATTTCAGTCAGTGAATAAGCTTGAGCATATGTATCTACTGATACATTTTTAAGATCAGTTTATCAATCCTCCCTTTATCAAGGAAGATTTCATTCCAGCATTCTATTTAAATTATATTTTTTTAGATAAGGAAAGATTGAAAATTTGGGTCTTTTACAATCCCATCCACTGAAGAATGAATTCTTACTCGGTAACCTCTGGGGTTCCGATCTTCCGATGTATTGGAGCGTATGACGTTCGACACTAATGGAAGCTTAATTTTCGGCAGGCAGGAATTCTTTTTCCTTTCCAGACAGTTTTTTTCTGCCAAACAAAGCTCTCTCAGGGTCTTCTGCTTGGCGGTATCCCTTTTCCTCAGCGAAATAAAGTGGCATTTGTACTTGACTCGTGTGCAAATTGTTACCTAAAAATTATAGTAACAGTATTCTTTTGCCTTCGGAGAAAGGGAGGAAGGAGTGGGACACTTGGCAAACAATGGTGAACCTCTGCTGAGTGCTCTCGCTTCTTTGACCTCCAGTCTTAAGGGATTAAGAATGGTATTCCCCAGCCCTTCTCGATGCCTTTAAACTGCATTTTGTACCCTCTCCAGTTTTTGGAAACATATGTGTATTAAGACTGATTTTCCGTTAGAAGATTTCCCGCGGCTTTCCTGTTTTATTGCTCTTCTGCCATTGCTGGTACTTCGATGACATTTTTAGCTAAAATAGAGTTTAGTATCCCTTTCGCATTCGTTTGGAAGAGTCCTTGCAGTGTTTTGTGTTAGCTTGCAGCCAAAAAAGAGTATTTTCTGTAGTTCGCGTTTGAGTCTCGTGAAAGTTTTACCAAGAGTTCTTTTTCCTACCATACATTCTTTTTGAAGAATATTAGTTTATCCGTCATATTATTCTCACTTCAGCTCTAAAATTCTGTTTAAAATATTTGCGCTGAAACTTGAGGAGGGAGTGAATGCATTTGATTTCTTTTCATGGGATCATCATATTGTTCTATCGTACATACATGTACCAACAAACGTTTTGTGAATAGTGATTTTTACTTACGCTGTAGTGACGTTGATTTTCCTAAGTTGTACAGATAATGTATTTGGCCATATTTACCAGTGGACAGGAACATTTTCTATACATTCACATGAAGCGCTGTAGATACTGTAACGCTTTACTTTATTTTTGCTATTACCAGCGTTAATATTCTTGGTGACATTAAATTTTATTGAATTTGATTATATATTTAAATTATATAATTTGATAATTAGTAGAAATGGCGGAAGTAGAAAAGAATAAAATCGCAAAATCTACTTAAAATCATTAACTTTGGCCGGCTTTCATCGATTTCGGTTCGCGTAGCATAATCAGCCACCGCGAATCGAAGCGCGAGGCGACTACTCTCTCGGATATGAAAGTCAAAAACTAAAGTTCTGTTCAAGATAACGTCTCGAAACAAACTGTAAATAAAAATTTCAACGTTTTTCTCAATTTCTCTCGCGACAAGTTCTTCGTCACGTGAGGAACAAAAAAGTTTTAGGCGACGTATAAATTAGACTGCACGACCAAATTTTTCGAAAGTTACGTTATGATTTCACAATTTTTTACGAAGACGTGATTACGCGAAAATTAATCTCATGTGATTTTTATGCGTTCGGATGATGCAAAGAGCAATCACAGAAAAAATCAGCATTTTATGTTGTGTTGGAAGCGAGTAATGGCAGTTTCAAAAATGTTCACGGGTGAAAATCGCAGCCATTCATTCAATATTTCCTTTAAGCTTTGTTTCTTTTGACATAAAAGCATAAAATCTTCATCTCTATGTTGATGAAGTCATTCTCATTCAAACCTCATCAGAATTTAAGTAGAAATCGACCATCGTAAACTACGAATCTTAATTTTATCCATTTGAATCAGACGCCCCACGTAAAGGAGACCTGGCGCGAGGCTTTCCATTTCCCCCATAAGGCAATACTGCCAGGATTTTTGGAACGGGGAATATATCTTAATTTTTCTGTAGTGTGAAGATTGGGTCACTATGTAAAAGATCGCTGGGTCAGTGACTTTTCTTCTATCTTTCCACCACACTTTATCCCAACCACATCCCACATTCCTTTCTTCTGCTAATGTCTTTTTTAATCACATCCTTCCACCTTCCTATTGGTCGTTTTCCTTCCTTCTTCTCTTCAAACACTCTCAATGGCACTTGCCTTTCTTACATTTGCTTCATATGACTGAACCATCTTTATTTTCCCTCAATCTGTTTTCTAACTTTTCTAAATTCAGGATTTCTCTTATCCTTTCATTTCTGATCTTTTCTTGCTTTGTTTTTTCCAGAATACTTCTTAATAACTTTATTTCCATTGTTTGAATTTTTTTCTCTTCTCTGCTTGTCATGGTCCCTGAACTGGAATCAAAGGTGAGGAGATAAGTGGTAAACATCAGCTTTTTACATTAAATTGGTACTTCCTTTCACCAGAGCATGTCTTGCATGCACTGGTAGAATCTATTTGCCATTTTTATCGTGTGTCTAATCTCTGGGTTGATTTTGCTATCCTCTGACAACTCACAGCCAAGTATTTAAATTTGTCACTACCTCCAACTGTTGACCATTCATTTTTTCCTTTACTCCTCCCATGTTCTCTTGTCATCACCAGCACCTTACTCTTTCCTACATTTATCTTCATTCCATACTTGTCAATTGTTTAATTCTTGATGTTAATTTGTATCTGTAGTTCTTTATCATTGTGCCCCCAAACCACTAGATCATCTATAAACAAGGCAGCATTTATGTCATCATCTACTTTTTTTCTTAACACCCTTGATAATCACATCCATCATCAATATAAATAAAAATTGAGAGAGAACACTGCCCTGTCTCATTCCTGATTCAGCAGGAAACCAGTTCGATCTTCTCATTCTGGTTTTCAAAAGCTTTGCCAGTTTCTGTACATAGTTTTAAGGGGATTGGATACCGTTTAAACTAGCCGTCTTTCGCACCTTCCAAATTTAGTGTGAAGAAATTTTGCTGTTCAGTCTTCCAAACCGAGGGGATGAGGGAAGGGCAGAGGTAAGGGAGGGTAAGCAAAATAAGTCTTAAGATGACAATAAACCCAAACCCTTTGTAAAGTTCCCACTCTTCTTATGAAGAGAAGTTCTTCAGTGGAATCGTGATGTCATGTCGAGAAACATTTAACATGGTGTAGAAACAAATTCGATCCGGATTACTTTCCATTCAAAAGGTTTCTCCCTGCCGGTTCACAAAGTATGATTCTAAATACCAGATAAAGCTGTTTCTCAGATGCTAGCAGCTAATCTTCTCCTACTTTCCAATCGTTTTGGCTTCCCAGCATATGTCGTTATTGCAGGTTCTAGCCCTATAAACGGATAGTTTATAGGGTGAGGGTTTATAGGGCTCTAATCATTTATGATATGTTTGATCAAATCTTTTAACTTTTAGAAATTTACCTTGAGAATGAATATTCATTGACCACTACTAGGAAACATTGCAACTTGAAATCCACCTGCACAGTTGGTATCTGTCGAATCTCTTTGACCCAACCCACGCTGTTTTATTCTACCTCTCCTTGGAGCCTGTTAACCCTACCTTGATTTTTTCTTCCTATTCACCCCTTTCACCCACTATTCAGTGTCCACGGGAGTAAACTCCCTTTATCACTCCATATCTATCCTGGTCCTAGCTCCATACCTATCCTATCATATATATCCTGGTCATTCTTTTAACCCTTTTAACTATAAACCCTTCTCTCTCTTGTCCTACGCGTGATTTTCACCATGTTCCATAAACTGCCCTTAGTTGAGCTACCAGATAGCAAAAAGGGGAACTGCGCTTGCCTTTGTTGAAAGCTGCCTTGGGTTTGATATCCAGCGGTGGCACATATGTGCGGAAAACCTGTAAAAGCAATTCTTCAGCTTCAGTTGTTGAACCAATTTTAGAAATGCAAAGACCAGCCTACGCTTATTTTTGGGAAATTTATTTCCTTCATCAGTGCTGAAGAGAAATTATGTATGTAAAACACAAACAATTTAGGTACCTAATTTAATAGTAATGGACATAATTTCAACAGAAAGTAGCCAATTTTTTTAAATAAATAAACACATTTTCTCATTTAACTAGGGAAAATAATTTTAACATAAAATTTATGTAATTTGTGATTAATTGATCAAATAGTTTCAAAAGGAAGCATGCTGTTACTCTTCTTCAGGTGCAGAAAAATATAACATCATTCAAGATCACTATTTTAAAACCTTATATTATGTTACTATTCTTAGTTATGCAATATTATGTAGACAAATGTATTATTTAGAGGAATGCAAAATTAAACAATAATTAAGTTAGTTATAAGTAATAATAATAGTTAAGACAGCTGTTCCTTATTGTGAAAGAAGTTATTTTTTTATTAATTTTTATAAGCAAGATATTTAAGAATTGTAAACAAACGGCAATAAAATTAATGAATATATGTACTATAACAATCAACATCGTGTGCATGCAGTAAAACCGCTTCTCAGAGGACTGAGTGAAAAATCTCTATATAACCACGATAGTGTTTTAAGCAGGATGTAAAAACTTGTCATTGCTTGTCCGTCGAAAGAGAGTAGGGAACGTTTTCTTGGATCTTCAATGTACCAAAACATGCTCTCAACCTTAAAACGAAAATAGATCTTCTTTAATTTACTTAATTTCACCACAGCTGAAGATGGGATAATTAAAGAGCAATTGAACAATTGCTGTGTTACATCGGTGTGATTCTTGCTAAGTTTGTTGAATGATTGATTACTTTATTCTCGTCGTATTTTTGTAGTCATAGCTTGAATACGATCAATTTTTTAAGCAAAGACATTGCCCTCTTTTATTAGTTCATTTTTGTCATTCTCATTAAACAATGTAGCAGTGGGTAAAAATATTTACCTAGCAGTCTTTTAGATTAACCATAATGGATTAATAACAAATCGTTTAAGGAAAAAGTTTGGAATTCATCAAAATGTACAATCTATCCAAGACTATGCTCAAAATCCAACAAAACACTTCATTGTTGCATTGCAACTCTGGTTAATTTGATATGTTTTGTAACGTGAGTTTGCTTATAAAGGACACCGTCAAGTGACTTTTTATCTAATGTTCTTCCCTTATGAGACCGATGGGGAATATCCCACTGAGTGCTAAAATTGGCTCCTACATTTACATTTAGTAAAATGTATTTTCTATTCAAAATGTGAGGTACTTGATTAAAGAAATGGAATTTGAAAATCTTTTATGGTTATACAGGGGTACGACGAACACAATTGTTGAATTCGAGTTCATGAATTTTCCCATAAAAAAAACTTTTGGAAGATGTTCTCTAGCAGATATTTCACTGTTCCACTGTATAGTCATATTTTCTCTATTTATGTACGTCCTCATTTGTTTTACTCGTCCCTTTATTGGCATCCAATGATGTTACCATGTTTGTCTGAATGAGCATGTAAGTAGGTATTCTGTGTTGGTATAACGCAATCAATCTTTTCCAGAGTAATTATCAAAAACAGCAAGTGGTATTTCGTGATCTTTAACCGCGAAATGACAAAACGCATTGTAAAAAACACTGCGAAAGATGAGGCATGCCGGTATACAGAAGAATGAGCTGCATAACATCTTTCGGAAGACCGCCTCTGCTTTCTTCTTCCGAAGAAGGCTTTCAGAACCTCAGAAAGATCCTTTCTTCTTAATCCATTTCTTTCGTTAAGATGGTTGTGTGTGAGGAGAGGAAGAAGGGAAGTGGTAGAGGGGTGACATACCCTAGCGCCTAGCTCTTTCGATCTATTTTCTGCAGAAGGCGCTGGACATGTTGCTCAAATTACATGATTACAGAAATTGTGTGAAACTTACATACTTGGAAAGTTCCTGGATTCGAAGATAAAGAATTAAGCTAAAATTATGTCCCAGAAGATTTTCATATCACTTCTTATTGCCAAGCACCACTACAACAAAAGGGATAGATGTATTCTCTCTAATTTATTTCTCCATTATGGTTGGTATGAACCTAACAAAGAACCTGCAAGTGTAGCAACATCTTTCAAGCATCAAATGGCAGAAATATTTTATCTATATGCAATCATGGCAATGTTATTGCTAACAGCCTGCTTAAACGGATGTTCAGGCCTTGTATCCACTGCCCTTAATGATGCAGATTACATTCTTTTCTACCTTTTACTGTTGTAGTGTCTCCCAAGTGATTTTTCATGGTATCCTATCATTATGCCTTTTCTATGTCAACAAACTGCTGTTAAATCTTATTTTCACTCACAACTCCTTCCCATATTTTATCTAATTGTAAATATGAGGTCAGTAGTTGACCTCCCTCTTTGGAATCCATATTGTTCTTCATTTATGCCATCCTCCAGTTGGTTTCTGTGTCTTTCTTCTATCACTCTCTCAAATAGCTGTCTGAGGCATAAGGGTTATACCCCTGTAATTATAACACTGTTTCCTCCTTTCTTCTATAATGCACAATCACACCCCTTCCTCTGGCACTGCACACCATCTTAAACACTCTGTAAATCCAGGAGACAGTCAGTTGTCCTCCTGCTTTAATCATGGCTATTGTTACTTCATCCATTCCTGCTGATTTACTTGCCCTAATCTTTCTTATTGCTCTATCAATTTCTTTTATTTTATTTCTATTATTTTTACTTCTATTATTTTTTATGCTCCCATTTTTAACTGTCATAAATCCTTCTAGCTTCTTGTCTTTTTCCCTTCATTCACTTTTTTCTTTTCTCTTACTGCCTCTTTTGTCCTATCACCCCACCAGTAAGTTCCTTTTAACTTTTTCATGCCTGATATCCTACCTCTCCCATTCTCTGAAATTCTCATTACAGTCTTTATGAATTTCTCCCACTCCTTCTCTACTCTCTCCATTTCTTTTTCTATGATCTGATCATAGAATAATCTTATAAAGGGCTCGTGTCCATGCATCCAAGTGATATGCCTTTTTCACGTACTTTGGGATGTAACGACCAGTTGGTGCTGTGCATCGTTGCTTCAGCCTTCGTGTAATCGTAGCAGGCCTGGCAACTGAGCAGATTTTTTGAACCTTCTTAATAACGGGAACTGCTCTTCGCTCAATTGTATGAACAGAGGAGTTCTCTTATTGCGTTCAGCACAAGTTAATGGGAACGGCAGATGTACTTGATTCGCAGAGATGTCAATCAATGTTTGTTTATATTATTGCATTTGCCCCAAAAATGTTGCTACAAAGTCACTTAAAAGCAGAAACACATAGCTAGCATGTGCTTTTACAATAATTACATCAGTTCAGATATTAAATGAATCAAACAGATAGTAAGTAGAGTGTACTCTGCTTGAGCAGGTGATTGGACCTACGTTTTACTGAGGCAGTCATTTAATTGAGCCGAAGCTCGAGGAACGAAAACTGTTAAGATAATTTTGATTTGTAGCGCGCCTGTTGCCAGTGGCACATGACAGGGGGTGCATTAACACCTTACCTAATTTATACCATAAGCTTCTCTGATACTACGAGGGCTGTATGATAAGTACCCGTGTTTAGCAACTGATGGTACCACTGACACAAAATGTGTATGCCATAATTTAACACCATCTTTAGATATATGACTCAAAATTTCATACAGATTAATCGAATAGTTTTGTTTTCATAGCTGTTGAAAGTAGTCAAGTTTCAAGACGTGTGAGGAAATCAAGGTGAAGTTGCATGCTGTTTATAAGGACCATGCACCTTAGATGACTACCATCAGATATTGGTTTAATGAATTAAAGTGTGGCCAAACATCCATTTTTGATGAAGAGCGCCCAGGCCGTCCGATTGAGGTGATTGTGGAGGATATGGTTAACAAAGTCCATGATGTCGTGCTAGCAGATCGCCGTGTGAAGATCAGAGAGATTGCTGAAATTGTAAACATCTCAATTGAATGCATAGAAAGTATCCTACACAAAAAATTGGGCACGAGGAAGCTAATGGCAAGATGGGTGCTGTGTTTGCTCACAGTGGAGCAAAAAAGGACTTGCTTGACAACTTTGGAGCACTGTTTGGACATGTTTAAGTGCAATCCGAAAGAGTTCCTATGACATTTCATGACTGTAGACGAAACATGGATCCATTACTACATGCCAGAAATGAAAGAACAGTCAAAACAGTGGATTTCACCCAGTGAACCTGCTCCAAAGAAGGCAAAAAAGGTTCCATCAGCTGGAAAAGTCATGGCAACCGTTTTTTGGGATTCGCGAGGCATATCTTCACCGACTATTTGGAGAAGGGAAGGACAATCACGGGGCAGTACTATGCTGATTCATTGGACCAATTCAATGCTGAATTTAGGAAAAAATGGCCCCATTTGGCAAAGAAAATGTGCTCTTCCATCATGATGATGCACCAGCTCACCTATCTGCAATTGCCACAGCAAAACTGGTTGAATTAAGCAAAACAAATGAGGCAAACTGTATGAATTACTACCTCATCCACCCTCTTCTTCAGATTTGGCTCCATGCGTGTTTGCAAACATGAAAAAATGGCTTGGGGGAAAGCGATTCACATCAAACAAGGAAGTCATCGCCACAACAGAGGCCTATTTTGCAGAGTTCGACAAAACATATTTTTTGGATGGCTTGAAAAAGTTAGAATATTGCTGGAATAAAAGTATTGATTTGAAAAGAGACTATATCGAGAAATAAATTTAAAGAAGTTAAAAGAATGCATTTTCTTGTGTAACACAGGTACTTATCATACAGCCCTCATATGTGGAAAGAATGACCAAAAGTAACTATCTGTTTTAAAGATCAATTCCTCACAATGGTTTATCGATGCCTCTCGGAGATCATGCTCCTTTTTTTTCTGGAATTAAGTCTTCTACTTCGCCATAAAATTCTGAACCGATGAATTTTAAAAGCTTCCCTCGGTAATCTAATTTTCTTGCCTGGAGTGATTACCATCCGAGTGATTCTATCATAGCCATAACGTTACTGTCAAACCTGTAATCAGGCTGCTATACGTTGGACCATCTCTAAATCTAACGCTATGTCATATGGATCCCAAATTGCACAGCAGTATTCGAGGCTGGGTCGAATGAGGGAATAGTAAGTTATTTCTTTGATGGGCATCTCCTTAGGGTTCTACTCGCTAATGTTTTTATTCTATTCGCCTTTCGTATAACATTTTGAATATGTTCTGGTAACAACAAACTACAGCTGAATGTAACTTATAGGTATTAATGGTGTCATGCGAATTCTACAGGATAATCTAAAATGTGGTATTGTATGCTAATAACGTTAGTGGAACACATGAAAGGCATAGCAACACCAATATTAGAGTAAATTGCTACAAAAATGGGCAACAACAATGATTTTAAAGCAACTGAAAGTTGGTTGCCTTGGGGGGTGGGGGGCTTAAGCCCACCAGTCACCCCTCTGGGTGCGAGCCTGGTCCCAATTTGACTCACTTAAGAGGAATTAACTTGACTACTATAAGACTTTTATCAGGTACCTCTAATGCTGTTTTAATTTATATGCAAGAAAAACGTGTTTTACTAGATGAATGTAAGCATAATGCATCTTTCACATTGAGGTGATGCATGATACGGGATATATCATTAGTGATACAGAAATAGAGGTGGTTTACTGTTAATTACTAGGCGATGATGACCATCAACCAAGTTAGTCAAGCAATAATGAAAATTAAACGACTCAATTTAAAATCAGCAATATATGCTAATGTTCAAGATGTGTTTCCATAGCAACATCATCACATTCATTCCTATTTTTAGTGATTATATGCCTGCAATGAAAAATCAAGTCTACATTTTTAGAGGTAATACCAGTTCCATTCTGCAATCCCATTGGAAACCTTAGAGGGATTTCAAAACCAATAAATATACCAGTCACAGCAGTGCTATCCTATGGGTGCAAGGGGTACCTCACATCCTGGGCAGTGGCATCTAAAGGGTGGCAATAGAAGCATAGTCAACCAATTTTATTATGGCAACAAGATTATTTGTTGTTATCTGTGTGGTACACATAACTTATCTCAGAGAGGTTATGATGTGAAGTTTAAGATTTGCAAACATTTAGAGGAAAGGATTTGTGAATTACTCAAACGGAGGTACAATATTTGTGCAGTGAATTTAATTGAAGAATTGGAATCAATAATAGATTTTCTAGAACCTAGAAAAAAATCCTCTTTGTTTTTAGGATATATCTATACTAGATATTTTATTGGAGTCTTTCCTAATCTGCAAATAGTTTTTGTGTTTTATTGACACATTTTATTTTATTAAACGCCCCCGTCATGCATGACGGGACTTAATTTAGTTTAAAAATATATCTATTATCGTATATATCTGGTCTTTCTAAGCCAGAAACAGTCTGTCGTAAGATCATAATAACTCAATATATTTCTTATCATATAAATTATTTATAATATTTATTCTACTGTTTTCAAGTCATGAAAGCCTACTTTACGTAAATTTCTTATAAAAATTATAAGAGCTGATTATCTCCGTGCACTTATATGGGAGAATTCATGAAATCAACATTCAACAATGGCCTTAGTCATCAAAGGGATGTGCTGTTTATTTCCCATATATTTTATGAAATTTCCATGTGTTTTATCAAAATCTAAAATAAGAATCTATGATCATTTTCCTTTCTTTAGACACTTGTCTCAATTTTGTAGGACCATTGTTTCTAATTTAATTATGTGAAAGAAATGACCTCTGCAAGTCATGAAAATGTAATTTACGTTCATCTCTTATGGAAACATATTTTGTGCTCCTGGGTTCGAATCCAGGCCTTTACAGAGATGAAAATAGTTTTCCTGGGGGCTTCAACATTGTAGAAACACAATGCAGTTTGTTTCAGATCTCTAAGTCAAGCCGTTTCTGAGATAAATAGGGGGACGGACAGATATTTTATATATATATGATGTGGTGACTTGAGCTGGGGAATGATCGTTCTTGAAACTCAAATTGAGCATGATTTGTTTGCATTCATCAAGCAATTCATCATGAACCAAGGCAGGCTAAACAATTTGGCTATCATCAGCAAAGAGAATAAAATTTGTGGTGGGCTTGCTTTTGATGAAACTGTAGCTGGGACAAAATAAAGCAAACTGATGCCAGAAAACTCTTCCCTGTTGTTTTCCAATTGGAAAGAAATAAAAAAATTCCTGCTAAATCTCTATCCAGGTTATAAGACT
>KZ309270.1:23627-70523 GCA_000376725.2 Ladona fulva | reverse complement strand
AAATCCTTTAGCCTTGATTTTTAAGAAGAATAAAATTCATTTTAAGATAATAATTTTTATTACTTTTCTGCCACATTTTGTAACTAAGGCATTCCTAATTCATCAATAATAACTTTAAAAATATTCCTTTTGTTTCAGTGTTTGGCTCTCTACATTGGATCATTGTGCCATGACCTCGATCACAGAGGAAAAAATAATAAATTCATGCTAGATACTGAGTCTCCATTAGCGTGTATATACAGCACTTCCACAATGGAACATCATCACTTCAATCAAACAGTTACTATTCTTCAGCAGGTTTGTTGAATTCAATTATTTAGTGACAATATATTTACTTTCCTTAAAAATGTTTACTTGCTGAAATCTAATTTATAAGCTTGAAGTAAAGCATTGGGTTATTAGCGTATTAACTGTGGTTCATGTCCAGTACAGATAAATGACTATAAAAGTTAGGCACTAAGAGGTTGATAAACTTTTATTTGGAAAATAAACCAATTTTTTGTTACAAGGAATGTGAAGTGAATAATATATTACTTGCAGGAAGGCCACAATATATTTAGTAAATTATCCAGTGAAGAGTACAAAAACGTTTTGAGCCTCATCAAACATTGCATCCTTGCCACTGATTTGGCACTATTTTTCCCTAATAAGGCTCGTCTGACAATGCTGGTCAACGAAAATAAATTTTCATGGGACAATATGGAACACAGGTAACAAGTATCAATGTTCAGATACAATTCGTTTCAATATTTACAGTAACCACTTTCAGTAGTTGTGTTATGATAAATCATAATTCAAAGAAAAATATATCTACAACCATTAATGTATGATACAATATCACTGAAAATATTATTATCAAAATCAAATATATTGATAATAAATCATTTTACTTCCATGATGTCTAAGATAAAGTAATTTTATAGGTTATTATTGCAAGCTGTAACTATGACAGCTAGTGATTTATCTGCAAGTGCAAAACCATGGGATGTTCAAGTTGAAACAGTGAAAGTGATATTTGAAGAATTCTATGAACAGGTAATATTTTGTCCCTTTTAGAAGTAACTTCTCTAATGGAAAATGAATTTTAAAAAACATTGACGATATCAGCTATTGCATGTAATAAATGGTTGCTTTGGAATTATTAATTCTGACTTTATCTACATAAATATGCTGCCTTTTAGTGTATGTCAAGGGAGGGCTAAGTTTATGTAAACAGGTGGTATTTTCACACATCTCTCGTAGTAGAATGTCATACATTTATTCTATTCATGTATAAAAATAAATTTATCTTAGCATTTTTAAAATTTGGAGGTGCAATTGTCTCACCTGATTTTGAAAGGTAAACAATAAAGCAATAAAGTTCCCATCTCTTAAATGAGATTATTTCTATTGATATGTAGTCGCTTGCAAAAGTCTGTGAGCAAGTTCTGTCACTGATCTAGCGGCAAAACAGTGCACTTAAAATTTCTGTTGGTAATGTGTGCTTTGCAGGAAGGAAGGTGCAGGGGTATATATTCTACAACTACATAAATACCCCACAAGCCGCCTTTCAGTGTGCGGCACGGGGTGTAAACAACAAGAGTAGAATTACCTCTTTAATTTATTGTTATCACATGTTGTTCGCGGAAAAATGAGTCCCTAAAGAGACTTGTCCTTGCAACTATTTCCCTTATTTTACGCTCACTGTTGGATCGGCCGAAGTAGCATAAGGGGGGTCGCATAATACCAATTACGTCTTCCGAAAATGTACTTCCTCTGAATTTATCTAACAATCGCAGCCTAGCTTCTTTGAAGGATTCCCAAGCTGCATCTGAGAGCATTTGCGTGACGCTTGCTTCTCTATCGTAGCACTTTTTTAACAAATTGTACCTCCTTATGCTGCACTTTCTCGAGTTCGCGAGCTTTCATTTCATCAGCTGAGTCCCATATACTCGCCGCATATATCAGATGGGGCCTAACTAAAGTGAAATAGCATCGCTCTCTAACTTTTTTCATCTCGTCTACCTAAAATACGCTTTATAAAACCGAGCTTTTTAGTTGCTTTACCGCATATTTTTCGAATATGTGTGCTCCAGTTTATATTATTGGTAAGGGCGATTCCAAGATATTAAACTGAGTCTACCACATTTAAATTCGTTCCACTAATTTTGTAGGGGTGGTTCTGACGCAATTGTTTCCTTCCGAAGAAATTTACTACCTTTACTACAGAGCATTTACTTACATTAAGATCTAGTTGCCATTTTCGTACCACATTTGTATATCAGCTAAGTCGTTTGAGAGTGAAGCACTATCTTCGTCACTTGATATTTCTCTATATATTACCGAATCATCCGCAAATATCCTCACATTGCTATCGATCTTATTGCTTAGGTATTGATATAAATAAGGAAGAGTAATGTCCAATTACGCTCCCTTGAGGTAAGCCTGAAGTGACTCTGACTTTATCAGAACTAACGCCATCAAATGTGGCAAAAAGAAAACTGTTGTGCTCTTAGACAGAAAAACATCTCATGAATTCTTTTCCAACTATATTTTATCACACGTTTATTATTTAAATGAAATACTTCTTTGTCATAAATGTTGTCAAAATAACTTTCGTAACATGATAAACTTCTTATAGAGGTGGTACCGTTCGTGTTTTTCGCAATATTGAAATAGTGCACTTTTACCATCAAATATATAAGAGCATACACGCTGACAAATACAATTGCAATCATTTTCCCATAATACCTTCTTTACCACTATTTCCGATAGGCAGCAACAAATATGCCGCTAACCTAAGATACCGCTATACTAAACTCAATGTTTTCTGCTAGTGGTGAAAGGCGAGTTCGGGCGAGTTCCAATCATCACATGTTTCTTCGCTCACCGTTGGTGGAGATCGTGGAGATGAAGCACGTGACCTCTAACTTCGAATATCTTCGAAAAATTTTATCCTTCCACCAGCTGGGCAGCGCTCCTACCGAAAGTACACAAATCACCACCGAGAAGAGTACGGGATACCGTGATAAGTCTCTTTCGGTAAATTCTCTCGGTACGCCCTCGTTTCGGTAAGGAAAACGTCATCAATTTCGGGCCGATATCGAAAAGTTGCAGAATACCCCCCAGGTACCACTTGCTGTCCTCTCTCGTGTAGAAAATCCTTTAGCCATTCAATTACTTCGTTGTTGATAGGATACGATCCTGCTTCATTGTCCATTTTTAATGATGGCAAAATTGATCATGCCGAGTTGCGTTAGTTACGTTAGTTAAATATATCATTTAATAAATTGTTAATTTCTTTAATTAATTAAAGATAGACTGTTCAACACTAATTTTAAAATTATGAATTCTATTATGAAACTGTCTGCTTGGTTTGTTATAATTAGTAGTTCTAAACGCAATAATCTTTTTTATACGTTATATTAATAGCTTGAACTTAGCAAATGTTTACTATTACTAGTCGGTGTATACATTTACCTAATATTTCAGGAGAAGTATGGACTCAGGGTCGAAATGTATACGATTTCTAATGACACTTAAAATTACGTTTTTTAAAGGCATGCATTTCTTTGTATTGCACTTTACAATACATTAACACTTTATTCACATTAAATCCATGGTTGAGGACATACACTGAATTTTGGTAGTCCAGACCCTGAAGATATTTTGTCCCTAATTTAACATATCCACGGTTTTTTCTGTCAGTAACATTTGTTAATATTGAACAGGGACTTCTTCTGCCTCTATCTATACCTGGAACTTTTACATATACAGTCACACAGACTGTGGCAGGAGGATGGGATGAATTGGAAATGATATTAATCCACTTTGCTTGGATTACAAAGTTTTCTTTAGCGTCTTCCTCACCTATGTTAATTTGTATTAGTAAAGAGCAAAGCTTACAAATATCTAGGTCATTAGTTTAATAGATACTTCACTTCTTTGACCTGTACTTCATTTGTTTCATCAACATCTATGGTGCTATATTCTGAAATCCCTCCCACAACCAAAATACCTTCATACAAACCTTGTTCAGATGCAACTTTCTAAACAAGTTTATTTACCTAGGAATCTTGAGAAAGTTTTGCCAGAATGTGTAATTATTTCCTTCCTAAAATTTGCTTTTTTGAGAAGAATCTTGTAGAATAAGACATTCTTGCAAAACCTAAGGGACTTTCAAAGTATTTATTTTTTTAATGATGTCCCTAGGTAATGATCAAGACACATCCATGCTGGCTGCTGTAATGTTTTCTGATAATACTTCATTAACTGCCAAATTTAACATTAATAAAACCCAACCTCTTGCCTCAATTTCTACATTGCTCATGTTGTTTCCATTTATTTAATATATTTTCAATGTCTTCATTGGTGTGCTCAACATTTCCTTCCTATTTGTCATGAAATTACCCATGATCGACTTTTAATTCAAGCCACATTTTATTTGTATTTCCTTTGATATAATTCACAAACTCTCTTCCATTGTCATACTGTAACATAAATGGCTTGCTAAATAATAGAGAAATACATAAAACCTCTTCAGACACTTTGCCTATTTGTTTTAAGAGCTCTTAGAATCACAAAACTTGTCAAATAATCTAGATAATTTTAAATCCTTATCAGCATCACACTTATGTCCATCAAATCAACTTGACTGCTTGAATTGAGATTAGAAGAAATTATAGTAGTAACCATTAGTCCCTTTTTCAAGGTTTACACGGAGTCCAAATTGTTTGTACATTTTGAACTATACACCACATCCTTAGTTCGTTCCTCATTCTTTCATATCCTCTGTGTCAATACAAGATTTAGTTTCAAGCAAATTGCACATAATTCTACAAGAAATACTTAGTAAAATATATCATTACAAAAAATACATACGGAGGACAATGATTTTTCTCTCGTTTTCACTGTAATGATATTATACTACCTTAATAGTCAATGATTAGAACCAAAACTTATAAGTAAATACTTACCTATAAGATATAAATAAGACGAACACAATAAAAGTCAAGTCACAGCAGTTATAAGTTCAAGCCATACTAGAAAATGTATTGATATAAATGAAATTCTTACTTTAACTTACGATTTACCATAGCAAGTGTAAGCATTGCTTAGTAAGTATTTTACAATCATTCATAGTGAGTTTTTATTTGAATGTGAAAAATCGCCGCATTAATTCCAAATACATATTCGAAAAATCGTCTGGAACTTTATACTAATGATTAAATATTCATGACTTCATGGAAAACTTTAGTTCAAAATTAAATTGTTACTTTGGCGAGAAGAGAGAAATCTCACAAGGAGAGGCCACGAAATATGCTCTACCGACTTGAACGAAGTATTTTTTTTTATGATAGAGGAGATGAAATCTAGCAAAAGTGAAACGGGGTTCTTGCAAATGGGCCTTAGTTTTTTTTAATAAATTAATATTTTTCGTAATTTTACGCACTCAATTGTCCCAAAACCAGGCGTGGGACGATTACTTTGCTTTCTAATTTCTTACGAAATCTTTAATAGTACTTACCAGCTTGTAAGCTCATGTGCTTTTAAGTTTTGTTATTAACCAGCAATGGATAATGTTGGTTTCAATTGTAACTCGCTCAATTGCAGCACTCTCAATTGTCCCGAAACCAAGTTTGGGACGATAAATTTGTTTTCTAATTTCTTATGAAATCTTTAATAGTACTCACCAGCTTGAACGCTCATGTGCTTTTAAGTGTCGCAAAGAATCATTTTGAGTACTGTAATTTATTTTGCCAGCAATGGATAATGGTTCTTCTAGTGCGAGCCGTTTATCCAAGGAAGAAAATTCTTCAGTGAGTATTAAGGATTTTTCGAAGGCGTTCCCTTAACAGTGTGAGAGAGACGCGGCACGGTAGTTCAGTGGTTAGAATACCTGCCCGGAAAGTGGGAGACCTGGGTTCGAGTCCCAGTCGTGTCGCTATTTTTCACACTTGTTATTCCGACGAGGAATTGTTTTTGGAGGATGAGCACGAAGAAGCAGAATTGGATAGCGAAGAGGAATCAGAACGCAGTAGTCCTTCCTCATTGCAGGGCACCAGCGACTTATGAACCATCACCAAAATTGCAGAAATTTTCCTGTGTGCCATTGGAAATGAAAAATCCATCATAAATTGACGGATTCGTTTGGCAGCTCTATGAATCAACTATCAGCAGAAATTGATTGGATGAGACGTATGGCTTCACTACATTTTCCAAAAACACTTTATAAATATCTGTTGATATTTTCCCTGACTTTGAACAAGTTACAGAAACGTTTTTAAATTTTTCCACCAACTGATCCACATTTCTTCAAACATTAGGACCCAAACTACCGTCAACTTCCTGCAAACATAGAAACGCTTGTGGTAGTAATTTTCCGGATGCGGTGATAGCGTACTGTGTGGTGTATGAATGTGTTACTTTGTTCCTATCTCATACACATAAGGCCACAGAATTTTCTCCCCGATGAATCAAAGTACGTTTCACTTCAACACGGTATTCGCAGCCAGTTTGATCGGTGTTTATCACGTAGTCCGGATCATAATTCCTTATCAAATTATAAGTCTGCTTCCTAAAAATTTCAGCTGAATTCAACGTTTCCTCTATAGATGTTAATTCCTTATGGGAAACATTGCTTGTTATTTTCCGCTGCTTGATTTTATATTCCTTTTTGAATTTATTTAGCCAAGATCTAGAAGCATTAAATGTAAAAGTAGGTGACAGGTGTTGGAAAGCCATTGTTAAAGCCCACTTCTGGATGGTTCTAGAGGTAACGTGTTCCACTCTTTTCCTCGCTTCACAAAATCTGTCATACCTACATTTCTTTATCATATCCAATTTGTCTAAACGCGTCTCGCCATTTTCAGTGTCTTTACCCCATACCTTGAGTTGTGTTTTCCATTTCAATTGTATCGATCCTAACCTCTGTAAAGTTGCCAGTGACCGTCAGTGAGTTTCTGGTGCCCTGCAGTGAGGAAGGACTACTGCATTCTGATTCCTCTTTGCTATCTAATTCTGCTTCTTCGTGCTCATCCTCCAAAAACAATTCCTCGTCATCGAAGAATATGTTATCCTCAAGAATTTTGATGACACTTTTAACAGCTCTTTCGCCAATTAATTGGGCTTTCATGGAAATACTGACATCTGTTTGGTTTTCGATTACGTCCATTTCCATTAAAGTTTCTGCAGGAAATGAATTAAGTAATATAGAATATTTATTGAAGTAACTATGAACTTCAAGATAAAAATGTATTTCACGGCAACCATTATATGAAAAAAATACAGACATAAGAACCTCTAAAGCTTACCTTGCAAAAATTTTACTGCACCAGTTGCATCCGCCTTCGAAAAATCCTTAATACTCGCTGAAGAATTTTCTTCCTTGGATAAACGGCTCGCACTAGAAGAACCAGCATTAACCATTGCTGGCGAAATAAATTACAGTGCTCAAAATGATTCTTTGCGACACTTAAAAGCACATGAGCGTTCAAGTTGGTGAGTACTAATAAATATTTCTTTATAAGTTTTCCGTATGATATTCCTCCATGAACTTTCTTGTTAGAAAATCGAAGTAAGCTTCCCAAGCTTGCCAACGCGACAATAGTGTGTGGCAACTGAGCGCGTGACAATTGGTTCATTGTAATTCAATTAGAAATTGAATGCATAGATAATCTGGGTTAAAAATTAGAGTTTCTACAATATACTATCCTGGCAATCAATAATTGTTGGCTGGCGATTTAACTCTCTTTAATAAATTATCTGATCCTTATTAAGGCGTGACAATACCAACACCTTTAAACATGTGCGTAAATTGCAATATTCGTTGGAAAATAATCGGGTTAGAAGAGCGAGTGGGCATTATTGCTTAGGCACCAATGAGAAGAACCGAAAAAAAGTATTCCTTAATGTAAGGTTTGAAATCACACTGGAATTGAGCTCGCTTATTTTATTGCTCCCATGCTGTCACTTGCCTGTCGACAGCTAGCGACCGCGACCTTTCAATTTTTAAGTTTCTTTCGTGATGCTCACCGCTATTCAGGGGTGTTCATCTTCTAACGTAGCCATGGAAAAACAAGTGAAGGTTTAAATTACTCTTATCTGCTGCAATTGATAGCAATCTAGCTCCTTTATCCTGTTGCTACACATCTCCGAGGCCTGAGTCGCAGTTACAATCTTATATATTAATGCAAATAATGATTTTTTGGCTGTCAATGAGTGATTACATACAGTCATATAAAATTCTCAATTCAATGGAAAAAAATAAGAATGAAAATAATAATGTATCTAACCTGACTCGAATCCGGATCCATTACGTGTAAATCCAACACTCTAACCACTGCACCAACACGTTCCACAATATGTTTAACTGGCTTAAATTTATGAAAAGAAAATAATTTATTAAAAATAAACTAAGGCCCATTTGCAAGAGCCCCATTACACTTTTGCTACATTTCACCCCATCAACATAAATTAGAAAACAAAGTAATCGTCCCACGCTTGGTTTCGGGACTATTGAGCGTGCTGCAATTGAGCACGTGACAATTGATTCATTCTAATTAAAATAGAAATTGAATTCAAAGAAAACCTAGGTTGAAAATTAGGGTTTCTACATTATAGGTTCCCAACAATCAATAATTGATGGCCTCTAACCATGCACCAACACGTTCCACAATAGGCTTAACAACTGGCTTAAAATTAGGAAAAGAAAATAATTTATTAAAAAAAGCTAAGGCCATTTGCAAGAACCCCATTACACTTTTGTTACATTTCACCTCCTCTAACATTAAAAAAATATTTTGTTCAAATCGGCAGAGCATATTTCGTGGCCTCTCCTTGTCAGTAAAGTGATGAAGTAGAACCAAGAACGTAGAGCAATGTTTAATTTTCTTACAAGTGTTCATCATCAATAGGTATCCTGTGTATCGATAGATCCTTGGTGTTGTTACATTCTCTATCTCCATCTCACCTCCTTGCATTTCAATTTTACTTTTCCTGCTACACCTTTTGATTGTTCAAGAAGACTTGCTCTTCTTCCTTAACCTCTTTCCAACGCTACTTTTACTGCCTTTCAATATTTTCTCTTTGTTAAAAATGTCCAAACCTATTCCATCACCGCTTTTTGATGATATCTATCAACAGCCCTATTCTTCCAAACAGCGAAAAATCTCCTAATTCCTTCATTTCTCCCTTAAATGTATTCCTTTCATCTTTTTTCACAATTCTATCACATCCCAAATGTTTCTATTCTTTCTCAGTCAGTTTTCCTAATCGTCTACAGTTCCAATCTATCTAAATCCACACACTACATTATGTTTCATCAACCACTTTCTTATCCCTACGTCCATCTTGCTATTCAGCAACATTTACATTCTGCTGAATGCCATCTTCACATTCCCAATCTTTCTTTGATTTCCATCTCACATTTCTGCTATGCTTCACACTGTCAAGATACTGGAACTTCTTTTCTAGTTTAACACCCTCTCAACCCAGCATTTATTTTATTCTTCTCCTTCCATCTTCTAAGTCTTATTTTTTACTTTCTTTAACTTCAATTAATCTCTAGCAGTATTTGTTCAGAGAAATCAGCTAACTGTAGCAAACCAAGTCTTAGACTCATAACCAGGCCTCACTCATTTGATAACTTCACATCAATCGTTTTAAAGCACCTAACCTCACTCTCATTCACTGTTTCATGTAGTTTTCTAAGGAACTTTTCTCTTAATTTCTCTTTCCTGAGAGTAGGACACATAATTAAGCCGTTTATTCTGCATAAATCCATTATATATGACTTCATTCATGTAATTCAAGAAAATGTGGCCACTGTTTAAAGATGTAAATAGAAAATGGCTTAAGACACTTTTAAGAGACACCCAATGATAATGAATGATAAGTTCGGTGCAAAATTTTCCCATAAGAAATACAGTATAGGGAATTGACTTAAGATCCTCCTAAGGCCTCGAGGTGGATATTACAGTGACCCAATGACAGATAAATTTCCCATTTGGGGTAAGCTTGGTTATTGAATCCTTTTGCATGCTTTCTTAGGTCCTCTCAAGACCCTCTTTGGATATTATCCATCACTAAGACCCAAAAGTAGGGGCCCTGAAGATTTAGAATAATTTTTGAAGTATGGTAATAATCTTTCCCATGTTCCGTTTAGGCCCAACAGATAGAATGCTTCAGTTCCAAATGGGAAACAATTTTGTGGATTAGTGGAAATTTAGCACCAATAAGCTTGCATCATACAAGTAACTTTTATGCATATTGTTGAAAGATTTCTCTATGACTAAGGAGGTAATGGAATTTGATTTATCCTTCTGTATTATCCTCTTCCCCAAGGCAAGGCAATTTTTTATTCTATCTGCTGAATCTGAAAATGTCTTCTCTTACACACGCTTCCATTTTCCACCTATTCCTCTGATCGAGTATTATTAGTGAGAGTATTTGACATACGGTATGAGAAGTTAATTTTCCAAAATTCTTCTATATTTTCTTCCTTTTGGATATTGAGACAATAACAGTTGCATGTAGATCCACTGCCATCTCTCCTGTTACGTAATTGTCACAGACTAGTTTGTAACATTCGTTTATAGCTTTATTTCATAACATTTGTATTTGTTACTTTGATATAATACTGATAATTGCTGAATTCCATATCCCAAGGCCATAGAAAACAGCTCCAAATTTGGCTTAAAGGGTAGGATCATATTTCTAAACTTGATTACTTTCATCTCGCTTTCTATGCCATTACTCTGAGAAATTATATTTTAAGATGAGAAATAAAACAGGATGTCTTTATCACACATTTTCTTTATATTACGTTATGATGAAGCAGAATCCACAACAAATTTTAATACTACCAGTGTGTATGGTTTTTCAGCCAGAATAGAGAAGAATTTGATTGATTAACAAATTATGAACATTAAAAATCCTTATTGTTATGCAATTCTGATGGAGTTACTTATCGTTACAACTAAACAAGGGGAAAATTTAAACGTATTTACAAAATATGAAAGAGAATTTTGCCATTTACATCTTGATCTCATAGGTATATCACAAAGAATTATTAGGATTTTACAAAAGAGAAATGTATTTCAAGAATTAAAAAGGCATGACAGAAAGTCATCATTTATTGCCATACTCTATCCCCTTCCAAACCCAAGAACTCTCGAAAACCAGCGAGTACTTAAGAGTGCTACCTTGCAAAACTACAAGAGATGAGTGGTATACTTGTGAGCATTGAAGCTGGAAAGTAAACTGTTCTATTATATGCTCAGTGAAGGAAAATGAGTCTTTTGGAGCAAATTTTCAAGACCTATTTGAATGAGCAGTTTTTGTTCGAATCCATTTTCCTAAAATTCTGTAGCAATTCCTTCTTTTCCCTCACTTGCCTTAGTCCCAAAGCATATTCCCCCACCACCGTTTACCTTCCTACCTGCAAAGCATGTATTACCAACAGAAATTTTAAGTGCACTGTTTTGCCGCTAGATCAGTGACAGAACTTTCCACAGACTTTTGCAAGTGACTGTGCATATTATATTAGGCTTTCAAACCACCACCATTCAAATACCTTGCTTTGACTAAGACTGTCACTTCCATATGGTTTTTGTTACATTTTATATGTTTCAGCAATGGTTTTGCCACATTAAAAAAATGTAGCATGTTGCTTACTTTTGTTAATTACAACAATGCATAAATATGCTATGACACTGAAGGAGTTTTAAAGAAGATAGGCAAAACCCACATACTCCTAATAAATAAAGTGGCTGCAAAGAGCGTTAATATATATAGAACCATAGTTTCCAGAAAGATGGCTCCACTTCTTTCTTACAAAAATGCAGCCCTGTAAGTTATTGAATGCACTGTATATATTAAAAGACTTGCAGGCATCCAAACTTTCATGAAAATTTTCTTATAATTCAATGGAAAGATTGAGGAGGTAAGACTTAAAAGAAATTCCTACTTTTTTCTTGTCTAGGGTGATGCAGAGCGGTCTGCAGGGAGAACACCCATTCCCATGATGGACCGAAATCAGCCCGACCAGCAAGCTGCATCACAGGTATGCTTATTTAAATACTATCTGTGATATTTTGTATATCAAAATTATATAGATAAATCACCAATTTAACCCGGCTGACAACCCGTGAAGAATTTATACTATCTGTGATATTTATCTTTTTCAGGCTTTTCCATTGTATTAGTCTATGTGATATATATAGTGTACCGTTAGTCCATTCACAGGTACTATTTCTTAATGAAGGTATTTATTTATAATGTTGTCTCTCTGCCATTGGTCATCATCAAATTGATGGGTGGATTTATAAATGCAAATTTACATGAAGCTTATCTGGCTTTGACAATTCATTTAATCAATTCTCATTTATACTATGGTTTTCTTAATCTTCAATATTTCAATGTTTTCTCCTCTTTATGTTATCACTAGAATCCAGCCAGGGAGGTTAGGTTGAAATATTCTGGGCCGAATTTTTAGACGACACTTGAGTGGCCACTAACACTCAATACATCACAAATCAACACTTGAGTCACAGAATGAGAGTTACATGCACTCGCCTTATGAGATTCATTGGATCTGCACTCGGAGTGCTCATAGATCGTTTTGTAAACAAACAAGATGGCAGGAAATCTGGAGAGAAGCTGCCATCTTAAGGATTTAATTATCGAATTTAAAGGTTAAAAAGCAGAGTTTTTCTTAAAAATTGATACGAGGGCTGTATGATAAGTACCCATGTTTAGCGACTGATGGCACCACTGACACAAAATGTGTATGCCATAATTTAACGCCATCTTTAGATATATGACTCAAAATTTCATACAGATTAATCGAATAGTTTTGTTTTGATAGCTGTTGAAAGTAGTCAAGTTTCAAGACGTGTGAGGAAATCAAGGTGAAGTTGCATGCTGTTTATAAGGACCATGCACCTTAGATGACTACCATCAGATATTGGTTTAATGAATTAAAGTGTGGCCAAACATCCATTTTTGATGAAGAGCGCCCAGGCCGTCCGATTGAGGTGATTATGGAGGATATGGTTAACAAAGTCCATGATATCGTGCTAGCAGATCGCCGTGTGAAGATCAGAGAGATTGCTGAAATTGTAAACATCTCAATTGAATGCATAGAAAGTATCCTACACAAAAAATTGGGCACGAGGAAGCTAATGGCAAGATGGGTGCTGTGTTTGCTCACAGTGGAGCAAAAAAGGACTTGCTTGACAACTTTGGAGCACTGTTTGGACATGTTTAAGTGCAATCCGAAAGAGTTCCTATGACATTTCATGACTGTAGACGAAACATGGATCCATTACTACATGCCAGAAATGAAAGAACAGTCAAAACAGTGGATTTCACCCAGTGAACCTGCTCCAAAGAAGGCAAAAAAGGTTCCATCAGCTGGAAAAGTCATGGCAACCGTTTTTTGGGATTCGCGAGGCATATCTTCACCGACTATTTGGAGAAGGGAAGGACAATCACGGGGCAGTACTATGCTGATTCATTGGACCAATTCAATGCTGAATTTAGGAAAAAATGGCCCCATTTGGCAAAGAAAATGTGCTCTTCCATCATGATGATGCACCAGCTCACCTATCTGCAATTGCCACAGCAAAACTGGTTGAATTAAGCAAAACAAATGAGGCAAACTGTATGAATTACTACCTCATCCACCCTCTTCTTCAGATTTGGCTCCATGCGTGTTTGCAAACATGAAAAAATGGCTTGGGGGAAAGCGATTCACATCAAACAAGGAAGTCATCGCCACAACAGAGGCCTATTTTGCAGAGTTCGACAAAACATATTTTTTGGATGGCTTGAAAAAGTTAGAATATTGCTGGAATAAAAGTATTGATTTGAAAAGAGACTATATTGAGAAATAAATTTAAAAGAAGTTAAAAGAATGCATTTTCTTGTGTAACACAGGTACTTATCATACAGCCCTCATATGGTTAATCTATTTAGACTGGCGTGTTTTCGTTAAGGTACAACTTCTAGCGTGCTGAGCCATTAATGTTGTTATTTGGTTTTGTGATATATTTTATCTTAAGGAGATGCCATTTTCAACTTATCTAAATCTACTTCAGTTATAAATACTTCTAAATTATCATCGAAATTGGTAAGAATAGGTTATGAAAGCATAGGATGTTTTTGACGATGATATTAGTGAAATTATTGATTATGCCATGGAAAATGCGTACCTTAACATACACATTTATGTTACCTTAGGGACTGAAGTAATCCCATGAATTATTATTCCTCTAAGAAGTTCCTCCAGCATTACAGGAATAATGAGGAAGTTATTAGAGATGAGTTATTTCTGGTGATAAATGGCATTGTAGTTAATAATTGTGGACACCCAGTGCCACCACTGCTAAATCTACTGGTATCATAAAAATTTTTTGCTATTTAAGTTTTCCTTTAGGTAAATTAAGTACAAATTTTCAGATTAAGAATTGATAAAGAAAAGTCTCTCCTAGCTGGGAATCGAATCATGATCATCCACTTTCTGTAAGAGAGAAAATACAGACTTTTTCATTTCTTCATCTAAAATGATGCATGTGAATCATGTGTTCCACATTGCATTTCTACAAATTTTCGCAAAATTAATTTTATTCATGATTTTACGGCTATTTATGCACATATATTTTCTCAACTTTCCTAAGATTTTCTAAGGTAATTTTGTAGTACATTACGCTTCCTAATATTAGCACAAAACTGGAGAATGCACATTTATGTTATGATTATGAATTTGCTGGGAAGATCGTTTTGGTTTAACATAAGCACATCAAAACTTGAATAATTCTTTTAGGTGCATAATTGATAAGACTTGAAAATACCACTTACTTTATTCAGGTGGATATGGTTATTAAATTTATTACTTTTCTTAATCCAGCTTTTAATTTAGTTAAAACAGTTGAAACAGTATCCTTTACTAGCTTTCCAAAATTTTATTGTGTTCTACAAATGGAGTTCTCAGTAAACCTTCCTTGCCCATAGTGAATCTCTCAAAAGACATTTTCACAATGGTTGTGTTCTGCAAATAAGAGTAATTACCTTAAATTGGGGC
Organism: Ladona fulva; assembly: GCA_000376725.2. NCBI lineage: Eukaryota > Metazoa > Arthropoda > Insecta > Odonata > Libellulidae > Ladona > Ladona fulva. The sequence continues at coordinate 55,459 of KZ309270.1, read as the reverse complement.
TTAATAAATTGTAGTCACATCCGAAGTAAGTAGATTATGTAGCTCCCACTTATAATAGATTGCTTGAAATCAATTACTTTTCTTGTAACTGGAATCTGTATTCAATAATTAGATTACTTTCTCAGTAAGAATTACATTGTAATTAATTAATTAAGTCATAAAACCTCTAATTATATTTATATTAATGACCTGGAGAGAGTGAGAAAATATTGAAAGGGATACTTAATAAGAAAAGGTGAGCTTGGTTATTCGCTACATTGAATAAAAATTCCTATATCTGGGGGATTAATTTTACATTTATACTTCTTATTTTTACAATTATAAGTTATATTTTCTATCTCCAACCTTTTACTTTGCATGAAATGTTTTATGTGGCAAATTTTTTGGTCACAAGTAACATTAGCTGCATAGGAGAATAAAATCTATCTGTTCAGAAGAGGAAAACGCAACCCAATCCTGGCAGTGGCCTTCGCTCAACCGAGTGGTGATTTTACACTTGCTTGAGTGGTGACTGAAAATTCGGCCCTCTGTATTAAAAGCATTATTATTGCATCTTAGTCTAAAAAAGCAAAAATTAAGATAAACCAAGCTCTTAGTTAATGGGAATTATGAAAGAAAAATTATAAGAAACACATCTACATTTCGGGTTTTCAAACTTAGTTCTGTCAACTAAATTTACTACAACTCAAAAGTATAATTTGAATATGCTTTACTTGATTTGTTGTATTTCATTTATGCTCTCCCAAATTATGATCTACTTCCATGTTTCTTCAAAGTAGAACTTGCATATATCAAATTTATGTTTTTTTGTCTACTTAGGTTGGATTCCTGACTGGGATATGCATTCCATGTTACAATCTGCTTTATAAACTCATACCAGAAACAAAACCACTGCTGGATACATGCAGAGAAAATTTGCAGAAATGGGAAGAAATTGATAAATGCCAAAAAAAGCCTATACAATCTGAGTAATACACAGGCAATTTCAAATGTAGCATTTAATAATATAGGTGAATGATAGTTTTATTTATAATGAAACATACTGAATTTATGCACAAATGAATTTGAAAATGACAATTTTTATACAAAAAGTGATAATCTTGTAAAAACAGATAATTTTAATATTTTTTATTTCCCAAGTGCAAGTTGATAATAGATTCTATGAAAATGTGGAATCTATTACCTCAGCAATTCTCTAGTCGATAACTTCTTAAACATTCCCCTTGATGGAATAAATCTTTTTCTTCTGAAAGAAAATTGGTGGTTAATATATCAAGGTAGAATTATAATATTGATATTTAACAAGCCCTATGGGCTACAGAGACAGATAACTCTCTTTTACAACAATATTAAGTACATTTTTTGATAAAATACAGTTGAAGCTGCTGTTAATTTCAGATATATAGCTTTAATTTAGGTAGCTTCATACAGCCCATAATGTATTTTGATCAATTAAGCATAACTACCTCATGAAAAATCTTAAACATTTTCCAGAATTTCATGCATATATGTGCAGCGTCAAGTCATCCAAGCACATGAGAATGTCTCATTGGCAGACAAAACTGATTGAGAATTGTAAAGTGAAATACAAAATTTACATTTTCTTTGCGTGGTTAAATTTGTACTTAACTTTGTTGAATATGTCAGCCCAAAGAAATAACCATTTCAATTCAACCAATATTTCTTAGTGTCAGTCTTCATTTTAAATGAGACATTAAATTTTTAACTGCCCTAAGTAAGAGATGACAGAATGACATTCAAACACTAAAGTTTACATTAAAAGTAAACCACCAAAATGTGTTGCATATAGTTGAATATTAAAAAAATAGGAAGATGTAAAATAAAAGCAAAGGTAGTGCTGAATCAGTTACATTAAAAAAATTAATGTATTTTAAGAAAATATGTTTTCATAAAGTGGATGTTGTAACTACAGATATTTATCATCATTGGCATTAATTTGTCAGCCATAATTTATCTCAGAAGATTTTCTTATAAATATCATAGGTCTTCATAGACCTAATTTTTTGATGATTCCAAGTAGAAAATGTTTGTAATTCTATTTCTATTCTAACTATTTGAATTAATTTGTTCTAAAAATGGCTTTTTCATAACCTGAGGAAGAGTTTCTTTGGTGAAATTGAAGTGGATTGCTACTTGTTTTATTGCTATCCACTACAAGTTCCAAAAAGCAGACATTAGTGTCTCATAAAGAGCTACAAGTCTAACAAAACTCAAGAATAGGAAATCAAGGAACAAATTAACTACAGTCCTCATGATATTCTTTCATTGGTATGATTAATCTAGGTTCCTTTTCTATGTTTTTTCTGTTTCTAAGTTCTTTTTCCTAATCTAGGGAAAATATCATTTTGATACTATGGTACCAAAGGGAACAGGAAATGCCTTTCCACACAAATGCCATATTTTTAGTTTTGCTAGCACTGTAGCTTGTGAGTGATATGTATCATACTGAACCTCCATCAAACTGTGATATTTATTATAGATGTTAAAACATTGTAAAAAGTCACCATTTCCTGTAATTCTTATTAGAAATATGTACGAGATATTAAGATCATTCACTTACTTAAATAACGTATGGGTAACAAACTTTGAATACTGCACCCTTATTTGATTTGATAGTTTAAAAAGCAAAATCTCATTCTCTGACAGGATTTTTATTGGATGTAGAGTGATACAAAAATATCTCTTTATCTATTTGTAACTAAGATGTTTATATAAACAACTCCTTATTTATGTAGAAAGTGTTATTTGTCCTGTTGTACAGCCAATAAAATGTTTTCATTAAGAAGATTATTTAAGAAAAATGCAACATGAAAATCTCAAGATTATATTTTATATACAACTCTGGGAACATCACTTATTTTTTAAAGTTATTATTTGCATTTCAAAGTTCTGTGAGATTATATTCAAGCACCCCATCAATCATATAAATAAATGTTATGAAATAAATAAATTATTTATTATTTAAAAAGTTTAAAATTTTTCATCAAGCTTTTAAATCTCTGATTAATCAGTCGTAATTTTGTAGATATATTAGGTTGCACTTCTACCTATATATTGCACAAAAAGTTCTGCTTACCTATGATTATTAATCTATTTGTGACCAATTCAAATTACTAACACTTCATTGAATTAGAAAGTAAAATAATTTTGGATTTGCTCATCTGTACATGTACAAAATCATAAATTCTGAATGAAGAGAAATGAATAATGCAGACAATAAATTGGAAAAAGAACTAAAAGTCTAGGACAGTTTAATTCCCTTCTCATCTCAGTACGATCACTTTTTTTTAATAAAATTAAATAAATTAAAAACTTAGCTGAAGTGATGTTTAAGATGAAATTTTCTTTGTTTTAAGGATTTCGCCAAATTTTTATTATGAATTATTTCTGGATATGTATAATTCAGTCCTGTCTATGCACTGTTTCAGTGAATACTAGAAACATTTCCCAATTAAGAGTACCATGCTTCTTTAATTATTGAGAGAATATATTTACATAGATGTATAAATTTTATTGAAAAAAATATATTTACATCATATAAGAAGCGAATGTCTGTCCATCCATCCATCTGTCTGTCTGTCCATCTATCTATCGCAGGAACGGCTTGACTTAGAGATCTGAAACAAACTGCATTGTGTTTCTACGATGCTGAAACCCCCAGAAAAACTATTCTCATCATTGTAAAGGCCCGGGTTCGAATCCAGGAGCCCATAATACGTTTCTATAAGACATTAACGTCCAAAGCAATTGTTGAACATTGATTTCATGAGTTATCTCATATAAATACAAGAGGATAATCAGTTAGTATATTTTTGGGAAATAAACAACCCATCCCTTGGATGACTAAGACCATTATTGAATGTTGATTTCATGAATTATCCCATGTAAGTACACAGGGATAACCAGCTCTTCTATTTTTCTGTAAGAAATGTTCGTAAAGTAGGCTTTCATGACTTGAAAACAGTAGAATAAATAATGTTAAGAAATATATTGAGTTATTATGATCTTACCACGTTCTCCTGGCTTCAGAGGACCAGATATATACGATAATAGATATATTTTAAAACTAAAGTAAGTTCTGTTATGCTTGATACTAGTAGATGTATAAATTTAATTGGTGTAAAATTGAATTGAATTGTTCTTAAATTTAATTGAAATGAGCTAATCGTATTTAATATGTAATATGCTTTCTTGCCAAAACATACACCAAACATGTTTTAAATTTCGATTTAAAAAAGAAATTACCAATAAATACTTATATTATTCTCAATAAAATTTTGGTTGTAACAACAGAATCACAAATGTTTAAACTAATACAATGTTTAGTAACTAATGACTCATTCTGAGTCAGCATGAAGGTCACCTTAGTAATTACTGAAAAAAATCAGAAATATCCTACAAATAAACAGAAATGTATGCAATAAATGGCAAATAGATTACCTAAGCTTATAGAAAATAATTTAATCATCATATCATATTTCATATTATATACAATTTCCCAAGTGTCCGTCCCCCTCCGTATCTCAGAAACAATTAGATTTAGAGACACGCGGTAATCTCCGTTAGATTTCTAATTACTGGAAACCCCGGCATGCTTGATTTCATCCCTGGAAAGACCCGGAGCTATAAATGTGTTTCCATAAGATTGCATGAGATTTTTCATTTTCGAGGGTGCAAGGCTTTCTTTCTTCATTAATTAAAATACCTAAATTTGAACGGATTTTTATCAAACTTTGTTCATTCGAAGGTTAAATATGCAACCAATCTTATTCTTTCAACGTTCTAAGGTCCAATTTTGAAATAATTTTGCTTTTATTTCAAAATTTAATGGAGATTTTATGATTTTTTCTGCATTCGCTACGGCAACCGTCATCGTTGTTTCGGATGAATAAACAAGCTTTAGAAAGAAGGGGTGAGGGAATGACGTTTAATATCTTTAAGCGTCTGTAGCAACCAAACGTTATTTATAGCAACGTAAATATTTACGAATAATTTCCTGTGAACTTGCGTTTTCCTGTTGAGTTGAGAATATAAAAGTAATACTTTTATGCGATTAAAATGAGGTTCAGTTATTCTCATTGAGTTAAACATTCTTCCGCATTAATTTGGAAAATACTTTAGAATAATATGTGGAGTAATACGACATTCCTCATATCAATATTTCATCACTGAAGAATTATTAGTTGAATCGCGAAAGCGTAAGTAAATGTGACGATATCAAATCAAAAGTACTTCACAGTGTTGGTCGAACATTATATACTTTAATAGTCTAAGATTGAAATTAACTTTTCGTAAATAAATGATGATTTGCAGTGTCTTAGATGTTCTAAAGTTAAAACCAAGAACTGTATGAATAAGGAATGTCGCTTTGGCTCTAGGCAACATTTGGAATGCTTCTAACCAACCGGAATGTAAATTTATGTAAGTATAATTAGCTACTTAAAATCGAAACTACTTATAAAAGTTTTCAGTGAATCAAAATGCATTAAACGTTAGATATCGAAATTGATATTGCTTAAAATATATAGTGGTTTTCATTACCTTCTATATTGTTGCCCGAAAGTTAAAATGAAGAAATTAAGAATTATTGGAAAAAACGTTATGCATAGGATCGTAAATATTTGTAATTAAATATTCTGTTCTAAAATGAGCTTTAGATGTAAAAGTAATTAGTATGTGCGAAACATCGACAAATGATATTTGCTAATTCCCCATAAATTGACTCGTTTGCGAAAATTATCTTGGTAAACATGAATTTTAGCGTGCTAAACTAAGGTTAACCTAAATTTATGTGGCTTGTCAAATATTTTGTACGCAAATATCACCCGGGATCATCTTTTAGCTCAAGATTTTTTAAAACAGTAATTACATTTTTGTATCGCTTAAGCGAATTAATCATCTGTTTAGCTCAACTAACTCATTGACAATCTTGAAACTCGCGGTCTTTGAAATTAAAAAATAACGTGATCAGATAAAAAAGTATTCATATAGCGATATAGTTGAAGATTATTAATTCCTTTGGGAAAAGGTGTGATTAAAGGAATTATTTTCGTTGTAATTTATATACATATATATATAATTGTTTATAATGTTTGATAATTCAAAACAGACANCAATATATATAAATTATAACAAAATTTTTACTTCAATTGATATTTTTTTATCCTTTAAAATTGTATGTTTGATAGATTATTTTCAAAAGCTTAAGTAATTCTTATTTCTCCTTGCATCAAGTAATTCTTATTTCGCATTTCAAGTGCAGTAGAACCTGGTTAAGATGCTTCTCAAGGTACTGGGTGAAAACTGTATTATAAACAGGATAGTATTTTAACCAGGAAAGGACAACTTATTATTTCTTTTGGAAAACAAATGGGAAGGGTGTTTTTGCTTTTTAAATCAAAGTATTCATTCAATTTCTTCCTTTCCAAAGCTTGATTTCAGAGTATCTCCTCCATGCTATGCTTTCATCCAGGTTTTCCTTCCATCAATGCAGTGGTCCAACATGAATGTTTTAAGAGGTGTCCACATAAGTCCACGTAACATAAGTTTTTCTCCTTTCAACTTTTTTTCTCTTTCCACTCTTCTTCCTCTCCAAGTTTCTTCACTCTTACTCTTTTTTTCTCTTTCCACTCCAAATTTTTCTCTTTCCGCTCCATAATGAAGCAATTTTCATCAAATGGACAATCAAGGACGAATGACAAACATTTAACAGCAGTGGTAAGAGGCCGTCACGGAGCAAAATCTTCAAGACTATGCTCATCACTGCACGGCCGCTCTGGTTCACAGTAAACCCTCGCAAAGCTCGAAGTTACGTTCCTTGACGATTTGTGAAGTCGCGTCATCTGAAATATCAAGTATCAAGGGGAATCTATAAGGAAAAGGAACACGGCTGTAGTAAGACATTAGACTCCGAGAAAAGCACCAAAGAGCCGTTGTTTGCGAGCAAACTAACCGTTGAAGAATTCCCACCAGCTAAGGTTAGGGTTCTCAGTGGACGCGCTTTGCAACTGTAGCTCTCGATACATATTAACAACTATGTTGCCATCTTCGGGAGAGAAGAATAACTAAGTGCGGTAGAGCTTTTCTCGGAGTCTAAAATCAAGGGGAATAGCCTTGGTTGGTCGCCTCCTTCACCGACCCGCTCTCCCGGCCCTGAAATTGAAAATACGGAAAACGCTTATCACCAAAAGTTAAGGCAATATCTCCAGACGACGTTGCAGGCCCTGTAAATTGGGGAAGAACTTTTAGGGATAATGAAATTTAACTTTCTGATCTTTACATTGTAGCAAAAATCAATCCAGTTTAATTTGGTTGCTGATTCGGAAATTCAATAGGGAGAGGGATCATTGAAAAAGGATTGAATGCAGCTCTGCGAGTCCAGGATCGTGCTCTCAGGTATGTTTTTTATATTCTTCTGCAGTTTTTTGAAAGTGCACGCTTTAAAGTTTTCAGAGCTCTTTGGTCCTTGAAAATGGATGTGGTGTGAGAAAAAGTGCCCGATTCGCATTTTGCTGCTAAACTGTCTGCCCAGGAGCATTCTTAAGTTTCAGTAGGATCTTAAAAACTACATTCTTCCTCTTAATATAATCTCTGACATTGGCGACGAAGCAAAAGTTGAACCAGTCTGTAAACAAAGCTGCGGTTTCCGAGGGCATTCAATTTGATTTCCTGAAGAGCATAGAAATGTTCACATTCTTTTCTACCTTCAAAGCGCGAGGATTTGCAGCAAGTATTGGAATTTAGTTAAAGCCTTTAGTATCATTTAAACGAAATAGCAAAGTGAGACGATATCTAGCGGCCTTGAATTCTGATGCCGACCGCACCTTCGAAATGTCCGGCATCTTTTTCCAAAACAACGATGTTTCATCGGCGTTGGAAATTTGTTGAAGCCTCTCTCCTCCATCGAATTGTTGATTTGATAACATTTTTGACTGCCTGAGGACCAACAGACTGAATTTCACCAACTTATATTATGAAAATTGTACCGTTTTTGAACACCTCAAACCATCCAGAACTTGTAGGGAAGGGTATTTTGGCAAGAAATTCCGAATTACGTCTTTGAGAAATTTTGTCATTGCCCTATCGCATATCTCAGATGAATCCAACGGCGGTGTGAATCTGCTTTGATTTTCAATCCACACACTGTTATTTTTCAACAGCAATCAAATGAACTTGGAAATCATTTGAAACTCTCAACACCAGAAATTCCTGCGCTAACTTCAGCCCTTAATTTGTCTTCCGTACGGTACATACGTATCGTTCATACATAGACCATATATTCTCAGCGACGAACTTTCTTGATCTGCTTTTAATTTATGTACAATTTGAGGGAATAGAAGTAGCCACTGATGGTTGAGTTAGATGCTGTTGAAAATAAAACTCCAAAAACCATCATGATCGATTTTTTCAACAACACCTACAATTTGAGCCCCAAAGTAATGGTCGTACGACAGGATTATTGTTTTCCCGTGGCGGTATGGCTTTTTTCTCGTCCGTTGAATGCTTCCGTTCCATTAGAAACAAGTATTCTTCAACTATTATCGCTCATTCTTCTCTCAATACTCTTTCCCTTCGGATATCAGAAACTCAAGGAATAGAGTTCAAAGGGTAGTAGAAAAGTTGTAATGTAACTTCGTATTTACACAGTAGTAATAGTACAGAGTAATCATAGGTTTATTCGATGGTTATAGTTTACTTATCCAAAGACATCAAATATAGATATATAAGGATTCGTCAAATGTATAAAAGAAATCGCGAATGTAAAAGACGTCGCCGAAATCAACAACTTACAATCTTGTCAATTTGCTCTTGAGCAACACCAGTTTATCGTGACGTAATAGAAAATGCGTAGCAATTTCGATAGTTTCCATTGTCCTTTTCTCTCAACTTGGTTTTGGATCGACGGATTTTCTGCTTCAAAGTTTAATTCCTTGTCCTTGGAATGATGTATCGAATTATCATGGCGTATAATCCATAAATTCTGCCGGGAACGGAAACTAAGGCCGCGTCTTGCTGAAAATGCGATCTCGTCTTGACGAATTTTTATGACTTTATCACGAGAAGAGAAGAATAAAAAAGAATCTTCGACATCACTAATAAGAATGAGTTGCCTGAATTTTCCTTGATTTCTTGGTTCTTCAAACAAACAGGAAAACATTACGATGAACCATATTGTACAACATTATGTAGTAATTACGATTTCAATAAGAGCTCTATTTTTATGCGTAGTTGAAAAGAAAACCATATACATGAACTAAGTATCAGATAAATTGTTATTTTTGCAAAATATGTTAGAATTCATTTTCAAACATTATCGTATGCATAAGTACTCTGCAAGCAGCCTTTCGGCGTGTGGCAGGGGGGCTTTAAATTGTAATAATTTGGCTTTGTAGATACCAAAAAACGTGGCGGTTTATAGCATTTTAGAAATTCTTTTTTAGACAATTTATCTAACATATCAGCAATTTCCATTAATTTGTTTTCTTTATCAAACCTCTGTTTGGGTTCAGGAATTTTTTAGAAAATACTGAAGAGCAAATATAGTTTATATCTTTGTCATAGACATCACAAGGTTGCATAGCGAATCCTACTCGTCGTTTTTGGTTCACTTTAGTCTTATTTCGTGTAATTCCACCGTTTACGTAATTGAGTGACTTAGTTTACTTTTTTTGCTTCCCTGAGTACATACATAGTCTCTTCTTACATCTAACCCTTAATTTATACGGAGTGTGTATGTTATGGTTTCAATAGGTTTCTTATGCAGCCTTCCTATAAATAAAGGTTCCCTTCCCCAATGCCTACAGAACATAAAATTGAAAGCAGAGGCCTGTGGCACACGTCATCGCGACCAACGATCAACAGACCCATTTTACAAAAACACGATTCTCTCAAATGTCATGTCTCCCACTTGAAAATCCATGTGAATATGCCCAAAGTAGATGACTATAGTGACCAGGTCAAGTTAATGCCGAGGAGTTCTATGAGAACTACCTGTATGAGTCAGCGAATGTTATCATGAGGATATTTGCAGTTACCCGTTTGAGTAATGGAAAGAATACGTTGAGAGAAATATTTGGAATGGACACGTCAAGGTGGTGAAGTTCTCAGTTTGATTCTAACATATTCTCCCTATCAATTGTAACTTGCAAAGAAAGCCCTCTTAAACTGCGAAGAAATAGTTATGCTCATTCAAACACAGTGTGTTTCTGATCTCAAATTTACTGCATACAAAAACAACCGCTCTAACATTCGAGGGCCGTTGTAGCTCCACCAGTAATGATTTTCACCACTTTCGAGGAAAATAAAACTCAAGTACGCGTACATAGCGACGGGTAAGCAGCATCTGTATGCTACAGATTCATAGCTCTGGCACGTCGCATTGATTTGTCAGTTGGAGTCTCCATACCCTCTGAAGTGAACTTTGAATCGTGTCTTTCCGTTAGTGTCCGTTAACTATGTGCATAGGCGACGCGACGACCGACAACATCGGCGGCATGAAGGTTATATGCCAGCCTAACAATACTGAGGGTTCGAATTCTTGGTAGGGCATGGTTCTTTGTGTTCGTTAATATACTCTCATTTTGACAGTGGTAATTAGACTAAAGTTCGTCCAATAAAGACGAGATTACTGTTATTATTGCATTGATAACAGAAAGAATATTGTTTTCCTCTTTTAAAGAGAAACATAATGAAATTATATGTATCTCTGGTTTCTCTACAGAAAAATCGGACGGAAGATCAATTCTTATCGCGTTGTCTATGGAGACGACGGCCAACAGAGGGTGACTTCAATTTCTTGCCAATTTCAGATGTTCGTAAATTCATGAAAACTTAAAGTATGAGTTTTAGGGCTACAATATTATTGATAAGAAATGCGATGTAGGAAATAAGACAAATGCCTAAGACAGGTTTTTCCCTCCCTCCTTAAAGAAAATCCAAAACAGGATTTATGCCATCCTCTTACTAAGATTGCTGAAGCTACAGAGATTATCATCAATTCTTCTATATTTTCTCCGTCATAGTATTACTAGTACGACTGGTATTTCCTTTATTTTCATGCGTCTTTTGTCATTTTTGACTGAGGAATTTTCTTTAAAGTTGCATTTCTGTTGTTTGCCACTTGATATGAAATCTGAATTCAGTTATGCAGTGGTAATAATATAGAAATAATACGCTGTTATAAGTTACCCAAAATTTGATGAGATTCACTGCTACTGTGTCTTAGTTTTATAGAAGAGGACGGGTTTTGGAATTTCGAGAAACTCTTGTCTAAATCATGAAGTTTTATTATTCACCAAAATAGTAAAACGGAAAGAAACACAATAACAACTGCTACAGAAATATATACGAAAAAGTTTTCAACTCTCTGACCAAGATTCATCCTAGTTTCACCAATGTAATTTCCTGGTAGGTTTATCACCCTTTGACATTCATAGTGAAATATAAATGCGGAAGTCGCAATATTGTTTCATTGCGGATTTACGAATCGTAAATCTTTTCTAAGTATTATTTTATTCTTGCACATTCAGTTGTAAACGTAGAGATGTCAACGTTACCCATCGATCGTTCCCTGGAAGCGAAACGGATTTTCTCTTCCCACTTCATTTCCCAAGGTTAAGAAACCTAAGTTATGGAAGGGTTCTTTTTTATCGATTTTGTTTACCCAAATTTTGCTCTTTTTTTGGTTTTTATTTTTTACATGGTTGTGGAAACTAAAATCTACTGGCTTAGCGGGATTTGCCGCGAAATTTCAGGAGCCTTATGAAAGATGGCTTTTCCACTGCTTATGGTTGGTCCACAGACTCCTGGCGCAGCCTGGCGAAGTCCTCGAAGATTATGTTGTCGTCATCATCGTTGGTGTACTGCTTCCCAAATCGAGAACGTTCGAGAGGCTTGGCCTTCCTCTTGGCCTGTGCCTTCTCGTTGTCGATGGATCCTACAAACGATTCAAAGGAAATTAATTTTACATTTTTATATTCAAAATTGTTATAACTCTGAAAAAGGGAAATGGAAGTCGAAATTCGGAAGGGAAAGTGCCGCGTGTGGATGAGGACAATAGAATAGAGAGAAGTGAATACATATCTTGAAGCCTGAATAGGAAAATATTTGTATTTGAAGTAAAACCCATACGTACATGAATCTTAGAAAGCAAACCACACGTGAGGGCATAAAGACGAAGAAATATGGAAATGAGTTGAAAAATCTTAGTTGCCAAATACTGTCATTGAAGCTTGGAGGTGAAGTAATAAATCACTTTGCTTAAATACGAAGCTCAAAATATTCAACATACGAACATACACGAACAAGGCAAGCGTTCTAACATCTAAGTATTTTTGCATTTCCTGGTGTTTTATCAAAATGGATTTTAATGTGGAATGATTCTTATCTTCCGATTCTATTCTATTCCGATTCTAACTTACATGATTTCCATCAGGGAAATACGGAATAGTCAAACGCTATTCCACAATATTCCACGATGCTTACCAAATGAATTCCCCTATTTAACTCCAATTGGTAAAAGTCTTTCAAAATAACGTCGAATTATTTTTATAGTAAAGAAGAGATTGTAAATTAAAAAATTTGAAATGAATTTGAAAATGAGAATTGTGTGATTTTAGGTCAAAATGTATCTTAAAATTACTTTGCCAGAGCTATTCTTTCGCATATAAGATAGGAATACTGAGAAAAAGATATACGGGTGTGGTTTGAGGTATGAACGTAGAGGTAATCTCACATAATCAAGCTCATGAGTTGGTATACCTCATACCGCAAGAAACAGTAATGGTCAGATTTCCGTAATGATGTGTTTCTCACCAGGAGCCGGGTGGAGCAGCTTGAATGGGACGTCTGTCACCAGCTCTCCCCCGAGAGTGCCGCAGTTGAGAATGACGCGCACGGAGTACGAGATGACGATACCAAGGGCTTCAGACGGAGTTTTGCCTTCGATGACCAAAGTGGAGGAGGCAAGGTTCACGTCGTCGTCCTACAAAAGACCATTAAAACGTAAAATTGAAAATAAATTCTCTCTTTGCGCATTATTTAAATTAAAATTCTGTTAACTCAAAGGTAGCCGCAAAACGAAACTGTAAATATCTCAAATTTTTGTTTTTCAATTGCCTTCAGTTCGTTTCTTACTTCTTTAAATTTGAATCGCTTTGAAATATATTCATCCCAACAGATTTCTTTGTAATAAATAAAACTACGCTAAGGCAATTCAATCGAATAATAAAATTTAATTAATGTATTCTGAAATCATGTTCACTCCGGATTAGTTATCGCCTTCGAACCTTTTTAGTTACTCAAGGAATAAAAGCTCACATTTTTTATTCATTAATTAATAAGTCTAATCAATTTCTTAAATTTACCCTTGAATACGCTGATACTTAGAAATATAATAATATCTACACAAAGTTATGATATAGTACCCAAATATCAACAGAAGTTATAAATTTTATTATATAAAATGTAGAACGACTTGAAAAGTGAATCATAAAGACACTAATCCATAATTGATCAGTTTTAGACTCGAATTTCGCATGCCTGTTGAAGTTTGAGGGAAACAATTATAAAATATATATCCTCCATGTAACTGATAAATCACTATCCAAAGTTGTTATATTGACCAATGCGAGCAATGAGGAACCCTTTTGAATGCATCTATGGCACAACAAACTGAAATAGTTAGAGGACTACAGACGCCGATCTGAGAAAATATTTCCCTATAATTACTCAGCTTTTCGCACTTACCCTAAGGTGTCCATCAAGAGCAATGCCACGCCTGTCCTTGTTGGAAGAGGCGAGGGGGACCAGATAGAACGTTTTGCTGAGAGACGCTCCGGGGGTCACTGGGCAGCCCTCGCGTGTCTCCATGCTTGCGACGAACTTGGAGAACTGGGCGTTGACCATGGTCACTTCGCAGTGCTGGACAACATAAACCTGACACGCAAAGATTAAGGTACCTAAATAAACCAAGTTCTTAAGCATTCCAGATCTTGCTTTGGGAAATCAGTTCCATTTAAATGGCATCGGTTCATTGTCTACAGTGAATTAACGAGCAGGAGGACAAAGAATAGAATAAAACTATGATGTTCCACTGAAAAATATGTCCTAAAAAATTGAGGAATTTCAATTTTTTGATTCATGTGTAAAATAGAGAGAAAACAGAGAGAAATGACATCGCAATTTAATCCACAGCAAAAGAAATGAGTGTATTTAGATGCGCTTATGGATTTCCGTCGACTGATTAAAACTGCTGCAATTCTCAGCCTTGGAGATTTTACCTCTCCAAAACAATCTCTTTTTCTTGTAGTTGTGAGCGTAATGAAGATAGTAATGATAGTTTATATTGTTTCAACGCTAGCAAAGGGAAATTTATTTATTGCTATATTTTCAGAAGATGCGATGGAATAGTTTGAGGGAAGAAAAGGACCGATCGATGCGCATGAATACAAAAGCATTAGCAGCGACAACAGAGAGCTAAAGAGGCAGTGGATTTCTTCTCACCTTAATGTTCTTTACGGTTTTTCGTGAGTTGTTGGTGATGATGATGCACGGGCAGACCTTCTCGCCGTGGTAGTAGATTTCCTTGTCCAGTGTGACCTCAAGGTTAATCTTGCCCTGTGAGAATGTGAATCCCTTGGACACAAGGGAGCTTGGGAGGCGGTTTCCACGCGGAGAAGTTGCATACTGGATCTATTATTGAATAGATAAGAGACAAATGCTATCCTATTTGGCCGGACTTCGAAAGAAAGACATTCCGAAGGAATGAGAAAAACTTTGTAGTATGTTACAAGATGTTTATAAATAATAATATAAATATTTGTTTTTTAGATGTGTAATAAAGGTATTGTGGATACCATAAAGTTTTTCTAATTCCTTCAGATAAGAGAATGCTACATAAGTTATGAAATTAATAATCAATCATCACTTTGTGCGGTTATAAGTTTCAGAGATATTTAGGAAGACGAAACATTAAAGAATTAGTAAGAATCCACTAAAGAAGAGAATACCGATTGCAAAGTTATTACGACGCGAGGACACTCAAAAAAGACCACTTTTTAATCATGAATTGTTGCTAAACCTTTACTAAATATACTGTTCAATTTAAAGTCTTTAGTCCAAGAAATTTAAGATAGGCAATCTAAGAAGCTTTGCTATCTTTTAAGGATTCAGAATTATGCATAAGAATTGTTGCTTCTTGCGCTGCCATAGAGTTTTCGCGGTATTTCTGATGATTTGTAGTTGTTATATGGTTCTTTTTCCCATGAATTCCTTTAGGCAAAAGGCCGGTATCGTTTTATGATTCCGAGTCAGGTCACCATATTCAGTTAATCATAAATTGACATCGAAGGGTTACGAATTCCTAAACCAACACTATTTCGGCACACAGCAATTTTCATCCGAAGCTATTTTAGTGCAGGTTACCTTTCCGGAAAAACATCAAAACAGTTTAATTATTTATAGAGATTACGCAAGTTTAAAAAAAATAATCTTATCAATTTTCCGATGCATAAGGAATTGACGAATTACAGAGGAAATGATTTTATCTTATTCTTGAATGAATTTGTCACATATTTAACCTTATTGATGGTTCAATAGCACTTTTTTTAGCTAGTATTTGTATTAAAATCAAAAAATGTTTGGAAGTAATGGCAAATTCTGCCACAAATCAAATGACTCGCATTCCTAAATATACCTTTTCATTTCGTAATGACCAAAATTGATTAACGTGCTGGTTAAATGGGGGAAGTTATTTCTTAAGGTGAGCCGTGGTAGCCTTTAGTGAGTTAGAGGAGTGCCTCCTTTTCGCTCGGATTCATCCAATCCTAAGTAACGGTTACATCGCGGAATTCTATTATAAAGCAAGAGAATGTGTAAATAGACTCACGGACGTAGGTTCTGCAGCAAAAATTGGATACTTATTTCGTTGCAGAGGTTAAAATTGAGATAATGGAATGACACCGTCGCCTAAAGCAATGCTCTTCAATGTTTCCTCTGCATTTTGTCACTTCAGTCATTCGCAGAAACAAAGGGACATCTAATATGGTTAGAGCCTCCAATTTATTACATTATGAACGCTTTGACGATTTTCAGGATACTATCTTATTATCCATTATTTTTCTTCCCTAATTCGGTAGGGAACTTTCGAAAGAGTGTAAGCCCTTTTGCTAGAGCAAATCCGATGAACGAACTCTTTCCGTATTAAATCCGCGTTACGCAACGTTAGAAATGCTAAGAGGATAGCCTTTTCTCTCACAAATATCTTGTTATGAGACTTAGGGACCTTTATTACTTTGCTATATTATATATTTCCGTATATTTCTACCCCTCAAATGCGACTTATCGACGTAGATGAGACGACGTCGTCTTCGTTTTACGCAGTCCATGAATGATTTGCATGGCTTCCTTACTTTTGCTGCGACGAATCCAATATTATGATTTGCTTACTCCGTTCAAGCAATTCTACTCTCATTCACTTTTACTTGCGAAATACACTCAGAGTAAGTGCTCAGGGAAATGAAGCACTGATTACGCTCTGCAGTGGCAGTTAAACATCGCTTCAGCTACTTTTCTTATTATTATCACTGGGACTATGACATAAAAACGGTGATCAGTGTATACTCGTTATTCCATAGGCCGAAAAGTCCTTCGAGCATCTTTAATTCAAACGTACGCCCACAGATTCTCTTATTGTTTTCGTCTTTTTGTAAAGGAAAACTATCATTGGTGATTAGATTAGGGCATTACGATCCGTCAAATTTAAAAAAGAACAGGATATTCATGTCCCAAGGAAGAATGGGCTTGAAAAAAGTCTGACGGGACCGGGAATCGAACCTGAGTCTCCCAATTGCCGGTCGGGTGCTCTGTTCCTGGGTGCGCACCATCATGCGCTACAACACCTTCTATAGGAAATTCATGATTTTGATAATTAGCTTTCAACTGAAGAAATGAGCTAAGGAATCTCTCTGCATCGTATCTAACGATACCTAATTAATATTTACAACGCATGAAATTCATTTCGTGAAACTATAAAAATTGAATTTGCTCAAAATTTGGTCGAACAATTTGTTTTTAAAATATCGGTCAACCATTAAGTTGCCCATCTAAAAAGAAAAATTATTAATTTCTGCATAAAATACGTGTAAATAAATGACCTAAAGAAAATCATTCCACATTTCAAAATAACAATAGAATTAATGCAGTATCTAATGCATTGTTTTTGGATAAAAATGTGATTATTTTCATGAGAGATTTAAAATAGACAGAAATGAAAATTTTCTGCAAATATACCATCAAATTTTAAGTCTTCAAATTCATTCTGTGTGTTCTCGACAGATTTTGTAAAGCGGCCAAAGTGTGAATCCCCTCAGTTTCTCTTATTATTTTCGATCTTTCTTCAGTCCTTTTCTATTTATGCTAGATTCAAAATCAGACTAAAAAACTTAGTTAACTTAAAATGTTAAGAATTTGAAATCTACGCTCACCTACGCTAATCTACGTGAATGGTAATACTTACTAAAATACGGTCAAATACTACCGATATCTAATTAAATGATACTGTTACTAATTCTAATCATAGTTGGGTTATGAAATGGTGCGATGATTGGCAATTAGAACTAAATGTAGACAAATGTTCTGTAATAACTTCTTCGAAAGAAAACCCAATCATCATCATTCGTACAGCCTCCTTGGGAGCATTCGTATAGCCTCCTGTTGATATCAACGGTAGAATCGGTGAAATATCTCGGAGTGAACTTAGCCTGGAGTACCCACACTGCATCTGGAAGAGCACTTAAGACACTCGGATTCGTTAGGAGAATAGTTGGTTGGAGCATAGAAAAAGTTCAAGAACGATGTTACTTTGCGTTAGTTAGATGCTTCAAGACGCAGGATGGGAATCTTTAGAAGTTAGAAGATTTCAACAAAGGATTAATTTGCTGGATAAATTTAAAGAAAGCATGTTCAGATATGATGAAGCCAATATAATGCTTCCACCATGTTACATAGGCCGTTCCGATACTGCGAGAAAGATCAGGGAAATGTATGCTAGAACCATTCGATTCAAAAATTCATTTTTCCCGCGAACGATATGCGAAAGTAATCGATTAGGGAGTTAGAGTCATGGTGCATGCACCCCCTGCCACACGCCGAAAGGCGGCTTGCTGGATCTTTATATAGACATTGTCTAAATCATAGTGAAAATCGATCTAGGTTTATCTCCTCTGTTAATATTTTCTCATGTTTAGCACTTCTCGATTCAAATTCTACAGTCTATTTCAAGTGCCGCACAACTCATTTGTTGAGCGCCCACTATTTATTGAAAAATTTGAAAACCTTTATCTTTAGTTTTCACAATTGTATTAATTATTCTGCAATTTATGAATTGTATATCACATGGTTTATTTCGTCATTTAAATAAAGAAAAACAGAGATACTGCAACTTAAAACTCTTCTTTGGCAATATTGGCGCAGTTCCGTAAAATAAGGGCCCGCAGTATTTTATTTGCCTCACAAAGTTAGAGGAAACTGCGATTCATCCTATAGATGACAATAGTTTGAGGAAACTTCGACTGAATTTCTGAAAGTCTAGGACGTTAAATTCACTTTTTTCATATGGAGGAGAACTTTTATTTTCATTTTGGTGAATATTCGCTTATTCTTCAAAAAATTATTATAATTTTCGGTATTTCTTCGAAAGAAGGCAACGAAAGTTCCTCCTATCGTGTAATTCCTGTCTCTCTCTGCGGCTTTATTTTGCATCTACTAAGTCCATCGGAGTATTATTCTTTGATGTTTCTTCTTTTATCTTTGGAACCGAAATGAAAATGGCTCACAGGTATAAACGGGGGCTTCGCGTGAATGGCATGCATCGTCTTGATTGAAATAAAGCAATTTGTCTGAAAAGTAGGATGAATAATGAGTTGACATCAGCAATGGAGTAACAATTGCCAGCATAACATGTGCTGTTTTCCGGTTTCGTCAACTTGGGAAGACGTTCTGAAGAGCAACTTGGAGTTGTTGCGGTGTTGAATGGAAATTGCTAACCTTTTTGACGGCAAGAGCAACTGTAGACCTCTTATGGTTCTTGTCGTCGGCGTCTTCTCCAACGAATGCCTTTATGGTGTACTCCACTCCAAGGGGTTTTCCAGAGTCGGACTCTCCAGGTTGTAGGGTGACGGACGACGGAGAGCAAGACGGGAAGCTGAACGTGAATGGAAAGGCGTTGCTTCCCAACTTCTTCACCAGACGCTCCTGTAATAATTAACCAGCATTAAGAAACACAGTAATCATTCTGAATAGCATGTCAACTTTTCTGTAGAAGTTCTTTCCTCTCCGTGGTTCCCTACCTTCGACATACATTCAGCCCTTTCTGTTTCATGGAGGTTTACACCTTTAGCACCTGTTGATTTCCCGTCACTACCCGAACAAGTTTAGAGACTATTCACTTTGAGGTTGAAATATTCTGGGAAGTTTTGGTGTATTAGAACAGCGATTCAAGAAACGATATAATTGCAGATAAAAAATACCCCTTTTCCCGTCAATGATGGAACTGTATGATGACTAGTGTTAAAGATGAATAATCCCGCAAAATATCGGAGCAGTTGGGCTCCCACCGGGATCGAACCCGGGACAGCTACCACCCAAGACGGAAGCGCTACCATTTAGGCGAGAGCCTTACGGTTAGGATGTGAAATGGAAGATGGGACTCCCTATAGTCCATATTTCGTTTGTATTAGAAGTTTGTTATCAAGCAACGCTCGGGAGTAAGGCTCTTATTCGTAATTCCCAAGAGACAAAACAACAACTTCGGTTTTTCCGTACTCTAAACAAATTTTGATACCTTATCTAGTGATTGCAAAGAGATAAAACAAACATAGATGAACGTTTACATAAACCCAATGCCTGAAATCGAAAGCATATAGAGCCTGTTTCCAAGCCAAAACCATTTTACTTCGAAAGTTAAATAAATACGATCTTCTAGAGAGTTTTTCTCGAATAATTTAATAAAATGCCTCATTCCTTTTTGAGGTTTAGAACTCATCAGTACCTAAAATTTCAGTAATGTTTATGGGAGCAGTTTTTGCTCAATGATAATGTTGAAACTCCTCAGCGAAGATATCGCAATTACCTGCATTGGAGACATTTCACCCTTGTTCTTAGAAGGTACAATCTGCTCCTTTGCCAGGCACATTTCTTTGCTGAACTTCACTCCCATCACCTCGTCTTCCTCTCGCCCGTATCTGTAGGTGGTCGTGAGCTATTTTAAAGAATGAAATATCGAGTTTACTTAAAAATTTACCATTCGAAAGAGAACAAAATGGTTCTTACGATTAACCACATAGTAACTTCTTTTTAGTCTTAATGGGACATCATATTCTAAGGTTGATAACTTTTAGTGGTGGTAGAAAGTTTCTTTCATTATTGATTTTAACTGAAAGTATAACTTACCTAAAACAGTTAACTCTCAATTAAGGTAAAACTAAAATTAGATTTCATATGTATAGAGGAATTTTTAGGGTAATTAGTATTACAATTTTCATGCGACTGTGTTAAGTACTGAACAGAAAACTGGCGACGAGACAAAAACACTAAAGATGTAAAAAATGTTGAAAATATGAAAAGACTCTGAGTTTACATTTCGCTAGTATAGGAAGGTGCACCATTTTTGCGGAGATATTTCATATAATCGTAGATTCACGTAATGATTAGGAAGAAACTTGAATTTATTGATTAAATCTAAAAATGGAATTTTATTGAAATGTTTATCGGCCATTAAAATCATTAATCATCAACCGTTTGATCCTCTGGGGAGGAGAATCAAATGCGATTGTCTTTACAGAATATCCTGTCGATGATAACTAAGCTCACCTGTCCGAACACTCTGCGGCCCTTCAGGTAATCGCTTTCGACGACCACAACACCTTCAATTGGATCGACATAGTCCAGATGATCGAGGAAGTCTCGCTTGCCGAGATATACGGTTATTTTGCCTAGAGATTAAAACAAACATCAGTTTAGCATTATAATACATTTTTCATTCTTTAAGGTGCGACTCTCTTCATCTATTGAACTAGACCATACTTGTGATTCAAGCTATTTTAGGATTTTAAACTCGAGGCCTTGGCTTTCGCTGAACGAAGATTGCGTGAAGAGTTTGAAGTTCATACTTTGGGGTTCCGCAGCTCAAAGTTTCGTCGAGACGACGCTTTCGAACCCAAAAATATCGACTACTGAAAATTTCCCTCGAATGTATGATTTTTTACTAATTATATAATCAGCAATCATTAATTTTTGTTAATTAAAAATCAATTAATCAATAATAATTCACATATTTAAAACGGTAAATTTAAATCCAGGACATCTTCTTTAAGTAAGGTAAGTTTCTTTGATCTTCGGTAATCAAAATTTAAAGGTTTTGTCGCATCTAATTTACACCTTCTCACCCCAATATAACAGTGCAAATTCGTTCATGCAGGGTTGAAACAAGAAATAAACTCTCAAATTCTCTCGAATGACTGGAAATGGTTGAGCGATGAGCGTTTTAAGTTAATAAAAATCATACAAGGGGATTTATAGCGTAAAGTTTTGGAAGCCTCTGAAAACAAAATTAAAACATTAGATAACTAATGGAATAACTACTTAAACAATCCGTTTAAATGAATTCGTTCTCAAGCGTAGGCAAACAACTGTTTGGAAAGACTAAATCCGCTTTTTTCTCGACAGATATGTGATGATCATCAAGTGAATATGCAGCGCAATGCGTAATGTTAATACCAAATACTGAAAAATAAAAAAAATCCAAAAGAAACTCTCCTATAGCCTTAGTTTTATGCATTTTCAAAATTAGCATATCGATGCAGTAAAAAACGTATTTGGTAACACTAATTACGAGTTAGTAGTGTTACATAATTTATACTTAAGTGTTTTTATATTTACTGTTTATGTAAAGTAATAGTTTATTATGAAAACTGTATGATGCAGAAGTACCCACCATTTGGAGAGCTCTTCTTGTATATCTTCACGGCAACCACAAACGTCAAGAAAAGCAGCGCAATCATGTTGGTATCTTATGGTGAAATAGAACTGGGCGTAAAAAAGATGACGAACGCCAAATGAGCTTTAGCAAAACACAAATGGTTCTACTTCACTCGCGTATCCTTTGGGTATAAATGCGAACTCCCTTCGAATCGGCTGCGTTCACTACACCTTTATATATACCCTTTTTGGGGAGCACATGTTTGGCTTCCTTCCGCCTCCGCACACATTCTCGAATTTTGTAAGTCCCGAATCAATAGTAGCCAAGGATTCGAAACGGACTCTAAGAAAATGTAATTTGATGACGATTTAGAGGTGTTTTGGAGGTCACCAAGTTAACTTCGATGGATTTTTGTCTCTCTTAAGCTAAATATAACACTGATTAACAACCATTTTTTATTCTTAGCGAAGAAGATGTAGGCGGTGAATAATAACTCTCTTATACTTCCGGAGAATCTTTCATACTCATAAGTATCTATTTAGAGGAAAGTTAAACGTGTATAACGGCATAGCAATTGATAAAGAGCCCTGCAAAGAACCAATTTTATATAAATTCTTCTTTTATTTAAATGATAATATATTCAGAACTTGGTTAGGATAGAAAAGAAGACGATCCAAATCTAAATGCGTATTTTGGACTCTACAAAAACACATTTTAGAAGGATACCCTTTCATATATTCGGAGAATTTTCCTATTTGGAGAATTCTTTTACTCCCTAAGAAATATTCTCAGACAGATACTCTTCACAACACTTGTCTCTGTCATGCAAAAATGTCCCAAGAAAATATGGAAAAAGTTCTTAAGAAATTGTTCTTGAGTGAAGAAAAATTACATCATTGTATATTTTAAGAAATCTCGCGTTTTCTCTGAATTTTGAGAATTATATATAACTGTTAATCATTAATTCAGAGGAACAAATCGGGCTGCGACCAGTTTTTGAGAACAATTATTCCCTCGGGTGACGATCGTACGGTTTCGTACGCTATGCACCATTCCTACCGTGTCCGGTAAAAATATAAATTGATGAATTATTGAAATACTGTTAATATCAAAGTATACTGTTGAAGTAGTGGGGTTAAATGTGTGGTGAGGTTGAAGGTGTAGGCTAAGGGCCTTTAAATTCAAGAAAATAGAATTTATGTGATATATATTTATGAATAAACAGAAATACTTCCGTCATCAGTGGTTGAACAAAAAGATATATAAATATATTGTAACTGTATTCTACAAATGATGCTATTTGTCAGATTATCAGAAATTAATACAACATAGTTTTACGTTAATTTTTAGAGGTGAGACGCGTTCAACTGTCGCAGGCGCTCAGTTGTCACGTGCTCTTGTGTTGCGCTCTCGATTGTCGAGGAACCCATTCCCACATATGTATGTTCCTGGCTACAACCCTCCGCTGTTTATTTGTACTTATTCTACGGTTCTTACATTGTATATAATATATTTATAAACAGTTTCTCTCGTCCTGACGAAATTAAACATTGTTTGGCAGAGTTGCTGTACTCTTTCTCGTGGCTACAAAAGCAGTGAGATTGCTTATGAATGACGAAGTTCCGAAAAAAATTATAGCTGAGCATTATAACGGTGTTCGTGTTTCAAAGAAGTGCCATTTCCCAAAAGTGACGAAATTACACGATACATATCATCATATACATATGCTTTAAATTTTCTCTGTATTTTCAACAAGGTATTGCATAAAAAAGTGTTCAGAGGCTGGAACGGATTAATAAGGAATAAAAAGTGTGAAATTATTCCTTGGGATTCAGCCGCACTTCCGTGCTTAACTTCCCTCAGTCCTTAGATTAATCGCTTTTACGTGTATTCCAATGGGATAAAAAATCAGATCAAGACGATTCCGGGTTGAGACCCGAGTTCGGGAAAGAATATAGCTCGTAATCCGAGGGTTCGATGGGTATGGGATTATGCGAATGGATAAGAAGTTTCCTCTGCGGAGACGAAGGGAAAGCGTTGAGGTGTGAATTTTTGTATCAGTTATGACTTTCTTCCATGCCTCAGATGTGTATTTCTACTTCCCTGTATGAGTTAGCTTCAAGATGTTGTCACTTACAAGATGGCATTCCTGTAAGAAAACCGATATAACCGATAATAAAACCCCCGAGCCGAATACTTTACAGGACCTCGATCTACCATTGACCAATGATTAGGTCATTTTCCCAAGTTTTCTTCGTTGAGCCGAAATGCTTTCAGCGAAAGATGCCATCATAGATGCTGCAAAATGACCCAATAAACAACTTTTTCCTTAGCATTCGATAAACTGTGACCAGAATGATCTGACCCTCACTCGCGCTTAAGTATTTTCACAGTCATGAACAATACTACAACAAACGGGAACGAAGATACGTACATTTTTCTCTGTCCCATTTGAGAGGCAAATTAAAATTCTTCCACCCATCCATATATAGAGGCGGGGCATAGCAAAATTTCGAAGTTTGATGTGTTCTTCTATTTGCTACCGAAAGGCAGCATTTTATTAGGATCCCTCTATAATCGGACACCACAAATACCTAGGAATTACGCTCAGTAGTAGTTTTTCCTTCAAAGAGCGTATTCGACGCGTAGTAGGAAAGACGTATGAGATGCTAAGGTTAGCCCGTAGGATTCTGGGGGGATGTTCATCGAGAGTAAAGGAAATAGCGTACCTTTCCCTAATTCGACCTCTCCTCGAGTATTACTGTGCAAAATGGGAACATCATGAAGTAGAATAACTCTCCGATCTTGAGATGTAGATTCTTCAACGTAGAAAGGCTAGAATGTAAATGGTGTCCCATGAGATACCTCGGGAAGATCTCCGAATCTGCCAGCAGTTTTTTCCCTAAAAACCTTAGACCCGCCTTCAAAGCCCATTACAAACTCAGAAGTCTACTAGTCAGATGCAAAGATCCAATAGATAAGATGAGGAGAAGCGGTGTGTACAAACTTTGTTGCAATGACTGTAACAGTATTTACATTGGAAGTACTGGAAGGAAATTTGAAGAGCGGATGAAGGAACATCGCAGAGCATTTGTATTGGATCAACCCGATAAATCGAACTTCGCCAACCACCTGATTGAGAATGGTCATTACAGTGACTTTGAAATCCACCCATGCCATTTTGCATCTAAAGGGAGATACCTGTACGTTTTAGAGCGTTTGGAAATATTTAATTACAAAAACAACCGTCAATTTAATATTGTTGACGAACTTGGGTATGAAGGCTATTTTCCTATGCTCCATGCTGTCTCCTACCCCAATACTTCAACTATTACCCCTTCCCACTGAACCCCTTCCATCTGTTCTTCTACTCCTTCGCCACCTACTGTCCTATCCCAGCCTACAAGTGCCTCCACCCCCTTCCCTTATTCGTCCCCTTCTTTTTTCCCCCTTTCCCTATTCTGTGACTATATATACCGAATGTTTTCTTGTGAAATTTACCTGATGATGGTGCTATGCACCGAAACCTGGTCGTGTACGTATGTATATTTTGTGGCATAGTAAAAATCAAGATACCCGTTCCAATTTTCTTTTCCTTTTTGTAATGGAATACCACCAAGTAAAGGCCGTGACGATCAACGCTAGAAAGGCTAGGTTTGTGAGGAGAGATTTTAAATTTGACAGTAGTGTTTTGGTTATCCCTCGGGTGGACCTCGCTTAGGGATAGTAGACTTGATTATCGACGTATGCTTTTCGAAAAGTTTATCAGTACAGATCTCATCGACGAGATAGCTCATATTGTTATGCCAGTTAGCAACGTGCCAGAGCTCTGAGAGAAAACTAAGAAGCGATTCAGGGAAGTGATTGGCGGATAGTTACTTCCGGTCGTTTTCCCTCGTAGTATTAGAGAAGCCAATAGCAGTTAGGGAGCGATAGGATTATCGGTGTTTTTACACCCTCTGCCACGCGCCACTGGCGGTTTGCGGGGTATACATGCAAATTAAAGGTTTATATCAAAGAAAAGTATCAGATGAAGATCGCCGTAAGGGCTGTTGTTTTTGCTTTTTATCAACTTAGAAAGGTGTGTCACTGAATATCGTGCCATTTTTCTCACAAAAAGTGAGAATTTTTTGTTATTATATAATGAATTATAATTACTGTTTTAACAATATCCCTGATGCAAAACTAATATGTGTCTTCCAATGCTGTTTTTTTGTTCATCGATAATTATTTTCATACGAAGGAATGAACTCTAACAATGAAAAGGGAAATAATTGAGCTACAGCTAGTCAAATGCTCTGTAAAATGAACAAAAACTTAGATGTTAAATACTAGTTAGAATTTAAATAATCAAATTTAAACAAAAAACCCAACAGTTACTGAAATCTTTAGACTTACAAAATCGGATTTTATAAGATAAACTCTCAACTTAGCTAAAGAACATGAAAACCTCTCTCCTAATTTTTTCATTACTCTAGTCTTGTCTTCTTTTTTCAATTCTTTGAAGAACTTTCATTCATTTTAGTTATCTGCTCAATTTTTCAACGCGAGATGTATTTTGAAAATCCTCCTATATTTTCTACGGTCAAATCCAAAAGTCGCTGCTCCTTTAATCTTCTCACTCTATTTATTTTCTAAAAGTTAGTTTCACTTACCACATTACTTAAGACATGCAATGGTCGATCTTTTCTCCCATTCTTTCGTTTTTTCTTGATCTTCGGTAAGACTTGACACTTCAAATTTACTGATTTTTTTCCATAATATTTATAACTTCAATTTATCATTATTTCATTCAATGAAAATATCCTTATAACCTTCAATATTTATCATTTAAGGATTGTAAAATGTAAAGAAATAAAGAAACGCAGCCAACAATGAAGCATATATTTTTTAAAATCGAGAATTGTTAGCGTGAAAGTGGATATCGCGGGGAAAAATTGAAGTAAAAGACTGGACAGCTGTTCATATTTGGTAGTTTTATTAAATAAGGCTTGTATACATTTCTATATGGTTTACATATTATTTATATAATATTTACATAATTATGTTAAAAGATATACAGAATTTTAAAAGAAAACGTGGATGTTATCTCCGTAACTTGTTCGCCCTGCGAGCAACTCGCAATCCACACTGTAAATTACCAAGATCGACAAGTCTTTTTGCTCTCCTCCCGAAACCTAGCAAGTTGATTGGAATCACTGATTAATCGATGCGGAAAGCCATGCAAACTGCTGTTCTCGGTTATAACATCAAACGACCAAATGAATACCTGTCAGTTCACTCTTCCTTGTTGAACACTCATTGGATTCGTTTCTTTTTATTCAGTATCCAAAAAAATTTACAATTCCTTTCCCGAATTGATCTTTAGTTAAAACGTGTTAAACCACATTCCTACACGTATCGATGACTCTTTTCTTATCACAATCGCCGTCAGCTTAACTTTGTTAGAACTAAAATCCTCACTCTAAGAGAAAACTAATCCTCCAAAACTCGAGTAGCTAAATTAAAAGAAATTCAGGAGGACATTATATCTTGAGATTCTGAGCGCTCGGAGCTTCCGCCATCTGAGTTAGAAATTCGCGGAAGAAAGCAAACTTTAACAAAGCATTTATTGAAAGCGCTCGGGCAGGCGTTCCGCGCTAGGAAGGATTGTGGGAGATGCGTGAATGTGACAAAGCGCAATCGGAAGTGCCTCCCACCCCTTCGCCCCCCCCTCACCACGCGGAGGAACCCACCTCGAGGGGATTTTTGTATTTTTTGCGTTTTTGTTTATTTTAAAATTTTTTTGTGTTTCTTTCTTTTTATAATTTACACTATCTTCTATGGGACCATGATTCCTTTTAAGCCGTATCCATAAAGGAGGGAAGAGATCGAGGATGGTAGGGTGTGTCTAGATGGAGTAGATGTCACAAGATGGCTGGCGAATCAAACTCTTTCATTCTGCAATCTCTCTCCCGATGGCGGTGTTTATGCAGCTTCCTGAGTGCGGAGGCGGGAGAAGTCTTCGAACACGATGTTGTCGTCGTCATCGTTGGTGTAGCAGGAGTTCTCATAGCGAGATCGCTCAATGGACTTGGCCTTCTTGTTGGCCGCGGCCTTCTCGCATTCCTCAGAGCCTGAGATAAGTGAAGCGCAATTAATCGGAAGACGCAGTAAATATTTACGATTTACTGAGTGCTAAAGCCAATCATGCATAGGGCCAAAATCTATCAGTTACCTTTACAATTCAACTCTATCAAATAGATCGCAAACATTGAAATCGTATGAGCTAATTAAGGACTGATTTTTTATCTACTTGGATCAATGCTTGCAATTCTTGCAAAAGTTTTGCTTTTTATTACTGTAAGATCGTTTTTCTTTTGTTCGTTATTATCATTGTAAGCTTGTGAGTGTGATTGCCTGCCAATGTTGCATCTTATCGTTGTGTCTTACTTGGCTTACTGAAAAGTAACTTAAAAGTGGCTTATGTTTAGCCGAGCTGTGGAGTTTTTCAGACTTCCTGAAAAAAGTTATTCCTTGCCTTTCATGAAGAAAAAAACAATGCTATATTATATTGTATGATAGACAAGAGCGTCCCTGATATTCTGCTCTTTTCGAATAAGATTGTATGTTGAATTCCTTGCCACCTGAACATTGTAATACTTGCAAGGTTTATGCATGATAACAAAAATGTTTACACTCCTAAACAGCAGTATAACATTACCGTCCACGGCATGCTTTGTAAAAGTATTTTGAGAGACTGGATCTTTGTCACTGTACCTGGAGCTGGGTGCAGAAGCTTGAACGGAACATCAGTCTGGAGCTCTCCACCGAGAGTGCCGCAGTTCAGGACGACCCGGACAGAGTAAGAGATGACGATGCCCATGTTCTCAGAAGGAGCCTTGCCCTCGGCGACCATGGTGGAAGAGGCCAAGTTCACATCTTCGTCCTGAGATATAGATTCACCTTCAGTGATCGAGATTAAGTACGCCATCAATAGCTTTAGTTACAAAGGCTGGAATTGTTACAAGAGTGTGGCACGTTTAATGAGATATAAAGAGTTCACTATCGTTTTCGGAAGCGTGTCCACGCACCATCTTATGAAAAGCACGAGTGCTAGGAGTTGGAAAATTATTTTTCTCTAAGTGACGCGTCTAGATGTAAGTTATGACTACTTTTGTTTCTTCTGAGAAACTATCCTTCGAGTTACTTTGTTAAAAGAGGAACATTTTATTCTCATTTGGTCAGGAGAGGCGTCTTTTAATGGAATAGGAGGGATATATGTCTCTCCCTCCCTTCCTGAATAAGCTACTTATCACTTCTGTCAAGGTTTCTAGAAGACCAGAAATTTTATGAGAAATAAAGCGTAAAGATAAAACTTGGGTGGGAGCTATTTTGCCGCTAAAGAATATCATTCTTTGCTCAGATCTTCACCTCTATAGTAAATTGGACATTTTTCTTCGAAAATAATCGAGAATGAAATGTGAGCTGAAGACGATGTATTTAACTGTTTCCAATTCTTATGCAATGAGAGGAAATACTGTTAGCTGAGATAATTGAACCTTGAGGTGTCCATCCAAAGCAATTCCTCGCCGGTCCTTGTTTGAGGCAGCAAGTGGCACCAGGTAGAAGGACTTGGTCAGAGAAGCTCCAGGGGTTATTGGGCATCCCTCGCGGGTTTCCAAGCTGGCTACGTGCTTGGAGAACTGTGCGTTAACCATAGTGACCTCGCAGTGTTGGACGACAAAGACCTGTAAGTGGAGGAGTTAAGACGAATCTCTCTTTTTCTCTCATTCAAGAGCGAATCAAACGATTTCCCTGACCTTGATGTTCTTGACGGACTTGCGGGAGTTGTTGGTGATGATGATGTTGGGGATGACCTTCTCGCCGTGGTAGTAAATCTCCTTGTCGAGAGTGACCTCCAGGTTGATCTTGCCCTGAGAGAAGGTGAAACCCTTGGACACGAGGGAGCTTGGGAGGCGGTTGACTCGGCTTGGTGGAGCATATTGCAGCTGTAAAGAGATTGAAATTTTAAAAATATGCACAAATTTGTCTTTTTGCGAAATCTAAAAACAGCTGCAAATACATTTCCTCGTATACGGATCCCCTCAATCGGATAAAGTGTGTTAATAAGAAAAGGAGATGTGTACTATTTGAGAAAGCTCTGTTTTCCGTGAGAAGGTTTTCCGTGTCTCACTTGTTTTCGCTCTACATTGGTCTAGGTGGACCTTATACAGCTTCGCTTACATCTTCCCTGATCCTATTTACCAGATTAAAGAACTACTTCTTAGCATTCCTCCTTCCATGCTTATTCGAGCGTGTCGCTTGTAGCATTTTTAATGCTGAGTAAACGGATAAGGTAATGGTGGCTAGTGATGGCTTATAGTGGTGGCTTATATATTTTTTGCAATGGACTGTGGAGAACCCCTTATAAAATTCTAATGCTTCCAAATATTCAAAATTATACCAAGAGAGAAGCCAGGAAGTCTCCAACTTTAAGTCAATGTTTTAGCGGATCTTATTTTTAAATATAATTTTAGCTGCCTTTAAAATATTTCGTCTTCCTTTTATTGTAAATTTGAAACAAAGGCTAAAATTGGGTTTATTTATTTTTCTCTAATCCGCATTTTTACTTATGAATACATTAGATGGGTGCAGAATTTATCTTAGCTAACAATTTGCGGAAATAAATATTTGGGGCTTCAAAGCTGATGAATTATCATAAAATGTTTACCATACTTTAATCATTAATCTAATCATTCTTAGTAAAATATAATAGATATTCGAACAAAAACTGCACCACTGTGCTGCAAACCATTCAAAAGATAACAATCTATTCTTCAAGTATTTCAATCAAAAGTGATGCAGTTTAGTTTTGCAGCGTAAGAATTTCATCATCTCAACCTCAGTTGATCTCATGTACGGTATTAATCGTTAATGGTGAATAGTATATAAAATCAGCTGAGAATAGTACATAAAATCACTGCAGCCTGTCCATTATGAAGGTAAATCATTATGACGGTAAACCTTCGATAAAGCCGAAAAGTGCATTCTGTGCGCGTCATAAACTACATTCTGAAAAACGACTAGCATATGACCGCAAAAATCATGTTGATATTGAAAAACAAAGGTGAAGCTGATCTTACATATTCCACCACATCTTCAGTAATACGGAAGTATGACTTAGCAAAATGGCTATAATTATGAAATAACTGTTAAATAGATTTGATTAACTACCGACCCTCCCGAAGACCATTGCCCGCTTAGCAAGAGGTTAAAATGATTGGTACCGCTGGCTGTTCTCACCTTCTTGATGGTGAGAGTAAGAGAGGACCTCTTGTGGTTCTTGTCCTCGGAGGATTCTCCAACGTAGGTCTTGATGGCGTATTCCACTCCCAAAGGCTTTCCAGACTCGTCCTCGCCAGCCTGGAGGGTGACGGAGGATGGGGAAGCCGCTGGGAAGTGGAAGGTGAAGGGGTAGGCATTGGGGCCTAGCTTTTTAATGAGCTTCTCCTGTATTGGGAGCAAAATGATCGTGAAGTGACAGAATAATGAAACTAAGACTGATTATTAATAAAGAAAAATCTGCATGATTTGATTAGCTTAATTTTGGCGAAGAAAATGCGCGAATTTTGAATACATCGTAGATGGCGAGGAGATTTCTTGCGGTTTATTCGATATTTGCATTTACTTTATAAAGACGGAAAGTGCATTCTGTGCGCGTCATAAACTACATTCTGAAATACTTATAGTATATTTTAAGTTTAAAATAAGTTTTAAATTTTGGACGAATCTGAACAAAATCGTCCGTTGCAATAACTTTATGAGGAATTAGATTTGAATCTGAGTGTTTGTG
>KZ309270.1:11416-23570 GCA_000376725.2 Ladona fulva | reverse complement strand
ATATATATATATATATATGTTAAATGATAGTAATAGGTTTCTGGTTTCAAATTTATAAACGCTCAACACATGAGCAAACGTGGAGCAAAAAGCAGATAAGGTTAAATGGATTGGTATTAACATTTACTCGGGAAGCGGTGCAAATATATATTTTGCCCATATCAATTCTTAGAAAATTATGCTAATCACATCGCTTAGAAAAGTAGACGAGTAAAATGTAAGATTTTGAAGGCATCAAATGTCAAAATTAAGAGTCGTTAGTAATATTTATTGTAAGTACAGAGATAGACCGAGGAATTAACTTTCAGTATTGGCTGGCGAAGAAAATTCATAGGATATATATTATTAAAAAAAAAGGACTTTTAAAGAACAAACGGTCATCATGAAGGAGATACTTTAAATGACCGAGATTCATTATTACCATAAAAAATAGAGTAAACAGGTTGTACGGAGATGTGCCACGGACTTAGATTCTTATTCCTTAGCTCCGATCATTATGAGGGCTCAAATAAAAGTTTTTAGAGACATACTCACCTTCGCATCAAAGAATCATTTAGAATAGTCTGGGATAATTTCAGTAGAATTAGGAATGCGTCACCTGCATTGGTGTGAGCTGTTGAGACTGTTTGTCCTTGGAAGGGACGATCTGCGCTTTGGCGAGGCACATTTCTTTGCTGAACTTGACTCCCATAACTTCATCCTCTTCTCGCCCGTAGCGGTACGTAGTCGTCAGCTGTCGGAGGAAGTGAACGGTTAATTAATGACAAACGAACAGTTCGACATCAGTAATTAAAAAGGATCATCCGTCGACTTTTAAATTCTCAAACTTCGCAAGAGTCTTGGAACCGTAAATGGTTCTCTAGGAAGTGCACTTTTAACTGCAACTATCGTATGAATTTGGCTTGCTTTTAATTTAATTTCTGAAAGATTTATTACAGTTTTTTTTTGTACGAAACATCAGTATTGAAGGAATGAAATAACATCGTGAATTTCATGAATATGTTTTGTACTATTATTTCGCAAAGTATAGTTTAGTTTAAGCTGTTATACTTATTTCGTCTTCTGTCTACAAACGTCAGTTATGAAATGATTTTGATTTCAAAGATTTTTAATTTCAGAGAGCCTACTTATATCGCTTGCGACTTGACAGGAAGTTTCCGAAGAAACCAATCCACAGTTTGAAAACAGCTCTATCCCTGAATGGAAAATCACATTTGTATTTATCTATTAGATTACTGAAATTCTTTTGATCCATTTTTGTATCGTTCTATATTTCAAATACGATAGTTAATTAGCCGAGAAAATAATGCAGCATCAAATTATTAATATTAAAAGAACGTATGAAATATCGTATGTTTATTTCTGCCTAAAGATTCAATTTACCTGTCCGTAAACTTTGCGTCCTTTAAGGTAGTCGCTTTCCACGACAACGACCCCATCGATCGGGTCAACAGTGTCCAGGTGGTCAACAAAGTCACGCTTGCCGAGGTAGACGGTGACTTTCCCTGAAAAAGAGAGAGAATTTTAAAATGTCAGGTCGTTGTTCATATCAAAGCCGGATTGGCATTCAAAACGGACCCTATTAAAAATCCATTATCGAACTGCGCATTCAAAATAAACAGTTTAATTTTAAACATTTCTTCTATTTATAGCAAATATGAAAAATATGTCGCAATCACAGTCCATCCAGTCACAATGCAGCCGATATTCATACTGGAAATATTATTTCATCTTCCTAGATACAGATTCAAACATATGATTACGACATTAATAACACCGAGAAAGCTCCTTCAGTCGAAATTGTTTTTTCTTCGTCCCTGACATTACATCAGAGAATGTAAGTTAAAATCGGTTCCATTTTTCTATCATTTCACACGAATGATGCGTTTAAGAAAAGTAAACCGTTGCTGAAAACTCCAGTTGAATCGTCAAATATTAATGTAATCAAAATATTATTTTCGTGCAAATTTCGATGTTTTATTGCACTCAAAGTCAGCCAAAGGATTTTGAAATGTCAAT
Organism: Ladona fulva; assembly: GCA_000376725.2. NCBI lineage: Eukaryota > Metazoa > Arthropoda > Insecta > Odonata > Libellulidae > Ladona > Ladona fulva. The sequence goes on along the minus strand of KZ309270.1, from coordinate 21,551 downwards.
TTGAATTTTACTTTATATTAAGTCTGCACAAAACTTTACATATTTCAGCGATTTCGATTAACGATACGGAGAATTTAAATTTCCTTAATGTGTGCCATCTCAATATTCTTTTTTCGATTCTTTGCAAGTTCCGACACTGTCAGAAGTATTATTTTTTAATTATAAGATATTAATTTTTAATTGACCTTAAATACGAGCCCAATGAGTTGGCTGCGTCTAAAACACGTCAGCAATAAAACAATACGGACAAGAGATTGCGCTCACCATTTGGAGTTGTTTTCTTGAAGACTTTGACGGCAACCACGAATACCAGGAACAGTATAGGGATCATTAGGAATTATTTGAGCTGTTTCTCACAAGGGAAAGTAAACGAAGAGCACTTCTCGAAGAGATATTCGAGAGAAGGTTGTAAGATCTCAAGAGCGAGTTTCTCCTCCGTCTACTTAACCTTCTGAGTCGCAGAAGATTCACCCTACGTCGCACAAGACGCCGGCCGTAGCTTATATACCTCGCGCGAGGATGCAGATGTCGGGCTTTGCAGACGCCACCCTCCCCTGCCTCTCCCACCCCCTCTATTTGTTTCCCTTACTTTAGAGCACCTGGGGGTGAGACAGGCACGTTAGTTAAACGCGTAAAAAGTCTTTGAAAAGAGAAATATAACTGGATATAGACTCACGTGGTAATTGGATTACCAGGCTGAAAGAGGCCACTTCCATAGGAGATTTTACTGTCATGAGCCAAATTTCGAATACCCATAAACGTGGTCCAGAGAATAGTTCCTATTAGGGCAGCCTCCACTAACACGGAATCACAGGGATAAATTGGCCCATTTAATTAGTTCGCTTGAGACGTAACCTAAATCTCAACAACATAGGGAGTCAGTACATATCCTCTGAACACATCCTGTTCGCCAAAAAAATTTCATGCTTTGCACCTTATTGTGGTCGCCTCGCAGATAACTAGCAAGTTTCAATTTACCTAATCGTCCCATATTTTAAAGTATTCTATTTCTTTCAGAAGAATAAAAATGAGATCTAATAGATCATCATTATATTCTTCCCTATTTTTAAGGATTATATGCCAGCGATGAAAAACCAAGTCTACATTTTTAGAGGGATAACAGCTTTTTCTTTTAAAAGTAATTCGAAAAAGTTTCGAGAGAGTCTTTTCTTGTAAACGTGAGCTGAATATACCCTATTTTCGGCGTCGTAACGAAATTCGTTATATTTACAGTCAATTTTTAAACTTACGGAAGGCATTAGGAAAAGGAAACTTTTTTATTCAAACACTTTGTATAGAGTAGTTATCGTATAAGGCACAAAGTTACGCGTTTATCCAATCTTTATTTGCAGAGATATAAAATGCCTAACTTTGAATAATTTTTCGCGCCACATTTTTTGGACGGGGTTAGCTTCACCTTTATCCCGATTTCTCGGGCCTTATATACACACGATGAAAAACTAGATCTATATTCCTATAAGGATAAAAGCATGCTATTTCCATTTAATATAAATCGAGAAAGTTTCGAGAAGGTCTTTTTTTTTGTAAACGTGAGCTGAATATACCCTAATTTTGGCTTCGTAACGAAATTCGCAACATTTATACTCAATTTTTAAACTAACGGACGACATAAAGAAAATGAAACTTTTTATTCAAACACTTTGTATAGAGTAGTTATAATATATGTTGTGCAGGAATACCAAGTTTTGTTTTTCTCAAGAGAATACTGCCAGAGATAACGTGTATCAAAGTTGATAAAAATCGATGTCTAACTGTAGAAGGCTGTGGTAGGGGTTCAAACAAATGAGTATATCTCAGCAAATATTTCACCGATGGATGTATAACTTGGCAAATGTTCATAGAAAATATGAGTTAATGTTCATACAACATTTCATTGAAATCGGTGACGGTCGAACCGGGCACTTCTCTAAAATTGGTCCACTTGACATGGAATGGCCCATAGTGAATTATGAGTTTATAAAAACTCAAGAATATTAAATAGATGGATTTTAGGTTTCTTCGAGGGAAAATTTGTTAAAATAGTAGCGAGAAATGAAGAAAGCAACATCCCAATGGGGGAATTTTATTTCGGTCATCGACATCGGTTCTTCTAGGCGGAAAATGGACCTATTAATTCAGACAGATTTATATTTTCCGCTATGTTGGGTCACAATGGCTTCCGCCGGTAATCGAACCCGGTACGATTTCACTTAGTTTTATGCGCTAACCACTGAAGTTCTTTCATAATTATTAATTTTAAGAGAGTTTGTTGATTAGTCAAATAGCATGGGGGCCCTTTCATCTCCAACTTTCAACCCCATCTTCCCTGATTGCAGTGAATCTTCACTTTTCTTCATTGATTTCTTCTCAACTAAATTCAATTATTTCAAACTCTAACATCATCTATATGGAGGCCAAGGCTCACATAGGGCTGTAGCGCCGAAGAGAAGTAGAAGAACATCATCTATAAAGTAGAAACCACTACGTTAACCTATTAACTTTTTAATCTCGCTCTCCCATTTCTTAGATTTTTCTCAAACTCGAATATTTTCCGGAGATGGTGCTCTTGAAGATACTACACACGTTTACATGTGTAACGCAAGGAAAAAAACGGCATTCTAGATTGTGTATTAGTATAATAGACATTTTAGTGTTTTAGCTTCAATACTAGAGCAGAAATCTTAGAATTTCTAATCGTATCCATGGAACAGAAATTTCTCAGTTTTTTGAGTGCCCGTAAACACTCAGCTGATAATTATTAAATTATTTATCCCGAAAAGTGAAAAACTACGTTCATCTTTTTATCAATGGGAGGCGTTTGTGTTGGAGGGAAACCCGCAAAAGACGAACGTGTGACCACGTTCATATGAACATCTATGTTAATGAACGTGGAAACACACTTTTGCTACAGTAAAGTTTCATTGTACTGGAACCGTTTTTTGTATGATTTCTACTACTCGTTACAATTTCTACGTCAAGATAAAGGACAAATGGAGAATGACTTTGTATAAAGGAAAAAAATGAAGGAAAACATAACATTTGGTCGTAAAAATAACCATCTATTTGTTCACTAATTTTAAGACAAAATTTTGAAGTAAACCCGTGAACACTATTACAGAAAGCTTTCTTGGAAGAACATTTTACGTAATCTTTTAATGCGTAACTTGAACCTCTTTATAAAGGGGACAATTAATGTTAATTTCTATTTCAGAATTGTGCTAGTGAATCACTCGAGGCAATTTATGATGTAATCGGTTATATTATAACTAAATAAAGTCAAGAGTAAAACCATCAGTGTTTTGGAAGAAACGAATTACTTAACTGATTGAGTTTTGAATTGATCATAAAAATTAAGAAAGTTTTAAGTGCAGTTAAATTTGATGTAACTATAACCTTGTAGTGTCCAGAAGCTTTCCAGCTGTTAAGCTGTCCAGCAGATTTTCCTCTGTTATTTAGTTAGTAGAAATAAAATCGAATATAATTGTAGCAAAATAATGAATAGAATCAATTTATAATCTCAAGGTAAATATCTGAATTTATATTAAGAAATCAAGGTCTGAAAATTACATTCTCGGTTTTCCCACGATTCTGTAGTTACATATAGGCAAAGAATTATTTTTGGATGAATTGGACTGATTCAATTGTGAAAACTCCATTTTCAACTGAGGCTTCACAATCGAGTATTTCAACCATTTAAGAATTTCCTCTGCTTCGTTATGAAGTCCGTCGCATACCTGACAATGAACGGCAAAATAAATGTCTTTCCGTTTATAAAACAAATAAGATTGCTGGTGAGCCATGTTGCCATAAAATTACTTATTCGAACACCACTTTCGTTTCGATCGATTTAAGTAATTCCGGGTGTTGACGGAGAATTTCATAGCAAACTTAATAAAATAGTCAAGCCAAAGTCCTTCAGAACCAAAGATCCGTGAGCAATAACTGTGAATGTTGGAAGAGTAATTAGAATCAATATATAGCGCGGCAACCATTGATTTTTCTATTAATTACTTTTATTACAAATTTATTTTACTATTTTGAGATATTCCATTTTTGTTATTTGAATGATTCCCTCAATTGTTTAAATATTTTTAAATAGCATAGTATAGTGTATAAAGTATAGACTTAGATTGTTTATCCATAAAGTGTATAGAGTAAACAAACAAACCACATTGTCAAGTAATTATCAAATACGTTGCGTTTATTACTGACGCATTACTAATTATTTATTGTCTGGCCAAAAGTCAGTTGAAACTCTGCCAACAAAATTTTCCTCCAGACTTACATTATTTAAGCATTAGAGTTGTATATTTGCTTCACCGTCGGTTCTTAGCTAATTTAAGTTAGTAAACCACAAGTGATAAGAGTAGAATCTATTTTTTAAATTATGTGGATATTTCACCGTGGTAAAAATTTCTATAATATTATCATCAAAAATATCATTGGTTAATAATACATTAGTTAATTCTAGATGTGGTTTATCAGCAAACAGATGGGGAAAGTTTTTTTTTTTGACGAGCACAAATTCAATCAGTTTCCAGCTTGGGATGATAGAGTTTGGAGCAACCATTCCTTTATGAGTAGTCATTTTTTTCCTCACGTTTCCGTTAAATTTATGTTTATTATTCAGTCAAATTTGCACCATTTCAAATACAGACGTCGAGCATTATGCGAGAGCCTGCGATTGTGAACGACGAGCCGTTTTCGTATTGAATTGCGCTGTGATGTTCCTTAGAGAACGTATCAAACCAAACAGAGTGCCGAAGAAACCTTAGGTTGTTTGAATTATAGGCGTACTTAGGCTTTACCCTTGCATCTTATTAGTATGCTCTATTTTCCTTTACTTTTTACACAAGAGCCATTTCCGTCTCACGTGGGGAAACCTAATACACATTTTACTATACTTGCGAAAGATGAATTTTAACCCTTTACAGGGTACTGCTCCCTACAGGGACCATTTCTTTTGCAGCTTTATTTGAGAAGTGTTTCTTCACAGACTTAGTGTTCTAGTGTTTATTTAGCATCCTCAAGTGGAAAGTATTTTTTCTCCTCAGTATTTATCATAAAAGAGAAAATAACCAATAGGTTATGGTTAACTCTATGGGACCACCTGTCGGTCTCCTCAGGAAGTTGGTATCGCAACCTGTCATTTGTCTCCGCTTTAATCTTTTTGATATCAGATTACGTTTTCGGGAGATTATTCTTATAATTATCTTCTTTATTGATGGCTGTACTTTAATTATATGTATTGTTTATGAGGATTTGTTTGTCGAGAAGAAAGTTATAGGTATTTAAAGACGATTTTGTTCACCAGGGTGTGAAGCAGCTGCTTCATTTTTGCTGTAAAACGTCTTAGCAAAAGTTATGCGCTTTTATTTTTATTTTAAAGTTTAGTAAAAAATCAACCTATGGCACTATTTTGTTTAAAATTATAACTATTTTATAACAGTTACGTTGATTTATTTAGGATTTGGTGTACACAAATCCGTTCCGGACGTCCACTTTGTTTATCTAAGCCGAAGATCGGATTGTTATAGGTCCTATTTTAGTCAATTTGTTTACTAATTTATTTGTATGCGAATTATAGAAGTATAAGAAAATGTATCACCTCATAAGGATTAAAATGACCCGCAGCCGACCGGATTCTGCGGCGGAGACTTATAAAGGGAAGATTGGGTTCAAATACCAGAATTATTCTCCCAATCATTGCTATCATTTAAACAACCAGCAACTTCAACCTCAAGTCATTCATTATTAATGAAAGAATGAATTCTTAGGAAATCGTATTCACTTGGCGAACTCAATATGTTAAACTTCATAACTACCGGAGTCTTTTTCTTGATAACATTCACAAACGTTTAAATCGTGTTAATTAATATAATTTAATAATTAATAAATAAATTTGTGATAAATTAATTTAATAAGACAGAATTAATAACTTTGCAATATTTGATGGACAAATAAATGAATGAAAAATTATTCTTTAATCATCGTGGAATAGCTATGATCATTATAATCAATCACAATCGCCGATTTATTTAAATTTCTTAAATATTTTTCAAAACCACTTCAATAATTTCCTCCTTCCTCATCGGATCCGTTTCCTCGCCTCTTGACGCGTTTTTGACGTGCTTTCCTCACGTGTTTCAGCACACTTTCCCCGCCTCACTACTTGGGCTTCCACTCTTTGTTTAGCGTCGTTGCTTCCGCTATATATCTTAATTTCTTCTCGCGAGATTTGGCACCTGTATATAATTTTCATGTTAAGATTACCAAGGTGTCTAAGATTTCGTTTCAACGCAGGTTAAATATTATCATGGCTATTGCTTCGATGTAAGAGGAAACTTATAGTCGCCCAAATGAAGACGACTTCTCGGCACATAGTGACGGCGCTATAGGAACGGAATGCTGTTAAGTTCCATACAATTATAGTGTTCAGTTGTTTTCATTTAAAAACGATCAGAATCACACACTTTTGAATTAACTATAAGTTATCTTCAGGGTTATTTTTTTCCAAACTGGCTGCCAGTGCTTTTGGATATAACAATAGGAGAACCATTGTTGTGGAAACTATGGGAACCATTTTTACATTTTTTAACTTCCATTTTTTAAATTTCAGTTGCTGACTCAGAGAAATTAACTATATTATTATAGTTATTATCATTCACAGAGTTTCCTGGCAGTCTTTTCATTTTTATTGGCGCAACCTTTGAATAAAATCAGCAAAACGACAAGCAAAGAATCCGCAGAATGAAAAACCTCACTCAAAACAAATTCAAAAATGTTTAGATCAGGTCTAATTCATTTCTTCAAATTAAGAAACCCCCAGGAATCGTGACGACAGCATTGTAACTGAAGCTAAACAAACTTTCCTTCTTCCTAATGCAACCTGCTCTTATGGAGGACGTCTCCATTGGAGAAAAAATGCGTAGTCTAAACTGTGGAGTAAGTATTTTCAATCCTGTAACTTCAAATAAAAGCTTAAAATTGATGGAATTCGAGGAAAATGCATTTCTTATAATTAAGTTATCTGTTATTGTTATAAGTTTAACCTCAGTAAAATAATTATGGATATAAATTAGAGTTGAAGTTCCATAATTACGAAATTAATTTCAACTGTTTCGTTTCCTTTTGAGCACCGAACGATTGGATTGGATAACCGAAAACGAATTTTTTAAAGACTTTATCTGCTTTTCGATGACAACTAATCGAAAAACATCAATTTTGTTTCTTTAAACAATTAACAGTTTTTAGGTTCTGGGAAGCATATTGAGGGATTTTTCAGTCTCATACTATAGAAATCTTTCTGCAATAAAATTGAAGATTTTGTATGCCGTTCGAACGGAAAATGCTCGATAAACGATTCTTCAGACTCATATTACAGCGATAGAGTATTTCTTCAATAAAATTAAAGATTTTTCCTGCTTTTCGAATGGCAAATGCTCGAAAAATGCCAAATTGGGTCTATAAACAATTAACGATTTTTGGGTTCTGATAAGCATATTAAGGAATATTTCAGTCTCATATTATAGAAACGGAGTTTTTCTTCAATAAAAGTAACGTATTCTCCTGATTTTCGAAACGCAAATGCTAAATAAACGATCCTTTTGTTTCTATAAACAATTAACAATTTTTCAGTTCAGAGAAGCATATTGTTTTTCAGTCTCATAATATAGAAACATTTCTTCAATAACATTAAAGATTTCTTTCTGCTTTTCGAACGGCTAATACTCGAAAAACGATTCTTCACACACATATTATGGAAATGGATAAAGAAGATTTTCGCCAATAAAAGTAAAGATTTTTCGAACGGCAAATGCTCGTAAAACGACGATGTTTTTCGATAAACATTCAACGATTTTGTGTTCTGAGAAGCATATTTACGTATTTCTCAGTCTCATATTATAGAAATTAATAATTTCTTTTACAAAATTAAGGATTTTCCTTCCCTATTGAACGGCAATTAATCAAAATATGAAAATATTGCATATATAAACAATTAATAATTAATTGGTTTCAAGACCACATTGAGAGATTTCTCGCCCTCAAATTATAGAGTTTAATCCTTTCTTTCATAAAATTAAAGCTTTTTCTGCTTATTGACCATTAAATAAAACTTTTTGGTTTCTGTGAAACATATAAAGTGATTTTTCGGTCTCATATCTTAGAGTCTTTCTTCCATTTTTCTCTGCTTTTAAATTTACAAATACTCGAAAAACGACATTTTTTTTCTTTCTTCTAGGAAAAAACGTGAGATTTTTCAGTATCAAATTGTAGAAATTGAATTTTTCTTCTGTGAATTTAAAGATTTTTCTATTTTCGAACGTCAAATGCTTTTGCAAAACGATGACTCCTTCTAAAAACAGTACACTGAAGCATATCGAGAGATATTTTGTCTCAAGTAATTGAAGTTGAGTCTTTCTTCTATGCAATTGAAGATTTGTCCTAGTTTTTAAACGACAAATGCACATACAACACTTTTATGTTTTTATGTATAAACAACAACCCTTAGGTTCTATAGAGCACATTAAAGAATTTTAATATTTCATTATGAAGCAATGAGGTAATTCCTCAATAAAATAATGCACTTTTTTTACTGCTTTGCAAACGCTAAATGCATGAATAATAATTATCGTTTTTCTATAATAAATTAACGAAATTTAAGCTCTAACATAAATATTGATTTGATGATGGTTTCCGAACAAAATCAAAAATTAAATTTCATTTTATGGACGAAAGCGTAAAATTCGTCGTTTTAAGATGGAAAAATCGCTCAAATTTCATTTCAGAATCCCAAAAAATTCATTTGTCATTAGAAACAGTAATGTAGTTTTTATGGTAATTTCATTAAAAAGGGTAAAAAAGTCTTCCATTTTATGGAATAAAACTTCAATTTCGTCGTTTTGATATGAAAATATCCCTCAAATATCATCTAAGAACACCAAAAACATCATTTGTTAACAGAATCAATAAGGCCGTTTCTATATTATTTTATTCAAGAACTTGAAAAAATCTGTCATTTTATGGAAAATAGTTCAATTTCGTCGTTTTGAGATTGAAAAATCACTAATTTTTACTCCGAACTGAAAAACTTTATTTGGTAATAGAAAAAATAATGCAGTATCAACGGCAATTTCTTTAAAAATTAAAAAAAAATATTTCATTTTATGGAAAAAACATCAATTTCCACATTTGGAGATTGAAAATATCCACAAATTTACATACGAACATCTAAACCTTTTTACTATTTCTCACTAGAAACAATAATGCCGTTTCTACGGCAATTTCATTTAAAAAGCTAAATAAAACTTTCACTTTATCGAAGAAAGCTTGAATTTTGTCGTTTAAAGATTGAGAAATCCGTCAAATTTCTACGTAGAAACCCAAAAACCTCACATGTTAAATAGAAACAACAATGATGTTTTCGGAACCAAATCAGAAAAAAAAAATTTATGGAAGAAAGCGTCAAATTCGTCGTTTTAAGATTGAGAAATCCCTCAAATTTTCTCAGAGAACCACAAAATCCTCATTTGCTAATACATTTAATAATGCCGTTTCTACGGACGTTAAAATTTACAGGTTAAAAATTCTTTCATTTTCAAGAACAAAGCTTAAATTTAGTCATTTTCAAAATGAGAAATCCACCGAATTTCCTCGGAGAACCACAAAATCCTCATTTGTTCGCAAATAAAATAATGCCGTTTCTACGGCAATTTCATTAAGAAATTTGAAAGAATCTTTCATAGAATCAAGGTATGGCGATTCTATTCTATGGCGATTCCGACAAAAAATGAGGTAAATTCTGAGTTTTTTCACAAGAAATGCTCGATTTCTACGTTCCGAAACTGAAAAATCCTTCATTTTGCGGCTAAAATCCCAGAAATTGCAATTTGTTTATAGAATCAAAATTGCCGTTTCTATGGAGATTCCGACCAAAAATGAGGTGAATTATGAGTTTTTTCACGAGAAATGCTCGATTTCTACGTTCAGAAACTGAAAAATACTTCATTTTGCGGCTCAAATCCCAGAAATTGCAATTTGTTTATAGGATCAAAATTGCTGTTTCTATGGAGATTCCGACCAAAAAGGAGGTGAATTCTGAGTTTTTTCACAAGAAATGCTCGATTTCTACGTT
>KZ309269.1:157875-169513 GCA_000376725.2 Ladona fulva | reverse complement strand
ATATATACATATAGGATACTAAAGGCGAGGCAGAAGGAAGTGCCTCTCGGAGCCGCCGATTTTTTTGCCGTAAAGTCCCGGGTTTGGACACTATGGAAAAAAGCGGACATTCATTCTAGGCATCATAGGTTCTAGTCTAGAGGCCCCAAATATGACCATTTTCCATAAAAATGCATTGAGCGCATTTAAAAAAATTCGTTTAGCGTACTTAGCGTAAAGCTAGAACGTTGAAATTTAAGGAATCGTTAGAAAATGATTTTATATTTCGTTTGCCGCAAAAGATTTATCCCTAATGACCCCTGGTTCGATGCTAGGTAAATTCTTAGTGCAAAACTTTCAGGAAATCATTGCGGGTATTTTTCTGTAAGATAGAACGTTCAAATTCACGTCATCGTTAGAGCGTAAACACCTCTATAGTATACGTAGAGGTTTTTACCCTGAGGTTCCTTAGTTTGATGCTAGGGCGGTTTTTCTGTCTAATGTTCATCAATACATTTAGGGTATTTTAATTAAAATAGAAACCTTCAATTCACGGAGTTGTTAGAATAAATAATTGTCTATTGCATGCCGTAAAAGTTTTTGCCCTAAAGTCTCAGGTTCGATCCCAGGACCACTCGAATGACTGAATTTTCAAAAATTCGTTACGGGATTTCCCGGTCAGGTAGAAGGTTGAAATTCGCTACATCTATAGAAGACCGGGGTTTCTATGGTATGCTGTAAGAATATGTGTCCTCATAGACTTAGGTTCGATGCTAGGACATTTCTTATGCACGTATTATGAATAATTCGTTTAGGTTATTGTAGTTGGTGCATGGAACTCGGTGTATGGCAGGTGGAATGTTGCAGGAGGTGTAGAATGCCTTAGTTAATCTATCTTACATTAAGCTTGCAGTATGCAAGCAACTTTTACTCGTGTATATATGCCAAAAAATCGAAATGAGTTCTCCTTATCTTTTGATTACCTTCACTCGGCCATTGTGCTCTCGACGTTCTTCCTTTTTTCCAGAATGTGAATGCGATGTTACCTAGGACACCATGTTTTTCTGGAAAATATTTTAATTTAAAGGCAAAATATCTTCCCATTAAATTTAGCCCTCGTAAGTTGAATATAATATATATTTTCTAAGTAAATAATTACGATATATATCTAAACATATCACAAAAAAATTGAAATGAGTTCTTATTATCTAAGTTCGACCTTCAGTCGGCCATTGTCCTTTCGTCGTCCTTTCCTTTTCCAAAAGAATTGAGTCACTCGTTGCAATATTATCGCCAATGAAGGGTATGACTCCCCATCTTTCGAAAATCCTGGAAGAAGTATATAAAATATGTAATATATCTAGTAATTTCACACGGGTTGCATTTTTATTTATAACCACGGGAATTAATGAATTAACATCCCTATAATTTCGAAGTGAGTCTTGGAATTACTTTTGTAGCAATATTCTTGTTTTCTCTAAGGTCAATACCTTTGCTTTTGGAAAATAACTACTACTTTTTGCGTGATTTACATTAATTTCATGAAAAAACTGCAATTAAATGTGCAAAAACTTTCGTTTTTGTGCAATCTGTATTCCGAGAGGTTTCAACTGGATATCCTCGATTGCAGTTGGTCCTGAGCCTTACTCTTTCATTTGCCTGTAACTTTGGCCATATTTCATGTCATCCAAAATTCCCAATCTTTTTCTTCCCCTTCCTCGTTTCCCTTCTATTTTTCCTTCAATAATTCTTCTAAGTAGGCAATTTCGGCGTAGTATGTGCCCCAACCAAGCTGTCTTCCTCTATTTGATTTCCCTCAGTAGTTTTCTTTCCTTTCCTATTCTCAACAGTACTTCCTCATTTCTAATTCTATCAATCCACTTCACCTTAAGCACTTTCCCCCAGAACCACATTTCGAAACTTTCTAAGTACTTCTTTTCTTTTCTTTTGATTGTCCATGTTTCACTGCCGTAAGTAACCACACTCCATACAAAACATTAAGTAAATCTCAGATTTATTGGAATGGCACATGCAGTAAGAAGTCCTTTCACCTTTTCAAATGTTTTTTTTTAATGCAAGAAATACGAACCGTGCATGGAATAAAATATTAACTCCAAAGGAGAAGAAGTGTCGAATAAAAACTTCCACGTCACTTCAATAAAGTAAATATAAAAATTCGAATTCACTGAATCAATAAGCGGTTCCTTCCTTTAATTTTCCTAACAAGAACGTTGTAGAAAGATCTGGTTCTTTCCCGGCGAATACAATGAAGAAAGTTTTCTCGGTATACAAGCCGGGTCGTCTGGTGGATTGTTTCCAACGTTTCGAAGCCCTGAAGATGGCTTCGGATTGTGAAGCCGAAACGTTGGAGACAATCCACCAGACAATCCGGCTTGTATACCGAGAAAACTTTCTTAAAAAACGTACTTTAAACCACAACCCTCATCCTAACTGAACACCTTCTTGGATATCATGTTACTGTGGACGATATTCTAAATAATCGGAAAAATTTCTCACGATTCAAATTAATGTATGTTTTCAAAGTCTAAACTATAACGATATAAAAAATGAATGACAAAAAAATTGAAATGAATTCTCCTTATCTTTGGTCGACCTACACTCAGCCATTGTCCTCTCCATGTCCTTTCGCCTTTTCAAAAGGAGTGAATCATACGCTGCAGCAATAACACCGACAAAGGAAATAACGTGCATTCAAAAAAAACCTGGAAAAACATATGCAATAAGGACTATATCTAGTAATTTGACACGGTTGGCAACTTTATGTAAAACCACAGGCATTTACGAATTAACACCATTACAATGTCGAATTGAGGATTGCAGTTACTTTCGAAATAATATTCTCGCTTTCACTAAGGCTCGAGTTATTTAGTAACAGTTAAAAAGACAGTAATTTCAGATTTCTGACTATCGAAAAGAAAAAATAAGTGTCAAATCCGAGGACATACGTAAAAGAAGAGGAGTCTGATTGAAAATTCAAAACACTACGAAAATAAATAGTAAATGCTTACGATTCATAACTTAACTGAACTTCGTTACCAAGTCATGGAGACGAGATCGTCATCCCTTAATTTTAAATAACAACAACGGATCAAATATCATAATTTATCATTTGCAAGATCTAAATTTTCTATTCCCTTTTATATAATTGAGTATGCTATGACAAAGCCGAGGTATTTGCAAAGAAATACGAGTGAATTTCAAATTGTAAAATTCGTTACGTCTCCGTCGTTAAACATATGCCAAAATCCACACTTAATACTATCACGAAATTAATTTAATGATTTTGATTCAGGAAACTTATAGCAAATATAATAAATATCAGTTACAATTATTGCAGAATAATACAATGATAATAACTACCATTCACGAAAAGATTGATTTCTGAGAACGAGCATACATTCCGCGGAAATTCAAGTTTGAATGACCATTACCTAAACGGCAAAGCACATACGAAAAAATTAATGAGAATTGTAACAAGAGAATGATTTTGGGAGATAATATCGGCGACGGAACGAAATTTCCATCAACGGTTTTTCCACTCAGTTACATTCCCTAGATTTATTATCAAATTCAAACGGAAATTAAGCTACCGTTGTTAAAGTGGAACATATCAGTTTCCTTCGTTGAATAATTGCAGACTTATTTTAAATCCATGACAGAACAGATAGCATAATACAATGTTCATTTGAGAGATTGTTAAACTTTAGAAATCAGAAAATAATGTATTACATGCAACTTACGAAAACTGAGAAGTCCTGCCTGGCATCAGCTGGTTTCTTCAGGCATTCGAACGAATTCCTGTGCTATGTTTAACTAATCGTAAAGATATTAATTATTATAGTTCAAAAAAAAATTTGTATGACTTTAAAGCTTCCCTTCCATTCCCTAACTTAAAACTTAAACGCAACGGAAAAAATTCAAATCTAAACTCAGATTTCAAAATCAGTATAAATTCAAAGGATATTCTTTAAGAAAGCGAGTCTTGATGTAAATCGAACACTCTACTACAAATAGTTATGCTTACGATTCAAGACTTAACTGAACTTCGTTAGCTATTCTTAGAAACGCGATCGTCATGCGTTGAAATTACGAAACGACGATTAATTTATTAATCGCAAGATCAAACTTTCTATTCCTTTGTATATAATTGACTATGCTATAACAAAGCAGAGATAGTTGCGAAGAAAGACGATTAAATTTCAAATCGCTATTTCTGTTACTGTTACGTCTTACGTTAGACATCTGCAAAACGACACACCATTTACTAAAACGAAATCAGCTTAAAGACTTTTCCGGAAAATAACAGCAAAAAAATTCTATTACTGCAGTAATAATAACAACCATTCACGAAAGGATTGAATTAGGCAGGACAAGAATTCGGATATATTCCGCGAAATTCAAATTGGAATGACCGTTACTTACTTCGAGAAGGAATAACGATCAAAATACACGAAGTTTTAATAAGTATTAATCGGTATGAAATGCGAAGAAATTCGTGAAAAAAGCAGAGGTTTATTCTAAATAAAATACAGTGGACCGCCTCTTTCACGACCAACTCGGTTTACGACCAGCTTTGGCAACCAAATTTTGACTCGGTTGGCGTACAACAACTCGGTTCACGACCAAGGCTGCCGACCAGTTCAGTAGGCAACCCCGACACAACATAACACAACATCGTTCCTGAGAAACAGTTGCAGACAGGTTGATCAGTGAACACAGTTCGTGAGTAATTTGCGGATTACTTTATCAGTGAAACAGGACAAATTCCATAGCAATATAATAACATTTAGCTATCTTAAATTCAAATTACTCTATTTTATATTTTCGAATTTTCCTTTAATCTTTTATCCCATATGGGTCTTCTTCCGTATACGCAAGTTATTAACTGATCGCAGTCAATGACGCTCATAAAGACGAATTAAGGAAAAAACAATGAAATATAAAAAAACTCAGAAAAACGACCGATTCCGAATAACACTACAAGCGCGCTGGAAGCTGGAAAATAATGTTTCAAACATTCTTAACTTAAAAAACTTTTTGCTTAACTATTGCTAAATTTAACCCTCATTATGGCTTCTAAGAATGAAAAAGTGCAAAGTGATAGCAGTAGTAAGAAGACTAAGCGTATTACTGTTGAATTAAAGAAAGAAATTGTAGCGAAACATGAGAACGGTGTTCGTGTTACTGATCTATCTAAACAATACGGTATGGCTAAATCCACGATTTCCACGATTATAAAGAACAAAGAGGCTGTAAAGGCTGCTTATATAGCAAAAGGAGTGACTGTAATAACGAGACAAAGTCTAAGGTGCTAGAAGAAGTAGAAAAATTGTTACTACAATGAAAAACAGTTAGCTGGTGATAGTGTTAGTGAAGCTGTAATTTGTGAAAAGGCTAGGCTGTTACATAGCGATTTGTTGAAACAATCACGGAGTACAAGTAACGAAGGTGAGGATTTTAAAGCTAGTAGCGGGTGGTTCGAAAAATTCCGAGGACGAACCGGCATCCATATCGTAATAAGGCATGGCGAGGCAGTTCAAACATTCATGCTGCGAAGGAATTCGTTAATATACATATTTGCGAATTTAATAGAAAGTGAAGGCTACGTCCCACACCAGGTTTTCAATTGCGATGAAACTGGTTTATTTTGGAAGAAAATGCCAAAACGAACGTACATCACCCAGGAGGAGAAGGCACTTCCCGGTCACAAGCCTATGAAGGATAGGCTTACACTTTTATTATGCGCAAACGCAAGTGGTGACTGCAAGATAAAACCTCTTCTTGTTTACCACTCAGAAAATCCCCGTGTGTTTAAACGCAACAATGTGTTAAAGTCTAAACTGCCGGTCATGTAGAGAGTGAATACAAAGGGATGTGTAACACGGATTCTATTTATGGAGTGGCTGACTGAGGTGTTTGCCCCAGCTGTTAAGAAATTTCTTCAGGATGAAGGCCTGCCCTTGAGATGTCTCCTCGTAATGGATAATGCTCCTGCACATCCACCAGGTCTGGAGGAAAGTCTGGAGATCGAGTAAAATTTTATCAAGGTAAAATTTCTTCCACCCAATACAACTCCATTATTGCAGCCGATGGATGAACAGGTCATTTCAAATTTTAAAAAAACTTTACACCAAGGCCCTATTTACCAGATGCTTCCAGGTCACTAATGACACGGATTTAACCCTTCGAGAATGTTGAAAGAATCACTTCTATATCGTACACTGCATAAATCTCATCGATAAAGCCTGGAATGAGATTTCTTATCGGACCTTGCAGTCAGCCTGGAGAAAACTTTGGCCTGATTGTGTCCCAGAAAGAGACTTTTGAGGGGTTTGAAGAAGCAGTCAAGGTGGTTGATGAAATCATTTCCATGAGCAAGAGTATGGGCTTGGAGGTCGACGATGCTGATGTGCAGGAGTTGGTGGATGATCACCTTGAAGATTTCACCACAGAGGAGCTTGCTGAATTGCAGAGTGAGCAGGTGACGGTCTCACAGGAGGACCATTCGTCAGGAGAGGAGGAGGTTACTATTCCTAGTGCTGTGATAAAGAATATGTGTAGTAAGTGGAGTGAGTTGCAGGAATTTGTTGAGAAACACCACCCGAACAAACTTGTAGCCAATAGGGCAATTAATCTTTTCAATGACAATGCTATGTTGCACTTCAGAAAAATTTTGCAACAAATAAAAAGACAAACCTGTTTAGATCGATTTCTTGTGCGCAAAGCAGATGATAAATCGGGAGAAGAACCACCTAAAAAGTGCAGAAAACCACCAAATCAGACCTGTCTGCTGTTTCTGTGGAAGGGAATTCATCTTCTCAGCTCTAGCCTCCTCCTCCTCGACCGCCACCCCCACAACGAAGGTAACTTACTTAAAGTATTTAATTTTAAATAATATTCACGTAATGTATTAAAATTTAATTTTTTATAACTAATTTTACATGTAATTTACGTGCATTCTAAACAAAAATACACTTAAAAAATACAAAGTTTCAGAGTCTGGAACGGATTAATTGTATTTACATTAATTTCAACGAGAAATTGTCTCGGTTCACGACCAATTCTGTTCACGACCAGGGTCCAGGAACAGATTAAGTTCGTGAATCGAGGTTCCATTGTACTAGAAATACAAATGCTTACGAATCAAGACTTAACTGGACTCTGTCACCTAGTCACAGAGACGCGATTCTCATGCGTTGATATTACGAAACGATGACCGTTAAAATATCATAATTTATTATTTGCAAATACTGATTTTTCTAATCTTATGTTAATAGTGAGTTTGCTATTGCAAAGCAGAGGAATTAGCGAAGAAATACGAATATTTTCAAATCGTGAATTCCGTTACGCCTACGCCTGGGGATACTCGAAATAGTAATTTGAAATTAGTTCAATGATTCTAATTCCGGCAACTAATAGCAAATATTATTATTACACATTAATAATAACTGCCATCCACGAAAAGATTGAATACGTAAGGACAAGCATTCGGGTCTATTCGGCGAAATTCAAATTTTAGTGATCGATACTTGCACGGCGAAGCACAGACGAGAAGGTTACTAGGAATTGTAACAAGAGAATGATTTATATGGGGTAAGTTTCGGCGACGAAGTTAAATTTTTTATTAACAGTTTTTCAACGCTGTTATAATGTCTCGAGATTATCGAAAACGAACGGAAATTAAGTTATCGATGCTAAAGTTAGGGATAAATGTAATTGTGGTCTTTCTTGTACAATATTATGGAAAATATAGTGAATTATTATACTCATTGAAAGTATGTATAAGTTTAAGAAACCATCGATTAAAGAAAGATATATGCAACTTACCGTAAATGCGGAATCCTGGCTGGCAGCAACTGATATCTTCATGCCTTCAAATGTCTTTTTTCTAAATAATTGTTAATATATTAATAATATCGTTGAAAAATAAATAGTATGACTTCGCTTCCATTCCCTAACTTAAAACTTGAACGTAACGGACAAAATTCAAATTTCAACGGTTCCTCAAGCAACAATTGTTCACACGTCCTCACTCGAAGAAACTCATTGTCAGACAGAAAATGAGACATTTTCCATTTCGATAATATAAAATCAGGAATCCTGTGAATTGATTGGATGAAATTTTTACTACGTCAGTTGCCCCGCCCACATTTCGTTTAAATAATTTTATAAAAAAGGAAAACGATTGAATTAGCAATTAATTTTATTAGGAATAAATTATTACGAATTTTAAATATATTTCGTTCGTAAACATTCTTCATATTTTTGTTTTCTTTTAACTTCGCGTAACATTAGTGGAGATCTGGAATTTAAATTTTTCATAATTTATAATTCTAACAGAACGAGATATATATTAATTTCTTGTTCGGAAAAAAAATAAAAAACGATTATAATTGCATTAACGATGCATAATGTTATTATTTTTAATTCATTGCGATTTATTAAATTTGAAATCTCGTCGTCGCCACTAAACAAAAGAATGGGAGTTGCGCATCGCCATAAATAAATGCTTTACTTATACTTAATAATATTTATGAAACATTTGCCATTATTGAATCAAATTTAGCTTTTAGAGAAGTGGAGGTGAATTAGAGCACTAAGAAGAATAAAAACTGATGTTTCCCTAAGAATTCCTTTATTACGGTTTTCATCTCTCACATCAAAACATTTTCTTCGAACTATCACACGGAGGAGTTTAAATTATGATATATGTTCTTCAAACGTTTATGTCTAAACATTTTAATAAAACATTATAACACTATCCTAAGCTTTATGATAATCTAAGTATACAGGAAGACACTGTCTTTCCACTGATTAAAAATCTATATTCTGTTAGCATATTGAGTTTAAGAAATCACAATTCGGTAATAACATTGACATTAATGCCTCGCCGTTTGAAGTATGGAAAGGAATTTAAAAACATTTTACTCCCTAATTATCTATCTTTTTTATTTATGTATTTTTGTATAAGAGGCATTGGAAAATTTATAGGTATATTTTTCAGCAAAAATAACAAGTTTTTCATTTCCCTATAATCTTGTAAACCTTGCAATCAAGGTGATGGCTTTATTGAAAGATCTCTATAAATTTGATCAATCAAACAAGGTTGTTTTAATATCAAACACGCTTAAATGAATACTTGCATTCAGTATGTTCTGAAGTTATTATTTACGCGACGATTCTGTTAAACCTAACGTTATTAAACCTGAGTTAACTTTGGAAATCGTGGTTCAAATAATCAGGTTGGATATGATGAATATTCCTGAAAATACCAAACCCAGCGACCTGAAAGGTTTTGCAATGTTTAGGTTTCCATGTTGTTAAACCTAAATTTGATTGACACTGAGTTAAATTTAGAAAATATAGTTGAAATGATTAGGATGAGATGTAATGAAGATTCGTGAATTCATACGACACCCAACGAAATTAGACGTTTTTGGTATATCAACAACTTCAACGCCTAGACAACCTTCTTTAATGTCACACTGTTAACTTGTGAAGAAGGGTTGGAAATTATACTGACAACTACTTTTAAACCACATGTAGTGTACTTACATTCATCACTGTAGGTAATGGATGTGTGTTTGAGAAGTTCCCTTTTCTCAGAACACCAGCGTGCAGTCCATTCGCCTTGATGCTTCTTTCTTCGACCATAAGTCTAGCACAGACACAAGATGTACACTTTACACTCCTATCAAAGCAAATCGCTGGTACGTAGCACATTCGCACTGAATATGATATCCAGAAGGGGTCACATCGTTGATCATTCTCAACAGAATCACAGCACATCAAGCGCAAATTGTTAGCGTTAGAAACTCACACGACTTTAAATCGCCATTAGATCGTCTTCGAAGCAAACACGAGGTCGTTATCTGTTCTTTCACCGCGCTTTCGGAATATTTCGTTCTTCTTAAAAGCTCTGAATCACGTAAATGGTATTTCCAAGGGTTATGAGAATCGTAACAAGAATTTCGAGACACTTAACAACACTCATAGCTCTGGAGTTTCCATTTACGTCTTTCAAACTTTCGAAGACGATCGTATTCTTCCGAAAGCGCGCCAAAAAGCTTCGCAATCGCCTCGTGTTTCCGCCAAGATGCAAGTGAAATGGCGATCCAAAGGTGTGTGAATTTCAAACGGTGATAATTATTAGTCCATGTGCGGTGAATTTGTCGAAAATGATCGTGTTTCCTTCTCGATATCTTCTGTGCTTCGAAATAGTCCACTTGTGGATGTACAAATAGATAAATTCTGTCTAAACACAGCTCTACGTTCAGTGATCTCTTTAGCTAAGTGTAAGAAGGTGTGTGATTCTAAATCTGTGGTAATGGAATCGTGTTGGGAACGAAGCATCGAGTAGAAGAAAAGAATTTCCTGCTGATGTAGAAAGCGGCGTTTTCGCTGCAAACATTTCAATGTAAGTACAATACATGAATGTGTGGTTGAACTTTTTACCTTACTTTATAGGTCAACGAGAAATATATTTCAGTATGTAGTTACTATGATATTTCTTCCAATTTTCATGTATTGAGAGCAGTATGTTCACAGAATTATCCTCGTGATTAAGTATAACTATAGAAGAAACAGTTACGATACTTTGAGTTAGTTAATTTAAGTAATGTATCAGGTTGAAATCCAAGCATACATTTCTAAGTCTATCTCTGCTGTTAAGATTTGTCTGTAAAGTCATCAACTCGAAGGTGATTTGCTTATTTGACAGGCTTACCTTAACCTTGAGAAAGCTTTAGAGAGCAAATATACTTGATACGTTGATAACGTGACATTCAAGAAGGATATTACGTAGGTGGTTTTATTAAACTCAGCGTTGATTTTCGAAAACGTTGAAGTCCGTTTGGTTTCGCATACATTCACGAATCATCATTACATTATCTCATCATCCGAACTGCATTTTCCAAATTTCACTCAGGGTTAGTCAAAGATAGAATTAACAGCACTTAACTATATATACATATTAACTAGATAAGATACTGAATCCAAGAATTCAGCTTAGCTTGTTGAATATTAAAACTACCCTGTTTGATTGAAAAAATGGAAGAAAATCTTTCTATAAAGTCTTCTTATTTTCGAAGTATCAGATAACTATAACTTTTCCAATACCTCTTATATATGAATTAACTTTGCAACAAGATTACCAACCAGGGAGTAGCGTGTTACAAAACACCTTCAATACGCCATACGGCGAGACATTAATGTTAATGTTATTATCGGTTGCAGGATTCTTACACTAAACATCTTAACAGAATATACATTCTTAATAAATGCAAAGACAGTGTCTTCCTATACCACAACTATATACTTCCTATATAGAGTATCTCACAGGATATAATAGAGTACAATTATTTATTTAAATTTTTGGACTTAAACGTTTAAAGAACATAAATCATAATTTAAACTCCTTCATGTGTTAGTTCGAATGAAATATTTTCACGAGCGAAAGAAAAATTGTAATAAAGAAATACTTAAGGAGGAAAGCAATTTTTATTCTTCTGAATGCTGTAACGCACCTGCATTCCTCTAAAAACAAATTTAATTCAATAAAAAAAATTTTCATATACCGTATATTATTAATTAAGTAACTAAGTAGTGCATTCATTTATGACGATGCGCAAATCCAATT
>KZ309269.1:119276-131596 GCA_000376725.2 Ladona fulva | reverse complement strand
TATTTATTTATTTTCATCTTCACTGCAATTTGGCCTTCTAGCCAGGTGGCAGTGCTGGAGGGGAGCATAACATACTAAACGTAGGATTGCTTGGCATTCGCCCAAAGACGGTAGGGAAAACCCTCCAAAAACCTCCTGTAGGCAATACATTACATAAGACACATACAGTACATAAGACACATACAATTAAGTACATACACAGAGTTACATAAAGATATATACATTTAGATTTGGCTTATCATAGAATGTTAAACTTAGATAATGACATGGAAGAAAATATAATAATACGAGTACAATACAAGGATAATAATAATAATAACTTCTTTAATGTAAGCAGGTTTACTCCAATTTCATCCATTTTAATAATTATTACTATTTACAAGTACACACAACCATTCCCTAATCAATATATCCGGAGAAGCGTCTATATAAAGAGATATACATATATAGGATACTAAAGATGAGGCAGAAGGAAGTGCCTCACAGAGCCGCCGATTTTTTCCGTAAAGGCCCGGGTTTGGACACAATGGAAAAAAGCGGACATCCATCCTGGGCATCATGGGTTTGATTCTAGGAGGCCCAAAAACGGTACTTTTCCGGTTTAAATGCATTGATCGCATTTTCAAAAATTCATTTAGCGTATTTTGCATGAAGATAGAAGGTTGAAATTTACGGATTGGTTAGAACGTATTTCTATCTTGTTTTTGAGGCATGAGCATTATCGCTAACTGCCCGAGATTTAATGCTAGGTTAATTCTCTATTCCAAAATTTCAGAAAATCGTTATGGGTATTTTTCGGTAAGATTGAACGTTAAAATTCACGCCACTGATAGGAAAGAAAATTATCTACTGAATGCTTAAAGGTTTTGGTCCTGCAAGTCATTAGTTCGATGCTAGAGCAATTCGTATGTCATAAGATTAAGAATTCAAGATTGCGTTAAGATAGAAAGGCGAAATTCACAGTCTTTTTAGAATAGATGAATGTCTATCGAATGCCGTAGTCGATAGACATTGTTCCATTCTAACAACACCGTGAATTGCGACTTTCTACCTTAACGGAAAATACCCTAAATGAATTCTTGAACTTAGAACAAACGAATTGAGCATCCTAGCATCGAACTAAGGACGTTCAGGGCTAAAACCATTACACATATCATAGAGATATTTCTCCGCCATCCATATCGTAAATTTCAACGTTCTATCTTACCTTAAAGTACCTTAAATGATTTTTTGAAACTTTTGCATTAATAATTTACCTAGCATCGAACCTGGGGATACTAGGGATAAATCTCTTGCGGCAAACGGAAGATAAAAATATTTTCTAACGATTCCATAAATTTCAACGTTCCATCTTTATGCTAAATACGCTAAACGAATTTTTGAAAATGCGCTCAATGCATTTAAATGGGTAGAGTGCCGTTTTTGGCGCCTCCTAGAATCGAACCAATAATGCCTAGGGTGGATGTCCGCTTTTTCCGATAGTGTCCAATAGCGGTACGTTACGGCAAAAAAATCGGCGGCTCTGTGAGGCACTTCCTTCTGTCTCATCTTTAGTATCTTATATATGTATAATTGTATAAATGATGGATACAATTATTTTTTAAAATTTATTGCGATTTATTAAATTTAGATAGCCCTTCAACAAAATCAAACAATCCAATCCCGGAATTTACGATAAAAGTTGAGTTCCAAATACGACACATAGAACATTTCACTTTTACTAAAGGAACCGATGACACTAACGATTATTGTATTCTAGCTATAGTAGTATAAATAATCTTGCCCAACTTTAGCCTCGTAGCTTCCACTTGCAAAGATTTTAAGGGCACAAAGTATCTGCAGGAGTAGGAATCATACGTTAATTACATAAATATATTATTGTCTACATGCATTGCATATCCCGTTTGCTTACGTCCCAATAAAATCAATATTTAATGTAATAACACCAGTAAATGAACTGAAATTCCAATTGTTTTTACTGGCTGCCCCAGCTGAGGTATTAAGGCTTATGTTTAATACGCTACTCTTTCCTGGGGCAACCTAAATTACTCGCGAATGTACTCTGCTGTCATAGCAAATGGATTTGTAGAATCCCTAAGGGTCCTACGGCTCATCATTTCGTTCTCCTCTTCCAAATCTTTATCGTATCAGACAGTCGGTCCGCCATGTTTGTTGTTTACATGCTAAATTCCACCTACTTTTTGTAGGTGAGAACAATTCCGGTACGAACGGATTCGAACACCTTTAAAAAATGCTTCACATTAGATGACGGCCTAGTCATCGCAATCCCCACCCACTTTACTTCCAGAATAAGTTAGAAGTGAACGAGGCAGGAATTAGAAACCTTTTACAACAGGTCGATAGTAAAAAATCTCACGGGCCAGAAGGCGTGCCTGCCTATGTAATATCTGTGCTTGCGAATGAGCTTGCTCCTCTCCTTCTCGCGTCATTCAGTAAATCTTTAGATGAATGCACGATTCCGGTCTCATTGAAGAAAGTGCACATTACCCCAGTGCCGAAAAAAGGGCATGAGACACAACCATAGGACTTCCGACCGATATCATTAACGTCGGTATTTTGTAAAGTTCTTGAGAACATCATTTGTAGTTATAAATGAAATAATAAATACAACTTGTACTTTTCCACAAATATATTTTGGTTAGCTACCAATGGTTTCGAACTTTCAGTTCATCGTCAGGCTTAGGAATGCAAAAGAAGAAGTGAAACATAGGAATACAAGGGACCACAAACCGGGGAAAGGGAAAAAAAGGGGGAAAGAGGAAGGGTCTTGGGAGACATGTGGGAGCCATCAGTTTTCCAGCAGAAAAGTTGACCGGTGGTGGAGGTGGTAATGAGTGAAAAAGGCAAGTTAAGAGGTTTGAAGGATTATCTGTAAAAAGATGTTCATTGGCTAGCGAATGTGAATGGTGAAGGTGATGAAGGGTGTGAAATTTCTCTATAGTGTCTAAATTGAAGCCTTTTGCAGAAGAATGAAAGAGTGAAATTGGAAGAATGATTGTTTTCAAGGAGATGACGGGCAAAGTGGGATCTTGAGGGGGCTCTGTTCAGTAGAGCTTTATGATGTTCTTTGCATCTTACTTTAATTTTTCGGCGACTTTGTCCAACGTAAATACTGTCACACTCATTACAGTGGATCCTGAATATTCCCGGTTTAAGTGAAGGGTCTATTTTGTCCTTCCCATTGCATAATAGGGATTTTTAATTTTTGTTATTTGAAAAGGCTATGCGGAAATCTGACTTCGGGAAGGCATTGCAAATTCTATAGGTGGCATTTCCTATGAAATTAAACTTGATAAACGGAGGTCTCTGAATGTTGATGGGAGATGGAGAAAAGATATGACTCAGAGCAATTTACTCCTTTTGCGTTCTACTAATTTGTTTATTAGACCTGAGGAGTAACCATTATTGACTGCTATTGTGAGACAGGAATGGTGAGTAGTCTCTGGATCAGAGAGTGAAAAGCAGCGAGCTTGTGTGAGTGATGGTGGTTGGACGAAGCAGGAATAGTGATCGGTGAAGAACGGTTTCCGATAAATGGAGAATTGAATTTTGTGGTCGGTGATGCGCAGGTTTAAATCTAAAAATCTAAGGGAATGGTTGACTTCGTTCTCCATTGTAAAAGTTAGAAAGGGGTGAAGAGAGTTCAGAATGTTTAGAAATTGGTCTACTTGCTTAGATGAGCCCTTCCAAGTTCAAACAAAACCGGAATAAAGTCAAGATTTTCTTTGAAATGTGGTATTTTTGTTCTTTCTGCGGTTGTGTTATTAATTAACCTAAAATCAATCACAATGTTATTTCCGGCATTACTTTCACTCAAAACTGAAACGATTTTAACTAAATTTATATGTTTATGCTAATGTTGCAACACAGCAAAGTTCTACCACGCCCTTGAAGAGTGGGGGGGATAGTTCGTCCTGCCCTATTGGCTCCCTATACGGAGAGATAACGTCTTCTTTCTCTCTCTAAAGTGCAAACATCTAGTGAATGAACTATAATATAATGGAACCCATCATACCCAGGAGCGATGTCATATGTATTCCCTAATGTCAAGGTCGGCGACTTTACGGAAAAAGATTGTTGGCTCAGTGACGCTTTACATTTAACCCTCAGAAAGTTCTTATCTTATTGGAAAATGCTAAAAGAAATCTTTCAAAATCCGTGCAATGTACAAACACGAAAAGTACCCTATTTGGGCCTTGCTAGAATCGAACCTAGGAGAGAAATCTCATTAATTCCATTTTATGTTGCTCATTATTCTCACGAGAAAAATCATCGGGTCCGTGAAGCCTTTCCTTTAGCACCAATTAATAAAAAAATAATCATTAAAAACCCATACGATTCAGAACATCGTGAAATGTAGCAAGTTATGGGCCTTCAAGGGACTTGGCAACGAACCAAAATCAATTTAAGAGTTGTTAGGCTTGAAAATGAAATACAGCCACAAATACTATTCATATGCCAAATATAAGCTATTTCGCTCTTCGGCAAGTGCTCTGAAAAAAATTTCGAAAAAGAAAGTATATCGAAAATGAGGAGTTATAAGTGAGCGACATGACAAGGACTCGAACCCAGGTCTCCCCTTTTCCAGCAGGTATTGTGATCATTTTGTGTTGCGGTATCGCAACATTATTAGGCTTTTATACAAAATATTCATTGATATTGTCATCAAATCCGCGTATTGAAAGACCTAAGAGTAATTGAAGAATAAGAAAAATACAACTGAATAAAAGCGTTTATCTAAAAGGTATACAAAATAATGCCAACCACAAAGACTCGGAAAAATGGTCCATCTACCAAGATTCATCATACGACCTTCTACCTCGTCTCACATCTTCGTTTGACATTTCAATTCAAGAGTGTTGGTACGGATGGTACCTTTGGAATTGGTTGGAACCGTTGGGCCGTTGGACCACCTCTCTGAACCATGTTCCTTCTCTTATGGGAGAGGATGGTATTGCGATCACTGCTATCTCTTGACGGCGACATAGGAACTACGTTCACGCCATCGTCCGATTTCCCTCCCTTCGTTATCTGGAAAATACGTCATACCCTTAAGCTGAAAGATAGGGATAGTTTTTCCTATTTTCCAGAGGTATGCAAATTTTTCAATGTCATCAAGTGCCTTCTCTCCTACGTAAGATCACGTTCGCTGCGTGTCCTTTTTTGCTGGTAACTTCTTCTTCCCCGTTGCTCCATTACGGACTCGCTCGGGGTGAGCGACGTAAGATCACTGCTATGCAGAGGACCTACTGTTACAAGTGCACTCCAGATGCATCTTCATGAGGTAACCACTTCAGCACTGTCTAAATGCAGCAAAAACATACAATTTATTATTCACTTCAATACAAAGAATAAAAATATATCAACAATAAAATATATTCAAACCTCACGCCCAGAAAGTAACTAGCGACATCTATTGTCTGCGGTAAATACTCCGAGGTCGATAGAATGCGTACAGCGCTATCTCTTAACGGCTGCATAGTACTAAATGAGCGTGTCAAACCTCAATACGTCACATGACGAGGTCTGTGTCGTATCGGTTTATCGCGATCTATCGAAAACATGAAAGTATCGAGTTGACGTGGATTGAGATTGCGTTTGTCTCCGGCTGAAATCGGTATCCTCGTTCGTCATATTTTGGCGATACTTTTCCATGAAAGTATACAATTAAAAAAGTCAGACAATCTTCAAGATGTTAACCAAATTTGAAACTAAGTCGGCTCGGGTGAAGGGCTTGTCTTTCCATCCGAAACGCCCATGGGTGCTGGCTAGGTAAGTATGTAATCAGATTCAGTCTAACTTGGTAAAACGCCGTAGATAAATAACTACAACGCACGTCTTTGTTGGTAATGATATAATGTATTTCATTATATAATGCTGTATTTAATCCTACAAGAAAAGACGTGTGAATTCCGTTTTCCCTCTGACAAAAGTTCAGCTTAAGTATAGATGTATGTTGAGTTTCCTAAATTTTTAGTTAATGAAAATCGACTAGACAAAATTTTTGTATCCTATATAACCGGAAGTAATGTTCAGTAAAGTGATATTTGTATTTTATTTTTGTAATCATCTTACGTTGTTCATTTCAGTTTGCATAATGGAGTCATCCAACTCTGGGATTATAGAATGTGTACATTGTTGGACAAGTTTGATGAACACGATGGACCTGTTCGTGGTATCTGCTTTCACAACCAGCAGCCTCTTTTTGTATCTGGAGGAGATGATTACAAGATAAAGGTAACTTAAATGAAACTTGAATCCAGCTCACCAGGAACTATATGTTGTTGATAGAGGATCTATATTGTAATGAATTTTTACATTTTAATATTCCATGATTTATTTGGTCTTTTAGGTGTGGAATTACAAGCAGCGTCGTTGCATATTTACTCTTTTAGGACATCTTGATTACATACGTACCACCATGTTCCATCATGAATATCCATGGATTTTGAGTGCTTCAGATGATCAAACAATTCGAATTTGGAATTGGCAGAGTCGTACATGTATATGTGTTCTAACTGGGCACAATCATTACGTTATGTGTGCCCAGTTCCATTTGACAGATGACATTGTTGTATCGGCATCTCTTGACACAACAGTTCGTGTCTGGGACATATCAGGTTTCTGACTTAATCATCTGTCTTTTAAATTCGTTTTACTGTCCATGAATAACTTATAATTGATATTCAGGGTTAAATCAAAAATTTGGGCAAAACTTTTTATAGATGCTAGTCATTCAACATGCTTATCTACATAAACTATCCTTCATAGGATTACGAAAGAAGAGTGTATCTCCTGGGCCAGGAGGCTTAGAGGAGCACCTGAAGAATCCTGGAGCAACAGATCTCTTTGGGCAGGCTGATGCTGTGGTGAAGCACGTATTAGAGGGACATGATAGGGGAGTAAATTGGGCTGTGTTCCATCCTACTCTACCACTTATTGTTTCGGGTGCTGATGATCGCCAAGTAAAGCTGTGGAGGATGAATGAAGCCAAGGTATAAATGTCCTGGGAAAATAAAATTCACTAAGTAAAATTCCACAGGAGTATATTTATTATCACGACTGGTTTTGAACAGAGTTAGTTCATAATCACCTGATGATGAACTAACTCTGTTCGAAACCGGTCGTGTTAATAAATATACTCCTGTGGAATTTTACTTAGTGAATTTTATTTTCCCAGTGATGGAGTTCCACTTAGTTAAGGCTTCTTCTATAGATTATATAAATGTCCTCTTACCATTTTTATTTCAATGACATAGGCCAATCTATCATAAAACTTCCACTTTTAAAAGCTTTCTTATATTTCAGGCTTGGGAAGTGGATACCTGCAGAGGGCATTACAATAATGTGTCCTGTGTACTGTTTCATCCCCGCCAAGAGCTAATTCTATCCAACTCTGAAGATAAAAGCATTAGAGTATGGGATGTCACTAAAAGGACATGCCTTCACACATTCCGTCGTGAGCATGAAAGATTTTGGGTCCTTGCTGCTCACCCATCATTGAATCTTTTTGCTGCAGGTCATGATTCAGGAATGATAATTTTCAAGGTACAAGAAATAAATTATCTTCAAAAGAGCTTGATGTGCACTTTTTTACACTAAAATTTCAGTAGTACTTCTGTAATGTCAGTCAATTGTTTTACATGTGTCACTTTTTAGTAATATTATTTTATCACATTTTCATTTATCAGCTTGAGAGAGAAAGACCTGCATATGCTGTGCATGGAAATTTATTATTCTATGTCAAAGATAGATTTTTGAGAAAGCTGGATTTTACTACTTCAAAAGATACAGCAGTGATGCAGCTCCGTGGTGGGGGACGTACTCCTGTGTATAGGTATGTTACAGAGGAAACATTCTAGTTGATATTCTGTACCAGATTCTTCACAATAAGTAATGGGTTGAAGTTAATTATCTTTTAGTCATTGGCTATCATAAACTGCATGGTGGTTGCTTGATAATATTTGTTTTAAAAAAATGGAACTATTTTTGTTGTTTGTGTAAAACATTGTTGTAAATAGCTTTGATCCCATCTCATTCACTCACTCAAATCAGTCAATTTCTCAAAAACCTGTTATTCACAGCAAATGTGATGCAAACATTTTAGTTTCAACTCCAAAATGTAGTATCGCCATTTAGTAATACTAGTAAAAGTTGCTTGCATACAGCAAGCTTAATATAGGATAGATTAGGCAAGGTATTAATAAACCTCTGCCATGTACCACAGGTTGCAATTCCTTGATATGTTGGAGCTTCAAACCCATAGCCAGTAGGGAAATTTTCTATACTACATGCAGTAGAAAACCATATCTTGCAACAATATTGTGTATTTCAACCTTCTACGAGGGTAAGGTGAGAAGTTCTCGGTCTGACAATGAAAGACGGCGATTTTCAGTTAAAAACTTATTTTATTTTTCTACGTAATCTCCCTTGACTTCAACACACTTGGTCCAGTGTTTATCCAACATCATTATTCCTTCCCAGAAGTGAGAGTCTGGAAGGCTGTGAAAATATCCATCTACTGCCCTCTCAACTTCTTCATTGGAAGTGGAGTGCTTCCCAGAAAAAATTTCTTCAAGTTTAGGAACAGATGGAAGTCTGAGGGTGCTAAATCAGGAGAATTGGGGGGATGGCTGAGCAAATCCTACCCCAAATCTTGTAGTTTTCCCATCGCCAATGCACCTTTGTGAGCAGGTGCATTGTCCTGGTTAAAGATGATTTTTTTCTTTTTCAAGCCAGGCCTCTTTTTGCGAATTTTGGTATGCAGCTGGTAAAAAAAGTTGGAATAATATTTGCCTGTAATTGTTCTGCCTTTTTCGAGGTAATCAATTAACAGGATCCCTTTCACATCCTAAAACACACTGGCCATGATCGCATCTGCATTCTGGCAGATGCGATCGACTTCTTTCTTTGGCACTGAACCACTGGCTTCCACCCACTGCTTCGACTGCTGTTTCGTTTCTGGTGTGTAGTGGTGGACCCATGTCTCATCCATGGTGACAAATCGCAGCACAAAATCGGTCGGTGTCCTCTTGAATCGGTCCAAACATTGCTGCCAAAATTGCTTGCGCATTTGCTTTTGGTTGGCATTCAGCAAATGCAGCACCAACCTTGTGTAGAGATTTCGCATCCCCAATTCTTTGTGCAATATGTTTCGCACCCTTTCTTCCGATAACCCCACGGCCTCAGCTATCTCATTCACCTTTACTCGCCTATCGTCCAACACGATATCGTGCACCTTTTCGATGGTTTCCGGTGTGGTTGCGGTTTTTGGCCTTCCTTCACGTGGGTCATCTTTGAGGGATGTGCCACCACTTTTAATTCAGCTGCCCACTTTTTAACGGTTTACATTAAAGGAGCAGAGTCCCTGTCCACTTTTGTGAACATCTGATGAATTTCCTTAGGGGTTAATCCATCCAAATCGAAGAATTTTATGACCACACGATGTTCAAGTTTATCCATATTAAGGAAAAACACAAAAGATGTCTACTGCAACAATACATGTAAACAAACTACTTGAGAGAACAAGTTGAAATTTGTCTTACGAACTAATGACACACACAGGCAGGGATCATAAAGTTTTGCTGATAGGAATGCCATCTCTGTGTCAGGCCGAGAACTTTTCACCTTACCCTCATATTCTACCCACTGAATGACGCGGCATGGTAGTTCAGTGGTTAGAATGCCTGCCCGGAAATTGGGAGACATGGCTCGAGTCCCAGTCATGTTGCTATTTTTCACACTTGTTATTTCTTTAACAATTATTTTTCCAATTAAAACTATGAGTTACAATATTATTAATCAATTAGCCAGCATTAGTTAAAATACAGTTTCTTAATTATTATATATACTAGTGAACCCCCATCAAGCCAGTCAGGTTCATGTCTGTCTTTTATCTCCAACTGTGTACACATTTGAACTATGCTCTTCGATAATGTAATTTTCAGACATAGTAACAAAGTCTTGTTTGATCATTGCTATGCTTTGCTCCTGAGATGAATGAATCCTTGAATAGATTCTACATGAGTTGGCAAGCTAAATTGAGTTTGTTAGTTACTGATAATAACTTACCTTGTTAGCCTGTGTTAATTCATTCTTTTGCACATAGCATGTCATACAATCCGGCTGAGAATGCCGTTCTGCTCTGCACCAGGACATCAAACATAGAAAACAGTACATATGATTTGTACATCATACCCAAGGAGTGTGATAGTCAAAGCAGTGAACCTCCAGATGGTAAACGCTGGACTGGATTTACTGCAATCTGGGTTGCCAGAAACAGATTTGCTGTTTTGGATAGAACTCATTCGGTAATTTTCATATTTTACCTCATTTTATGACTCATTTTTAATTGTACTTCTATAGCTATAGCAGCTTTTTACCCTATGGGTTTCAGCTGGCTACCAAACGCCACCTTGGGTGGCTGCACCTTGTACATTATTTACTGACTGGCAACAACAAACTCTTACTTTATGTTTGTTACTGTATAGCTCATGAAAAATTTTTATTATTATTATTATTATAAAACACATTAGCATAACTTTCGGGGTTACGTTGCTCTTAAACACCGTTAAGATAGTCACTGAAAGTATCATCATTATATTACTGATTTTTTTTGAATATTTCCTTAATCCCGAGTTCTACTAAAACTGTTCCAAAACGTGTCCTCAGGAAAAACATATCTGTAAACATGTAAAAGTTGATTTTAACCGTTTGGAAGCATAATTATTCTTTGGAATAGTAAAATTTTGATTTGAAAGCAAACTGCTGTAAAAAAGCAGAAGGTTGGAACAGGGCTGTTAATGAATTAGACGTTTAAAAACACTCGCCTTAATCCGTATTTCGGCAAGCGGAACTCGCGCTAAGAGACAAACGGCAAGCTCCGGATTACCGATTTCTGGGAAGTCCCAATGATCATTTCAGAGGCGAAGCCTCTATCGTCAGGGGGTCTCCACTTTTGTGGGACTTCCCTTATTGGGACTTCCCAGAAATCGGTAATCCGGAGCTCCTCGTTTGTCTCTTAGCGCGAGTTCCGTTTGCCGAAATACGGCTTACAGGGTGTTTTTAAACCTCTAAAGGAAACTGCTGGTTTGAAATTCAGGCGAGTGCCATGATGGAGGTTCTTATTCTCAACAAGGAGTGTTGTATGCAATTCTAAAACTAGAAAAATTTGTTAAAGGATAACGATATGTTCCAAACTTTTCCTTTTATGATAATCCGTCCCCGTGACGATAAAGCCGTTGGTTTAGTACTGATTCAATACTGGCGATTCAGAAGTCCGTGTGTGGTATAAGTCACTGTACAACAGTGAACCTCAGTGAATACTCAGTGTACTCTCACAATCAGTGAATTACAAAATTCAATTAAAATAAGTTTTGATGATTTAAATGGGATTGCTATAACGAATGAATTTTTTCGTAGGTAGCACTAAGTAGCTTACCGTGGAGTACCATTCTTGTCTCTGCAGTTGAACATTGGAATATTTTCTGAAAATTCAAGGCTTTTATCATCAAAACGCACCACCTAAAAAATTAATGTTAGCCAGGAAAACCTTAAGAGGCCAAATCGTCTTGGGAAATGTTTCAATCATTTTTGACGGAATGTTGAAATTGGTAACATGAGTATGTTATGAACAGTATGAGTAGAACAGGGCGAAATCGAAACATTTTAACATCAATATAAGTATATAATTAATTCTCGAGGAGAGTTTCGCTCCTTTTTAAACATTTTAATCTCTTGAATTCTGAGTGATACACATGCATTTGATTTAGAGATAAGTAGGATCCATCTCTTGAGCCATCAAAGGTGTCAAAGAGCTTCCAAAAATTAAGGATGCATGAAATTTCCATTCTAACGACTTCCCACGAAATGTAAGACCGCTCCATTTCATATCGACTGAGAAACAAACTCGATTATTCCATTTAAAAGCCTTTCAACGCTTATTAATTTGCTCATCCACAAACACCGCTTATTGGGTTAATAGAAATTATAGAAGATGTTTAATACGATGTACAAGATGACCTACTGAAGCGATAAAACCATAAAGGATATGATGCTGCAGCGACTCCAAAGGCTTCCGAAAGAACGCTGTTAGCTCAAGAGTAAGAATAATAATAATAATAAGTCTTTATTAGGGCGAGATTGAGACTACACAGTCTCTTCTTACATCTAACCCTTCGTCATTGAGAGCATGAAATAAAGGGACAGCATGAAAAAAGAGCACGGACGAAAACTACTCAGTGGGTTTAAAAACCTAAGTTTGCGCTTAGGAAAAAAATACACCACGTGCAATTACGTCA
>KZ309269.1:100022-112355 GCA_000376725.2 Ladona fulva | reverse complement strand
ATATATATATCTGGAGAAGCGTCTATATAAAGAGAGATATATATATATATTTTTGTTAATTTCATTTATTTCTCTGCCATTCAGGTAGTAGAAATGTGCTACCAAAGAACAAAAAATTTTGAGAAGTTGTCATTTCTGTATCTTATCACTGGAAATTTGGACAAACTCAGAAAAATGACAAAAATTGCTGAGATAAGAAAGGATTTGTCTGCCCACTTCCAAGGAACATTACTTCTTGGTGATGTTGAAGAAAGAGTGAAGATCTTAAAGGTATTTTGAACTTTTTCAATGTTTGTTTCTCTCATATGTTTAATTTTCTGATATTTCATTCAAGGTTGATTAGTTATGTATGAGATTAATTATAATTGATCTCACATAATCTCTCATAATAATTATTATTACTTGGATGAAAACTGTTGTCTCTTTGATCATGATAAAATATAGTCTTCACAGTCGAAGTATTCATTCTTTTTCAAGTCCATGTTTGAAATCCAATCTTTGAAAGGCCAAATGATGTCCCTTGCTGCTTATATTATCCCAAGAATTTCGTACTTCAGGATTTGCAGTCAATGACTCTGTCTTCTCTTTTAATTAGCCAATTTAGTTTTCGAGAAGCCCAGCTGTTTTCACCATTCTAAATTATCTATGGTGCATGGACAAAATATTTTATTTAGATACTCTGATACAATTTCCTCATATTTAACAGATAAATCATCATAGAATTTGATTTCTTCTTAGACTTCTTAGAAAAATATCATAGTAAGTATTATGGTGTCTCCTACATTACATTTCATATGTTAAAGGAAGGTATCTTCGTAAGGATGAGT
Source organism: Ladona fulva (assembly GCA_000376725.2). Taxonomy (NCBI): domain Eukaryota; kingdom Metazoa; phylum Arthropoda; class Insecta; order Odonata; family Libellulidae; genus Ladona; species Ladona fulva. The sequence goes on along the minus strand of KZ309269.1, from coordinate 111,528 downwards.
TCATTTGGCTACCCTCTTATGTAAACTTGGTGCAGTAATCATAGGAACTTTTACTTATTTTAGGCACTGACAAGTTTCAAACTACACACATTGCTTAGGTTGTACTGTGAAGGTGTAGCCTGTCAAGCTTTATTGAACTCTTGAGTGTTCACTTTTTCTTGGGTTTTAAAAATTTTTTTGCCGTACATCAATGAAAATTCTATTTTCTTAATCGTAGATAACCTTACTCTTTGATAAGCATGTATATATTTTTATTGCTGGCAAAATGCAAACATTTTGAAAATTGTACGAGAAGTCTATTTGGCTGCTTTATCTTGAAAATGTGGTTTCTTAACTGTTCATTCTTTCTGGTATCTCTTATTTCTTACTTCAACCATGTATATGATGTAAAAATAATTACATACATTTAGCATTTCATTTATTCAGCCATTCCTTTGCCAAAGCAAATTGCTAGCTGGAGTGATTAAAACTGTTATCATCAAACATCTTAACTTTGTTAGACATGGAATTCTAATAAAACATTTAGGAAGTAGTGGAAAAAAATTACTTCACTAATTGCCTATAATTTCCAGTTTTCTGAAAGCAACTTGATTTCACCACAGGAAAAGCTGTTAATTCAAACTAAAATTTTCAAGTTGACGTAAAAAGTAACACATTTACATTATTATTCTCCTTTGAGATTCCATTAGCTTTTTTTAAGAATCTCTGGGGAATTTCTGTGTAAATTTTGTTTCCCACAAAGTCTCCCGAATGGCTTGGAGAAATGTTCTGCCGGGATAGCTCAACGGACAGAGCACCCGACCGGCAATTGGGAGACCCAGGTTCGATCCCTGGTCCCGTCAGACTTTTTTCAAGTCCATTCTTCCTTGGGATCCTAAAATTGGTCCCATCAACAACTCCAATGCTGCCTGGAAGTTTATTTTCCCTAAAACAACTCTCTACTATGCTCTCTATCTCTACTTTGTCCTTATTGTTTGGCTAATTCAGTAATTCTGGAGACAAGTTTCCTAAAAAGTACGTTATCCTTCTAATTATTTTAAATAAACAGCTGTTGTTAAATTTGTCAGCAACAACTCAGCAGGAAGCTCCTTCACTTCCCCCAAACCAAAGGAATGTAGCAATGAAATTACCAACTTATATTTTCTAGAATCATCATTCATGTTGTGAAAATACAGAGAATTTTCAGATTTCTCAGCCAATTGCAGACTGATTTTTCTACTGACCCAAAAGTTTTTAAAATACTACTCCTATAAACAAATCTGATGTGATCAAGCTCTAAGCGATTTTGTTTCATTTAGTATACTGCTCCTACTTGATGTCAGCACAACATCCATGAAATAATTTTCCATTTCCAGGGAGGGAAATCACTTCTTGATCATCGTCTAATTCATCATCTCAAGAGCTGAATTGAAGATAGCTTATTTTTTTCTGAAATGCTGTACATAAATCCCATTCTTCATATGCTATGTGCCGTAATATCCTCTGCTAGTCCAAGATGAATCAAAACTGTGTGGAACTACCAGTCCTAGCTATAATACAGGGACTGATAGAACCAGTTCAGAATCAGTTCTGCATCAGACTGTAAATTATGTAAAAGTAGAACCAGAACGAGGACTTCAGGATTTGTTGCCTTGCAAGTGACCAAATCAGTCTTGTTCCACAGTTGCAAACTGATCCTGAATGTCTCTGCAAATACACCTAATTGTACTCTGAATTATTTTTGAAGTTTTCCTCTTAATGGTCTGCCATATTTCTCTCTGTATGGTATTTTTCTGTTTAATTTTCTTTGGGTTATAATCATTCTTACAGAATTGTGGCCAGAAAACATTGGCATATTTAACTGCAAAAACTCATGGTTTAGATGAGGAAGCAGAGATATTAGAAGCACAATTGGATGTGGAAAAGCCAGAGATCAACAACAATGCAGTGTTTCTGAAACCACCAGTGCCAGTCATGCAAGCAGAAACAAACTGGCCATTGCTTACAGTTTCAAAGGTAAGCAATGAAATGACAACTTAGCATAACAAAGGAAATTTAATTCGTGGATAAGTTTAAGAGTTAATCATTTTTGAGAGGGAAAGAATGAAGGACTTAAAATGCCCATGTTGGGTTTTGGATAAATTTGCCTCTATTTTCCTATTTTCTTTTTGGCCCTTGGCCCATTTAATTCTTTTGGAGTAGCCATTGGTGTTAATCAGGATTTGTGAAATGATAATTCTGGTCTTGCCCTAGTTTACAAATTTTGCTCCCACTGAAGATTAAGCTCAGGCTTCAATCAGTAGGGAGTGTTCTTCTTGGTAGGCTCTTTCTAGTGCTAGCTCATAAAATATTTTTTGTCCTTGCTCCTTTTTTTTGTGAGAGAGTACCATATTTATATATTTTAGTTTTTTACATATTTACTTATTCTAGTTTATTAGAATATCTTCTGTTCTCTGATTCTAATCCTTCCACTTGACTGCTATTTCTTTTTCCCTTCCATGCTCCCTTGTTTTTTCCACAAAATTATTCAGTACTTTATTCAAAAACTGTGTTAAAATTCTCCTGCTGTCAGGAATATTATTTTCAGTATCCTCTGCTGCAGTTCTCCTAATATCTCCCTTGAATCTTCCATATCCTTGTGCTTGAATTTTCTGGCTATTCATACCTCATTGGTATGGAATATATCTAATGCACCTCCAGGCCATATCTTATAGGTCTGCTCTCCTTTCTTTCTTCAGTGTTAAATTTATCAGTGACTTTGTCCTTTCCTTCTATTTCCATGTTTGATTAACTTCATGGTATTCTTTGACTGAAATATGTACCTTGTATATTAAAGACATTTCCGTAGAATTCTGTTACTCTGCTTCATAGTAACTGGATGAATTCGCATTTTAAGGCAATGTACAATCCTAGCAACTACCTTAGAAACCTGTGGCAAATTAGAAGAAGAAATACAGTTATAATACAGAAAATTTACTTCAAAGAAGTTGTTAAAAATAACCAGCATATAGTTAAACAACACTGAACATCATACAACCAAGTAGTAGTAGTAGTATTGTTAAAAATGCTTCAACAGCTGAGGTCTTTTTGCATGTAAGCCCCCACTGGTAATCGAACCTGGGACAGCTTTTACCAAAGTAAAATGTGTTTCCCACTTGGCTATCTGGGAGCCCAAGGTTAACCAAATATTAGCAATCATACAAAAGGTTATAAGACATGAGTCAGCAAAACCGCCATAAATAATATTACTCAATATTATAATAATATTATCTGGTCAATTAAGCCAACAAATTAGTTTCAACTCAAATTTCAGTCCTGAGAACTTCATATATAATGTGTGAGCTAAAACACTTAATGCAGTAATACAGCAAGTGAATCCATGAATAGACTCCTGACTGATAATGTCAACTCATGGCCACATGATCAGTGGAAGGAGAGGTCACCTAATGTTCAAAAATTTGGAATTATGTGAATCATGATTACCAGTTGCAATATCTACATCCACAAGGAAAATAAGTCTGGAAACCAATAATCCATACACAGTAACATACATAAACAAGGTACCTTCATTGCTGGGGGATCAGCTGGGAATTAGCTTAGCCATTTTGTTTGGGCTGAAACATTTATCAAATGCACTGGTCTCACAAAGAGTGTCAATCACGTCAGCTTAATGACTTGTCATTGGTCTTAATAAACAACCACTATTTATAGTTATCAAATCTGAAATCATTCAAAGGCAAAATCCTTTTGCATTCTCAAAATAGTCATTAATTTTGTTAAGTGTAAAAATAGGTATTGCAAAGGTTACTTTATGGGACTAAAAACCAGTTTAAAATGAAGGCTAATGTAATAAGTACCAATTTAATTCAAAGCATTTACAAAAACTACATTTAAAACAGTCCATCATACTTTAAGTGAAGCTATCCATAGTTAAATAAAACAGATGTATACTTTTTCCACAGAAAATTTAATAACGGAACAACCGGTTTCGGCTACTTAGCCATCGTCAGGTTCACAGAACACTGAATATTGGAGCAAGCAAATACAATTAGGAAATATGCAGAACCAATCAGGGAGAGGTGGGAGGAAGGAGGGGGGAAGGTTAGGGTTACTGGTACCGGGCGGAAGGGATGAGAGGGCAGACTCCGAGATGGGGGGGGGAAGAAAGAAAAAGGCATTCATTTGTCAGGGAGCTATGGGGGGAGGAGAAGTGTCGCATGATCTCAAGTTGTTCCAGGGCGTTGAGGCGAGGNATATTCGCTGCAAATGTTGGGGGGGGGGGTTCAGTTTAAAGAAATGGTCGGAGCATGGCGAGCGGCTCCGTAGCTGACACCCATTTAAAAGTTTTTCATTTTGATCTGGTAAGTGACTGATTTGATTTGATTGAAAGAGTAATGCTCAAGTGTATTTTAGGGTTTCTTTGAAGGAGCTATGCTATCACAAGGGAAGAGCACTGTGGGTGCTTTGATAGATGTTGAAGATGGTGGTGGGGAAGGTTGGGGAGTAGATGCAGAACTAGGTTTGGATGAAGATGGTTTGGAAGGTGATGAAATAGCTGCTAAAGCACCTGCTGGCACCCAAGGTGAAGGTGAGCTAAAATATCATGATTTTCTCTGTGACTTACTTTAGCTAACATGTCATTTTGGCTAATCAAGATATTTTGAAGTTACATTCCATGTCAAATGTCTGGTCAGAACTCTGATGTATTTTTGTGATTTCAGGTGGTGGTTGGGATGTTGGTGATGAGGATTTGGAACTTCCACCAGAACTTGAAAGCTCAGGTTTAATGACTGGAGAAGAAGGTTATTTTGCTTGTCCGACAAAAGGCATTCACCAGACACAGGTTTGGATGAACAACTCAACTCTCCCAGTGGACCATATCCTCGCAGGTTCATTTGAGTCTGCATTTAGGCTTTTGCATGAGCAGGTAAAAATGAAATGAGAAAATTTATATTCAATGTTTTATAGAGGTAAAATCATTATAGGTTGAAAGTTTCTCAGAGATAGTGAACTTAAACCAAGTGTTTGTCTCACATTAAATAAAAATGCTTGTTAATGGCAATGTTTTGGCGATTTTACGAATAGCCAGTTTTGGGTAGCAAATTTGAGGGTCTGCCATCTTAATCCAGATCCTTGCTCATCTTTGGAACTCATTAACAACCCGACCCTCACAGCAGGACCTAGACAAAACTAACCACATGGTCTACTATTTAAAAGCTAGAAACAATTCAAATGGGCAACAATCATGTTATCTTCATCATATCACTTGTCCAAAGAGATCTGCAAGTATCTTGATTCACATTCTACAATGTACATTAACGTTTGTCATGCTTTCACTAGAAATAAGTAGGTGACACATGGCAATGTTGCTTAGCCAGAGGCCCATTGGTAGGAGTTTTAAATAGGCCATTGAAGTGGTAAATCTTGATAAATTTTATAAAGATAAATTTTGGCATCTGCTGTCTTATTTTCTATATCTCTTTTATTTTTATGGTATAACCCACCATTATACTCTGTAGGTTGTAGAATATTTTCAAATTTGAAAAAGGGGAGGCATGAAATGTCATCTGAAATTGAAGAAACTGAAATTAACTAAAAAGAATATATACATATAGATAAAAAACTGAAGGGGACCCAACATCAGCTAACTTTTCAGAGAGAATTGGAAAATTATGTAGGAGAATACGCAACTACGGAATGAGTGGAAAATTTTCAGATTCAAATTGTGGGGGCATTGTGTGGGAAATCTTGATGAAATTGTAAGAATATCTTTCTACCAGAAAACATGTCCACCTTAAATTTGTCGATAAAGTTTAATCTGTACTTCGTCTGTTTGAAAAAGCAGAGAACCTTGATTGCTTGCAATATTTATGAAATCCTGAGAATTACCATAGGAAAATAATTTGGACTGATGCCCGGTTTCTGTTATGTTGGATAAGATATTTTTCTGAGTCAACTATATATCCAGTGAAAATGGGTTTCTAGAAATTTTGGATAATTTAACTGCTAGGTAAAGAATAAATAAGTTATTGTACAAACAACGTATAAATTGCTTATCCACTGATGGAATGCAAAGATGACTTTGTGCACAACAAATAACAACAGGCGATTTTTAGTTTTTTAAGTTGTTCATTTTTGTTTTAGTTCAGTGAATTATTGTAAAATTATTCATTTGAAACAATTCTAGAAACCAAATTGTATAGCATAGCATATCTTGTTTTTTTTTCACACCTAAGGGTGATTTATTTTGATCCAAACAAATGCACCAGTTAGGAAGGTGGCCATTCTTAATATACCGTACAATTGAAAGCAACTGTTACATTTAGTACATTATTTCCAGTTCATCCCATCCTCGGCCACAGTCTCTATGACTGTATATGTTGAAGTTACGGATTAAATTAGTGCCAAAAAATGGCAGATTTAAGGGTTTGAACTATATACCCCAATTGTCCTGAACTATTAATTTCAAGAGAAAATGTTTTAGCAGGACCACTCAGAACACCAGCCACTGATCAATCCTCGTGAACAGGTCAAGTGTTAATGCAAAGCAAGTAGCAATACAAATAAATCCATGGCAGTAAATATAACAGTTTTATGTAATGCCAAGTGCCACCATAGTTAACCATATTTCTATAGAAATAATCAATTTATTTTCATTAAAGTATTATGTACATCTTTAGGTTTTCTTAATCCTTTCTTATTATTTCATGAATCTCCATTTTCAAATTTGGAAATATACTTGTACTTCATTTTCATTGTAGAATGTCAATCAAAAGACTTGTAAATCTCTGTGGACAAGTGATATGACGAAGATTACAAATTGTTGCCCATTTGAATTGTTTATAGCTTTTAAATAGTAGACCATATGGTTAGTTTTGTCTGGGTCCTGCTGTGAGGGTTGGGTTGCTAATGAATTCCAAAGTCGAGCAAGGGTCTAGATTAGAATGGCAGACCCTCTAACTTGCTAATTGAAACTGGATAATGGTAAAAGCGCCAGAACACTGCCATTAACCAAAATGCTATTAGTAAACTTCTGGTTTATTAAGACTTCAGAGGGAGTAATCTCTCAGTTTCCTTAATGGTATAGTTGCTTCTGCTGAACAAGTTTTCAAAGGATTGTAGATGATCAAATTACTTTCATCAGTGATTTGTGAAACCAAATACAGAGTACCTTTTTCTTGATACTTCTGGAATCACTCAAGAACTGATGGAATACAGTTTGCCTTCATTTTCTTGTACTGCAGGTTGGTGTGGTGAACTTTGCTCCATATAGAGCATTGTTCCTGAGTACCTACAGTCGTAGTAGAACTACATATCCTGCATTACCTTGCCTCCCTGCGCTATATGCTTACCCTCATCGTAACTGGAAGGATGCTGGGCCTAAAGGCGGTTTGCCTGCTGTTGGGCTTCGGTTAAACGACTTAGTTCAGAGGCTTCAGGTCAGTTGAATTATTTATCATTTCAAAAAGTCTGTAAGTTTGATTTTCCCATGGATGATATTGCAAAATGTTCACAGTAGTCAGAATTGCAGCAAAGCAACTAGTATATTGGTTGTAAATATTTATAGGTAATTTAATTACCTTCTCAGGTCTGCTATCAGTTAACTACAAGTGGTATTTTCCACGAGGCTGTTGAAAAATTACGCAGTTTGTTGCTTAGCATTCCTCTTCTTGTTGTTGATAACAAACAAGAAGTTATGGAAGCTCTACAGCTCCTTCAAATATGCAGGGAGTACATCTTAGGTAAGATTCTTGCTCATTCAAGAGAAATTTTTTTACTCTTTGGCTACTTAAGAATTAGAGATGTTAACAATAATAAAATATATATTGTTTTATATACTACATGCACCTCTCCCTCAAAGCTTGTAAATATTCAGAAAATCACTGTGTGGTTGTAAGTACTTCAGGTAATGACCATGTTTGGCCAGGAGCCAAAATGGCATTTGGTGTTATTCTAGATGCTTTATAATATTTTTGGTTATGCAGGATACTCTTGAGACCATCTGTTTCTTGTTGAAGGAAGTACACTGGTGGAAACAAATATTGCAAAGGTCCTTGGCTTCTGAATGCGGCGAACATCCATATTAACTGAAATTGCTCTTCCTCCTACAACTTGATAACACTGAGAGAGCTAGTTCAAACCGGGATTATTCAAACAATAAAAATGGAAATAGATACTACTCATCGCTAAAATAGGCACACATTTAACCCTTAAGCGCGCAGTGGGATCTATACTTCCCACTGCCCTCTACCGAGGAAATGCTCAGGGTTAATAATTTCTTTTTTCACGTGTTGTTGTTAAAGAGGGGTATTTACTACGTTTTTCCACTAATCTTAGTTTAAAAAAAAATTATGAATAGAAAATAAGAATTGGTTTAATGCCCGATGGGTTGCATACCTCCCGAATTTCCATAAATTCCTTTTCTTCACCTGTAGCAATAAATGAATGCAAAATCGCATTCTTTGTGGCTTGGCCTCACAACAGTTCAAGTGGCTTAGGTTCTTATAATCTTCAGACCATTTTCTTTTGCTCCTAATCTGTGTATACAGAGGACCTCTTACATGTGATTATAGAAAATACCTAGTGCAAGAGTACTTATACAAGGAATAGAAATGCCAGAGACTGCATGTGATTTTCTATTCCCTGTGCATCTGTGGGAAAACGTGGCCCGTATGTCTGGAATTGGCATTTGTTTGATACATTTTGTTTACGCATGTATTTTTAGTAGTAAGGATGAAGAAAAAGTTACCAGATGTATGAAAACCCTACACAGTGTTTTCTAGGGTGAATTTTCAGTCATCCTCAATCGGTCGAAAAAGAACTACGTCTCTTTCCACACCTTTCAAAATACCAATCTATATGGTAACTTAAAAAGTTTTACGATAAATGTTTATTACCTGGGAGCACGATGCTTTTTTTGCATAGGATTTTGTCCATAAAAGAAAAAGTTAGTTCATGATCCTAACTAATTATAACCTAACCTCATACTAACCAATGCTAATGTCAACTATACCAACATATTTTCTATCCACCAGTGAAATATTTTACCACATTACATTATCCTTCACACATTACAAGTATCCTTTCTATACTTATTTATTCAAATTAACCCTCATTTGAACTCCTCTTCTTAAACAGACTCAGGATTCAGTTTGTGGTATTCATTCATACAAATGGCTTCACGACCTGATGATGTAGGTTGGCCACGAAACCTGGGTCGTGCTTTGTATTTAAAGTGTAGTTTAGTAGAAGTACTGTCATGAAGACGTTTCCTCTTCTTAAATCTTTCACGCAGTCACTTGCGGTGTTCATAGTGTTACTTTCAACTTTTCTCTTTCACAGACATCGAATTTGCAGAATGAGTGGTTAAATACATTTGAATTATCTAACTCTGTTATACACTGATATCTTCATATGCCCAGCTTACATAGAAGATATTAATTTACTGTGATCGACTTTCCGAGGACCACTTCATGTGCCATGTGCCTTTTTCACCAAACAAATTCTGATCAAGCTGTTGCCAGAATAAATACTGAGATGCAGGGAAACTTATAGCGGAATCGCATGGCACCACGAAGATTTCTGTTATGGACGGGTTTCATTAATACACAGGAGCACTGGAGAGTGGAAATATTTGATGCGAAGGCATCTGACTGATCTGTTCCAAGAATAGAAAGTTCACCTGAGCAGTCTCCTTGAGAGAGAAACAGGGAAGATAGGAGAGAAGGGAGAGACCAATCGGATATTATAAAGCAATGTGTACTGTGTGCTGGGTAATACTAAGCCAATAGAGAAAAATACGTTCGTAGCATTTTATTGGGATAACCAACACACAGCATTATTATTAACACTAAATTACATGTTTTTAAGAAAGAAGTATCACAAAGTATAATATTTACAGAAAATAATCACTGATGACAGACTGCTTAAGGGGGACTCCTGGTTTATCCCGTCAAAAAACTATTAAAAAAAATTTTTTTTTAAGAGAGTAACATTAAAAGAATATACTGCGAAATTTTCAGATCTTTACACATAATATGAACTAAACTATAGCCAATTTCTTAAGCCTATGCAGCTGTGCATGGAGAGTGGAAGTGACGGTCAACCCTCCTACGGCTCTCTCTCAGCAAGTACTTGAGGAACAGACGTTTTATGGCTTAGGCCCTTCATATTTTAAGAATACTTTGAGTACCTAAAAAACACAACTTCTCTCTTAGGTGCAAATTTTGGTAAAATTCATTTTATACATGTTACATATTACATGTGGTACTGTTGCTGAGATGTGGCGCTCTGTACACCATACTGATCTCTGAAATTCGTTTTTAAAATTTATGAGGCCTCTTTTATTTGGCCATATGAGTTATAAATGTACCCTTTGTCTATCTGAAGATTTTGTTCCTGTAAACAATTGCTTTAATTGCATGGTTTTGCTCTTTGGGCTGTTAGGAGATTGAAAAGAAAATCTCGCCTCAGCTGTGTCTTAACTCCGAGTTTTAGCAGATTATATGATTGTTGGGTATTCTTTTCTACACTATTATGTTTTGATGGCATCTGTTTCTTCTCACTCTCATAATAAGAAGGTCCAGAAATACCTTGATGTATTTAAAGTTAGGCGCAGTATGATTCGTTGCAAGAATTCTTCTAATTCTTCTTTCTAAGTGGAGCCAGTCTTACAGAAAATTTTGAATGTTTCAGTTGTAGTTTCTCATGTTTTTAGTTAAACCGTACTATTCCTTATCCGAAAGGAAGAAAAAACCAAAGTTTTCGTGAAATAAGACCCCAGAACATAAGGGTTTACGGCAATCAATACACAGAGAAAAAAGAAGAAAAACTGGTAGAAAGTGCAACTGATAGGAAACTATACACTTTTACTAATGAAAGTGTGGGTTATTATCCTATGCATTTTAACAGGATAATAGAATGTTCGACAGTTTTCAGTGCACTTGCAGAAAGACTTATTGGAGAGAATACACAAAATACCAAGAAGAGATCAACTATTTGGCCTGGTTCCGAAACACCCTGATTCTGGCAAAAAATTAGCAAAATTGCCGCCAACATAACTGCAGATATTTTATATGAAGGTTACTCTGCTGTAATTAAAATAATGGAGGAATTAGACTTAGAAATGGGGCAGCAATTCAAGATTAATGCCGACATCTATGACCGCGAGAGGTTGGTGAGGCAGGAGTGCCTGAGCTTTAGCAGTGCGATGGAGGCTCGAATAATTCATAGAGAGAAAAAATGGAGCTGAATGACTTCTATAAAGATGAAAATAGTTTGTTATATGCACTAGGTATATTAGATAAGCAGTTAACAATTGTAAGTTTATTCTTTATGGTAGATATTCGTAACAAAAACTTTAAACTCGTTTTTCTCGAAACAGTGTTTTTGAAATTGGTGTGCACGATAACTCAAAAACTATTAAGATTTCCTTTTGCATGCGTTGAGCATTACGTTATCTATTAGGTGAACCTCAGATATTGATTAAATTATTAATTTAAACAATTATTATTGTTAAAAGTGAAGG
>KZ309269.1:82674-95852 GCA_000376725.2 Ladona fulva | reverse complement strand
TTAAAAAATTCTTTAATTTTAGAGGTTCATCGAATAGATAATTTTATATTCTATAAGAAAAAATTTGTTTAAAAATTTGAAGGGATATTGTCGACGCTAGAATGCACACCAATTTGCAATGCCTGCGCATTAATGAAAAAATGTATTACATACTCTCAAAGGTATAACATAGGTATATACTAGCTTAGAAAGCTGTATATTTTACTGTTTTTCTAAAAGAAGTTTCCAAAAAACTCTTTAATTTTGCCCTTCTAAATCAGGTGCCCCTCTTGGGCGTAATTTTCAGATTTTTCTTCTCCGTGTTATTTACGTTCAGTTAGCAATTGTAAGAGTTCAGTATCAATATTTATCAGGGAAAAATTTCCAATCTCTTCATAGTTTATTCAGTTTTCTTTTATTTTAATGCATGAGGGAAAGCTGCTCCACTTTTCTACAAAACTGACGATGGAGTAATTGATATTGGTCATTCCAAAAATCCAAAGTAAGTCCATCGTGCCAATCTACTTTATCAATTTCATCTGTTTTCCTGTTTTAACGATACCCTTTTTCGAGTGAAACTGAGATATAATCACGAATCCATGCACCATCTTCCCTCAGTCGGTGAAACAGAGGGGTTATGGAATGATAACGTGGGAAATTGCACGTCTGGATTTTTAAACAAGCGAAATGTGACTCAAAACTTCCTCAAACAGGCTTCTGTCTGAAAATAAAGTGCTGGATGAGTGCCGTGGAGTGACCATATGTGGGGACCTTTATTTGTTGGCCTGATTTGTCTCAGATGCAAATTATGTCATCCACAAGGCGAAAACAATAGCAGCTGTGTCCCATAAAATCCTTGTCACATCTGAAGGGGTTGTTTTCCCATAGGCAAACTATTTTTCGCATGTGGCAATGAAGCAATAATTAACTATCAACAACATATTCATGCATAAATCAGAAGTGCGATAAGTACTAAGTGGGATCAATGTGTGGAAGTGTATTTTTGTGAAAATATATATTTGTATATAAAGAGGGCAGCTATTGTTTCAGCTACTAGTTGTTATAAAGCATGACATCGCTAAAATATGTATCCTTAATCAGTACCTAATTGGGAATGTTTTTTTGCAAACTAAACATTTTTTTAAAAGACAATGACCAACCGGTCACCAAGCTCCCAGTTACAAGATGTAAGACAATGAGGAAAAATGTGCTGAAATTATTCAGTATTGATGGTGTATTTGTTTTAATTTTGCAAATGGTATTTTCAACTATAATATATTATGATCTTCATTCCTGATAGACAAAGAATTCGTATACCTAGTGGAACTCTTGTAATTGAGGTCCCAAGCATTGTAAATATATAATCTGATTAATAAAGAATTTTCTTCATTTGCAAAATTTAAATAGGGAAATTTTCTTCCGTAAGCACAATGGAAATTTTAAAATTTGCCTTTATTAGTATTTGTTCTGACAAAAGCTTGATTTTAATTTGCCAGGTGAAAAGAGCAGAGAATGTAAGTGATTCTTGAAAAGTTGATCACAGTAAATGAATATCTTTTTTGAACTTTTTATTGTGAATTTCAGCGTATATCAGAGTTTGATACCTTTTAAAAATATATTTTATAAATTTCTATATTTAGTTCTATATTTCTAACAATTTTTGAAAGAGAAATGGTAAGAGGAACACCGCGAGCAATCATGCGAAGGATTTAAAAGTAAGTTCCAAAGAGGGGAATTTTTCAGTGTTGCCGGTCAGTCATAGTAAGTGCTGTTCCTAGTAGTTCCCATGAAAGCCATTTCTGGCGCTCGTAAAACTTTGCGTTAATTTATTTTGCCACTGTACCTAATGAAAGTATATTTGTCACTTAATAATTAAATCTTTAAATTATTCTCTAAAATGTTGCTGTCATCACCAGGCTAATGGGAATGCATCTGTTTAGTCATTAAGTTAGTCTTCATACCAGATAATGTGGAAGAGCAAAAAAACAAAACGCTCTCTCAAATATAGGTATCATTTTTAAAAGTTTATTGTAATGGAGAGAAAAACAACACATATAGTATGGGTGCTGTATACTACCTCTTCTTGAAGGGTATTTAGAAATATTGGGAGGGATCCTTAGCCACATTGCAATCAACACTCCATCTGTTTTCCATAAGGAAATATTTGTGAAAATTGAAGAAATAAAGGCAAGAGGTGCACATAGAATGGTGTCTCCTAAATTTTATCCTGTTTCACTCTTAACTTGCTTCATCAAGTATGAAATTTCTTCATTTTGATGCATTTTAATTTTTCATTTTAATGTGTAATAATTGAATGACTGCAATCTTGTTCCAGGCTTAAAAATGGAAACTGCTAGAAAAGAACTTCCTAAAAATACATTGGAAGAGCAGAAGAGAATTTGTGAGATGGCAGCTTATTTCACTCATTGTAATCTACAGCCTGTTCATCAAATACTGACTCTGAGAACTGCTTTAAATTTATTTTTTAAGCTTAAGAATTACAAGACTGCAGCCTCATTTGCAAGGCGTCTTCTTGAGCTAGGACCAAGGCTAGAAGTTGCTCAGCAAGCCAGAAAAATTCTACAGGTGAAGTTGCTTATTTTAAGAAAACAAAAAACAAGTTACTGTTGTAAATTAGGATGTTTTGCATTTAAAAATGTTCATTTTCTCAAAAATTTATTTTATATTGTTTCTTCAAGGCCTGTGATAAAAATCCTACTGATGAGCATCAGTTGCTATATGATGAACACAATCCATTTGCACTGTGTGGTCAAACTTACAAGCCCGTCTATCGAGGGAAACCTGAAGAAAAGTGCCCATTGTGTGGAACTAGTTACATGCCGAATTTTAAGGGCACAGTGTGTACTGTCTGCTCTGTAGCAGAAGTTGGATTAGACTGTGTGGGATTGAGAATCAGTTCTCATCACTTCAGATAATTTTAACATGAAAATTTCTTTATTAAAAAGTATTCACAATAATGTATTATTCACAATTACTGTTATGATCCTATATTGAATATTGGAAATGAAAAAGAGAAAATTTTGACTTCTATATTGATTCAAGGTCTGCATTGTAATCAATGCCATGGAAACTGCTAAATGTGGAAGGAAAGATTTCAGTTGAAAAACAATCCAAACTGTAAAAATATTATTGAATTGCATAAAGTTTCATAATGTTTCTGTTAATGGTGTGTTTTTGTGTATTTTGTCTCCATACTAAGACCGGTAAATCAAGTGAAACTTTTGAAAGTTAAGTTTAACTTAAGGAGATGATCATTGAGGAAATATATTCACCTAGTAATTATTCTCTTAGACAGAACCCTCCTAATTTATATGGAAAACTAACTGGAAGATGTTTTCTCTTCATATTTCTTTGCCAAGTTGCATTATAAATTCTGACAAATCAAAAAGTACTGAATAGTGAGCTCCTTTACAAGAAATAGGGAGAATCTTATAACTGTGGTAATAACCATTTTCTTCCCATCTTAGGTTTCGGTGTCTCAGGCACACAGTTAGTGTCGCACAGGTCTGGTGGAGGCTGCTGGAATTATGACATAATGTGAAGTCTTGGGATTGGTGGCTTTGATACTTAAGTACGGCCTATGGCTGATTTCTGTAACACTGAATAAGATTTATGGGATCGGTCGGACAATGATTGTGGTCGCAATATGCTGCACACCAATTTGCAATGCCTGCGCATTAATGAAAAAATGTATTACATACTCTCAAAGGTATAACATAGGTATATACTAGCTTAGAAAGCTGTATATTTTACTGTTTTTCTAAAAGAAGTTTCCAAAAAACTCTTTAATTTTGCCCTTCTAAATCAGGTGCCCCTCTTGGGCGTAATTTTCAGATTTTTCTTCTCCGTGTTATTTACGTTCAGTTAGCAATTGTAAGAGTTCAGTATCAATATTTATCAGGGAAAAATTTCCAATCTCTTCATAGTTTATTCAGTTTTCTTTTATTTTAATGCATGAGGGAAAGCTGCTCCACTTTTCTACAAAACTGACGATGGAGTAATTGATATTGGTCATTCCAAAAATCCAAAGTAAGTCCATCGTGCCAATCTACTTTATCAATTTCATCTGTTTTCCTGTTTTAACGATACCCTTTTTCGAGTGAAACTGAGATATAATCACGAATCCATGCACCATCTTCCCTCAGTCGGTGAAACAGAGGGGTTATGGAATGATAACGTGGGAAATTGCACGTCTGGATTTTTAAACAAGCGAAATGTGACTCAAAACTTCCTCAAACAGGCTTCTGTCTGAAAATAAAGTGCTGGATGAGTGCCGTGGAGTGACCATATGTGGGGACCTTTATTTGTTGGCCTGATTTGTCTCAGATGCAAATTATGTCATCCACAAGGCGAAAACAATAGCAGCTGTGTCCCATAAAATCCTTGTCACATCTGAAGGGGTTGTTTTCCCATAGGCAAACTATTTTTCGCATGTGGCAATGAAGCAATAATTAACTATCAACAACATATTCATGCATAAATCAGAAGTGCGATAAGTACTAAGTGGGATCAATGTGTGGAAGTGTATTTTTGTGAAAATATATATTTGTATATAAAGAGGGCAGCTATTGTTTCAGCTACTAGTTGTTATAAAGCATGACATCGCTAAAATATGTATCCTTAATCAGTACCTAATTGGGAATGTTTTTTTGCAAACTAAACATTTTTTTAAAAGACAATGACCAACCGGTCACCAAGCTCCCAGTTACAAGATGTAAGACAATGAGGAAAAATGTGCTGAAATTATTCAGTATTGATGGTGTATTTGTTTTAATTTTGCAAATGGTATTTTCAACTNTGATTTTGAAGGTTATGTGATTACATTTATTAGGATTGACTTTGAGATGCCATTTAGTTAGCCATGAAATAAATGAAACAATAAAGGAATTTATGCGGGAGGTGGCTAAATTAGGTGAAATGCTTTGAGAAGAGATAGTTAAATCATCTGCATATAAATACCTTATGATTTTAGGGTTTGATGGCATGTCATTAATGAAAAGGTTAAAGAGTATCGGGCTAATTGTACTCCCTTGAGGAACCCCAGCGGTGATAGGAAGAAGGGGAGATAGGAAATTGTCAGATCTAACTTGAATGAATCTATTTGTTCTCTCAGTAAACTGTATATTTGGCAAAAATGTGTTTCTAGCAAGTTTGGATAATTTATGGCCTAAACTAATTTGGTTCTATAAATTCCATCTTATCCTCTGAATAGGTTTCCAGAGGATAAAACATGTCCATCATTAGATTTTTATCTCATATTTTTTGATTTTTTTCCTCCAAGTCTTGCAGAAAATTTATCCTCTAGGTAGCATGGTTTTAGCTCACCCTGCACATAGTAGGATTTTTACCTATACCACTGACATGTTGCGTACAAATCAAAGGGGGAGAAATTTTATTGACAGATCCACAGCAATAACAGAAAGGAAAAGCCATACAAGAAACTCAGGTATACGCTTTACCCTAGAAATTGTATTTCCTAAAAACGAGGAAGGAAAAATGCCTGCAAAGCAACTGTGAAAGCATTGGAATCAGTTTAATGAAATGTTTGGAAGAAAACAAGATAAGTTAACACAGGAGAAAAGGATAAATTTGATAAAATTTAGAGAGGTGTTTACTTCACATACTAATTATCTACTTATTTAGTGGAATTTAAGTATCATGATTAGTTTAAAATGTGGAAATGTTTTCCAATTTCCCACTTTTAATTTCTGAGAATTAATTGCATGATCCAGTGTGATTGTATTTTGTTTAATGATGAAAAGATAGTTCATGTTGGCTTGTATTAGTTAAATATCTCATTTAATAAATTGTTTATTTCTTTCATTAAGACAATGTTCAACTCCAATTTTAAAATTTAAAACTTTACCCCAAAACTAATACATTTGTTTGATTTGTTGTAATGAGTAGTTCTGAAACTATTAATAGAATACATTAATAGTGTGAACTTAGCAATTGTTAACAATCACTAGGCAATGTATACATTTATCTATGATTTTGAGAATTTCAGGGCCAAAAATACACTGTTTACAAGTAAAAGTATTTGATTCAGTAAAAGCAAGCCTGAAAGAATTATCATGAAAGGAAATGATCAGTAAAACTATATAGCAGCACCAAAATGGGAAATATGTGCTTTAGTCATTAGTCCAGTCAATTTAGACAAAAAAAGGGCTCGTCCTCGCAAAAGGTCATGTAGTTCTAATTTTTTTAATATGTTGTTAGGACCTATGTGGATAGTAGGATACCAATTTTGCAAGATTGAAAGACCTGTGTGAGCTGAGCTATTCCAAAAAAGACAACTTTTTTCCGTTTTTGTTCAATATCTCCTAAGGTATGCGGCCCACAGAAAAAGTTAATCAATTGTACATTAAAGTACATAAAATTTCCCTCATTTTAAGCCCAAGTTGAACTCTATACATCATAACTTTCGAGATATGGCTCTTCAAATAAAGGCCATTTTTTACAAAACATTTTCGTTTTAGATGTGTAACTTGCCAAATATTGGGAGAAATACTCAGCTCAGGAGGAAATGAACTTGTAGTAAATTTATTAAGCTTTCATTTGTATTCAAAATGACGCTCGTAGACCCGGTAGTTCCTTCAAAAATGGCATAAGTAAAATTTTGCAAGTGGATTTTTTAATAAAATCAAATACAACAATTTTGAGCATAACAACCATTAAAGATATACCAAGGAAATAAGTTATTAGTAAATTTTGCATGTTTTTTGTTGTTACTTGGATTACCATCCCCTCAAGGACGAAGGCTTAAATCACTCTTTCTATACAGTTGGAGATGTAAATGGAAAAGGACATTTTCAGGTGCTGCGATGTAAGTATTTAATATTCAGCATTCATTCCGAATCACTTCAAAATTTAGATTTGTTTCACTGAAGGATTAGTTATATCTCCTTATTTTCTCGTTCATCTACCTCGCGTAATTTGCAATTAAGAATATGTGATTGCAAAATTCAATCACTTCATAATGTTTGCTGCGATTTTTAGCGCCGATGCAACCATTATGATGCCTTATTGTGTCCCCTAACCATGTACTATCATTGTATTCTCAAGCTAAAGTGGTTTCTCATCTTATCCTGCTGACCCAGCGAAAATATACCTAGAAGATCCGACTGCTCGATGGACCCAAGATATCTTTCTTCTCAAAACAAAGTATCTCCATCAGAGGCGACCTTACTGGTTACAGCTGTGTCGTTCAAGAGTGAATCGTTCTTTATGAACGATTCGTTGGAATCGTTGGAATGAACTGAATGAGTTGAATCGCCTTATTCGTTCCATTGGTTCATGAAGAATCAACAGAATCAGTATATGGCGGACAAGCGTTAATGCAAAACTCGCATCAGTTGGGTTTTCACTGAACGTTAAGTTTCTTCTGTGCAATTTCCAGAAAATATTTTATCAAATATTCTAAACCAGTTGGTATGTTTCCAATTCAGATCGATATTTCTAATTATATGGACATATTTTCTTCATTATTCATTACACGAAGTTCTACGTTCGGTTCTGTGAAGCATATTTTCAGTCATCATATAATTCACAAATGTGATAATTAGTTTGACGTTGGCAGTGAAATAAATCTATTTAGATTAAACCTGGTGATTGATAAGTGCACTTAACCATTGCATATGCAATTCTTTACAACATCTTACATATAATTGAGAAGACACAACTCTTTCCCAGAGATTTGTTTAAGAAAATTTCTTTCCGTCTTCTAAACTAAGGTAGATTTTAGATTATTATTACGAACCGCTCTTGTTGAAATGCGGTGTGAAACGTAATATTAATTTTTTTGTTATGCAATGATATCTGTGAAGCATGTTTGATTTCCCTATTGAAAATTAATGAATTCCACCTCTCAGTGCTACAAAAGTGAAAGTAGGTGTTTATGAACATTTTAATTTAAGTACATTTAGTACCGTACAGGGGTTTCATTAACGATTTTTTATTTTTGATGTCACGTTTTTGAAGCAAGAGCTAAGCAACTCGCAATGTCTACAACATTATTAAGGTTAAGTATTAGTATTGGAAATACAGTAGTATTTTCAGAAAATCCATGTAATATTTAACAGGAAATAACGCTCCAACATTCACTTCCCGGTGTTGAGGATTTAAATCATGTCCGCAATTGGTTCATTTCAGTGTTGCCGATTTTTGGTTCATTATTGTCGAATCTCATGAAATCAATAACAGGTGCTTCAAGCACAACAGGTTTATTATCGGAGCTGTTCCTCCGCTTGCAACTACAGAGAGAGTGGCATTGTGGCGTGCAACGACAAAGGCCAACCCGGTCAACCTATACCACCTATACTCGCAGATAACTGAGCATCTCGTCTCGCACAAAAAAAATTAAACACTAAATATACAGTAAGAATAAACAATACATAACAATTATGAACGATTTGAAAGATCGAGTCATTGGCATGAGCCGAATCGCATGAATTGAATCATCGAAATGAATCGAAATTCCCACCTCTATTACTGGTGAGCGGGGCCTGACGTTGTGGTCATAATGTAGCGGGAGCGGTAACAATACGATTGCCCGCTGAGGGAACTATTGAGATATAGGCAGCGGGACAACATAGACCTACCTACTAACTCAAATAAGGACATGATATGACCTAAATATCATTGCCCTGTAAATCTGTTTTGGCCCTGAAAAGGTCCGACAAAAACTTTCTATTTCTTCTGTGAGCATTCTGACCGACTCACTTGCTCTTTAAAAATTCTAAGGTTGAACCTGCGGTCAACCGTGGGAGCTCTGAAGAGGGATCATCCGCTAACCTCGACTTGGCAGACCTCAACGCACTCAAGTAACCCGGCCGGGTCCACTCCTTAGGGCTGATTAGACACCCCCCAGGTATCTGGCCCTCAAAAGGTCCGTCCAGCCCTGAAAAGGGCCGTTTTTCATAAAGTGAAAAAAACAAAATAAGTATTATTCACTAGAGAAGTACAACAATGACCAGCAAACCCCCCGAAAGGGGTGGTTGTACTACAATGGAGAAAAAAGAAGAAACTGATCGCTCTAGCGAGAACAGCGACACCACCATGGAGGATGACTGCAGCAGCGTCACCTCAACCACAATTGAAGACATCATTAACCAGGACAACCCGGAATTAGCCATGGACCAGCTACTGCAAGGACTAACCTTCCTGAGGGAAAGAATACCAGATCAAAAATGGAAAGCATCGATCCAAAAGAAATTGGCTAGTGGCAATTTCAACACAACTCCCTCTGTGACCCAACCAAGCTTAAATGCAGTTACTAATGTTATTCCTTCAACTAGTGGCAATAATGATAACTTAAATAGTGTTAATGTAAATAATGATAATGTCAATAATGAAGGTTTTAAGGTAGTTAACCATAAACGTAAATATTCAGCTGTTAACAAGAACCCTTCACCTGAACCCATACCTCTAAATAACTGCTTTGACCCCATTCAAAATTCCTACACTCCAGCTCCCATCCAACCTTCCACATCCCAACCCACCCCAGTTTATGCCAATCCTACAGTTAAGAAAATCAAAATACTAAGCATTAAAGTGAACTATGACCAATCATGGCCTAACATCCTTAATGGTATTATCAAAACAACTAACTTACCCCCTGTCTGCCAACTTGCCGGTCCAAAAACCATCCTAATTAAAAATCAAACAGTCGATGACTACACGAAATGCCTCCACCACCTCAAGGCTACCAATGTTGAATATTTTACTTACCAACTTCCAAATCAACGAAACATGGACTTCGTGATCCGCAGTCTCCCCAGCAACACCAGTCCAACAGCCATCCAGGATGCCCTAACTTCAAAAGGCATACCAGTCATAAGTGCTAACCAGATATTTACAACAAGACCAACAACTGAAGAGAGACTAGAAGGTAAAACCACAGGTGAAAAGCTACCTTGTCCAATCTTCAGGATTACAGCTGAACATATAGAAGATCCAAACATAATAAAGAACATCACTAGCCTGTTTCACCTTAGGGTCTCAATAGCCGATTACATTAAACCGAAGGAACCGGTACAATGTATGCGCTGCCAATGAATTCGACATACATGAAATTTTTGCAGCATGCCATTCAATTACATGAACTGCGGAGGACCACACCCCACCACAGATTGTAAGAAAATCAGAGAAGACCTGCCACATTGCTTCAACTGTAAACAAAACCACCCAGCTAATTACAGAGGATGCATTGCATTTACAACCGCTTAGCAAGCTATAGTCAACAGAACCCGCCCTACCACCATCCAAAATCATCCAACCCAATACCCCTCCCTACCAATATCCTACAGTCAAGCAATATCAACACCAAGACAACAAACAGCATTCCAGCTGCCAACTTCCAACACGAATCAACAACAAAACAACTCCGACGACCTCATATCCTGGACAATAGAAATCATAAACAAAGTTTAAAATCTTCAGACAATCCAGGAAAAAAAAAAGTTCATACTCACAGAAATTATGAAAATTAATGGACTATAACAACCAATTAATTAGTTGAAACAGCCAAGGAATAAAAAACAAATTATCTGAACTTCTCTTCCTTGAAGAATGGAACATGGGAATCTGTGCAATACAAGAAACTCATCTTACAATAACACAGAAAATTCATACTCCAAACTTCCAACTGATATGCAAAGACAGGCTCCAGAGAGGTGGTGGAGTGGCATTCCTTGTAAATAATAATATTGGCATCAAAATTTTACCTAGGATTAAGTTTAATGTAGTAGAATATATAGGTATAACTGTATTACATAATAACGAACCTCTCAATCTGTTTAGCATCTATATCCCTCCTAGAGGAAAGTATACTCAAAATGAATTAGACACTGAACTAAGAACTTTACTAACATTTAACGGTAAAAATGTATATATGGGTGACTGGAATTGCAAACATATAGCTTGGGGATCCCGCACATTTAATCCAAATGGAAATTTACTGTTCAAAATTATTAATGATTTAAACACCGAATCACAAAATATTAACATACACTCACCTTACCAACCAACACATTTTCATCAAAATAAATCAACTGACCTACTAGACTTCATCATCACAAATAACCATTCACACTCTATCAACAAATCTGTACTATTCGAATTCCAATCTGACCATTTACCACTTCTTATAGACATACAAATAACACAACATTTAAACATAACACAAACAATAACAATCACCAACTGGGAAAAATACTATGAATATATTCAAAATCACATATACAACATCCATACACTACAGGAATACACACCAAAACACATTGACACTCAAACCAAACTAATAACAGACTTATTCTACCTTGCAAAAACATATTCATCTAAAACAACACCAAAATTAACCAAACAACAACTTAAACTACCACAACACATACACAAACTTATATCACTCTGCAATAAACACAGAAGACTTTTTCTCAAATACAAAAATCCAGCAGACCAGCTCCTTCATCAATCTTACAAAAAAGAAATACGTAAAGAAATACAAAACATCAAAAATCAAGAATGGACCGAAAAAATAGAATCACTAAAATTCGAAGACAATAGCATCTGGAGAATCACCAAAGCACTCACAAAAACTGTACAACCACCAACACCATTAGTACACAACAACACCTACTATAGCGACCCACAAAACAAAGCAAATATATTTGCAAATTACCTTGGAGAAATCATGGTATCACCGAAAATAAATTACAAAACAGACAATAATGTTATAACACACTACAACTCCATAGAATTTACACCCAACTCAGAACCAAACCTAATCACACCCAACGAAATTAAATTGAACATAAAAAATCTAAAAACAAAAAAAGCACCAGGGTCCGACGACAAAACAAATCAAATGCTCAAAATTGCTTCAAACATACCTCACTTTTTGACACTCTTAAGCGACATTTTTAACGCTTGCCTTACAACAAGCCACTTCCCAACAAAATGGAAACTGGGAATTGTCATACTCTTCCCAAAACCAAATAAGGACCCTACACTACCACAAAATTACAGACCAATCACCCTCCTCTCTACAATCTCAAAATTATTCGAAATCTCCATACTCAAAAGAATCAAAATACACCTACAAAAACACAACATTATTATACAAGAACAAATGGGCTTCAGGAAAAAACACTCTACAAATCACCAACTTTTACATCTAGCAGACACAAAAACACAAGGAATCAATAATGGAAAGAAAACAACACACGCAATATTTCTAGATGTAGAAAAAGCTTTCGATACAGTATGGCACGCAGGACTCATATACAAACTTACAGAAATAGCAATACCCACATACATAATTAAACTCATCAAACACTACCTAGAAGACAGAAACATACAAATCAAAATTCAAACAACACACTCACCACAAACACCACTATCTGCTGGATTACCACAGGGGTCAGTACTCAGCCCAGTACTTTTTAACTGCTATATTAATGATATACCAACCACCAAAAGAGTACACAATTTATTGTTTGCAGAAGATACAGCCTTTCTAACCCAATCTTGGCTTCCAGATAAAGCAGTCAAACTACTAAACTCACATCTAAACAAATACCATAAGTGGTGTGTAAAATGGAAAATCAAAGTCAATGCTGCAAAAAGTTAAGTCATGTTCTTCAATGGATGCTTCAAAAAACGAGCTTACATTCCAGTAAAACTAAATAA
Source organism: Ladona fulva (assembly GCA_000376725.2). NCBI lineage: Eukaryota > Metazoa > Arthropoda > Insecta > Odonata > Libellulidae > Ladona > Ladona fulva. Next base: position 83,165 of record KZ309269.1, on the reverse strand, counting down.
CACAATTATACCCGAAACCAAAAAACACAAATTCTTAGGCATATATCTAACCCCCACACTTAAATGGACAACTCATATCAACTATGTATTAGGAAAGGCAACTGCTGCACTTACAAAACTATCATCAATAATTAACAACAAAAATCAATTAACACCAAACTAAGACTAATACTAATACTTCCTATTATATTATATGCAGCACCCATTACATTCAACACAACAAAAAACAATATTCAAAGAGTTGAAAATTTTTATAATAGAGCAATCAGGTTTGCAACATCCACCAATGGGCTTGTATCATTAAAAGAAATTTAAAAATATCACAACCTTACTAGTATTAAAAGTAAAATTAGAAATATTGTAAATAAGTTTAGATCTAGATTTAAATATATAGACAATAGTATTGTTAAAAATCTTTGGTGCTCTGCTGTTAAGAAAAAAAGAAAAAAAACAAGGATAAAAAATACAAAAGATATAATAAACATATAACA
>KZ309269.1:48720-79382 GCA_000376725.2 Ladona fulva | reverse complement strand
GATGTGTGCATTGTTAGAAAGATGTATACCGTGCGTTTTAATAGTATTAAAAGAAATCCTGGCTTTTAATTATAAAACTATATACGTTTAGTTTACAGTACATTGATTTTTTTCTTCTTTATTCAGAAACACTGAAGGAAATCATGGGGGAGATGGAAGAGAGCAACCCTGGATCTTGGATAGCAACCGAAGTAAAAATCAAACGAATATATCTGGCCGAAAACTCAATTTTAATGTTTATCCATATTTGATAATATTCAATAAACAATCAAATGAACTTTGTGTTTTTAGTGAAAGTTAATACCTAACGGCCGTATTCAGGGAAGAGGCACAAAACCCGGCTTAGGTTAAACCTGACTTAAGGGTCCGAGAGCTAGTCCGTATTCACGAACTCGTATGAAGGTGTAATTTACCTATTATTATAACAATATTCTAAATAAAGGTATCTGAGAACGCAAGAGACGCAACTCCTCAATCCCTGAGGTATGGTGAGCAGATGACAGAACTAGAGGCAAATCCATCATGGCGGAGTGAAAATACGGTAGTAGTCTTCTTAAAATCAGTGCCAATACCGTAGTTTCAAGGAAAATTGTAAACTAAAAATATATCCTAAATGCGCAAGGTTTACAGTGTACGTGGTTCAAATATTGTGAAAATATGAGCATTTTTAGTGGGTGAAAAAAAATAAAGGCTGACGAACCACTATCAAATATTTACCGAATAAATATTATAAATAATTTATATATTAAGAAATATATTGAGTTATTATGATCTTATAGCAATATAGCAAAATATTTTTGTGCTTAGGACCAAGTATATATACGACAATAGCTAACGATGTCGTGGCTCAAGTCGTTTATGTATGTCAGCGGCCTCTTTCGGGCGAAAGAATGAATCCTCACCATTGACATGCTATGGTTCATCATTTCGGTAAATCTTTGATAAATATTTACCCAAAAGAGGGTCTTTGTGTTCCCCATCTACAGTTTATTGCATAAACAAATATTGTCGGATATTTGTTATGCAACAACAGCTGTTAACCTGTTAAGCTATTAAAGCGCCTCTAGCGGTTAAAATTTCTCTTTAAAGCGCGCTTAGTTTTGCTCGGATTTGCTGTTTGATCGTGGAGTCTGTGCTGAATTGTCAGAGAATTGTGATAATTTACCTCAAAATTTCGTGACTATAGTAATCTTACATATTACGATTGAAGTTCTTGGTTTGGTTTCTTAATTTCGATTTAAAATGATTTCAGTTGATTGTATTTATGTCGTTCTAGATTAACCTGGCCATGAGCAAACATCGTGAACATTTGAAGAAGCTCGGACACGATGTACAGACCCTAGAAAAGAAACTTGAGCAAGTCTTGAGAGAAGATGGAGAGTCAATTCATAAAGGAGGAAAAATGTCTGCTAATAAAATGCCTATTAAACACTCTCCTCGTCATTCATCAGTGCAGAAAATGTGTGACCATCGTAAGATCAAAGGAAAACCTCGTGCTTCGGTTGAAGTAACTGTTAAAACAAAATGTTCAGGAAAAACTAAAACGAATAAAACTAAAAGTATTGCTCCCGTGTCATCAGTTCTATCTAATTTATCTGCAAATAATAAATTGGAGTCTCATCATACTCCTGAGCCTTCCTATAGTAAGTCATCTACTAAAAATAAAGGAAATTTAATGTGGGGCAATATATTGAAAAATTCTGTGATTGATAGTACGCACGCTGTAACTAATACGAAAGTAGATGAAGTAGCAGTTAAAGAATCGAAAATGCGACGTAACGAAAAAGTTGGGGAACTCGATGGTTGCCCGAATTGTAAAAATCTTGTTTCTGGTAGATCATATCTGTCAGACGGTGGCGGAAAGGTTACCGCTGCGAATTCCATCAGTTCCTTGGATCATGAAACTGCATGTCAAGCTGGGATGAAGAACTCTAATTTTGGAATATACCTTTCCGATGAATTGTACTCTGAAATGGGACATAGAGAACGGTTGGGATCGAAGAACTGTTCTGGGATGAATCCCATCGAAAAACTTGGCATTTTATTGCAAGAGTTAAATAAAAAATTAACTGGTGAGTGAAGTAAATCATTAACATTCTTTAAGGTAGGACTTTGCTTATATTTTAATCGTAGAGAAAATGAATCCACTGTTAACCAAATGTGCAAAGTATACATAGTAGTTGAAAACATTAACGGTCTTGGGCACTTGGTAAGTTTATGATCTGAAGCATACAGCTAAAATTTGAGAGTCATTGAATAATAATTGAGAATAGTAAAATATTTCGGGTAGTTTATTTCGTGAAGTTTTTGTAGTGAAGATTCTCGAAAACTCGGAGAATAAAACGATGGAATTTCTCTCCGTGACTGGGCCACAACAGTTATCCTGCAGAATAAAATATGAAAACGTACTCATACTTATCACATGACTAAATTATTTTTAAAACGCTAATGCTTCCGTGAGTCGATGCTAATGCATTAAATTCATTCTAGTTCATGATTTTTGACTCTTTAGAAGATTTGTACCGTAGTAAAAGTTAGACCATGATCCACATATTTTGCCGATTTGTTGCTTGAATGAGGAGTACTTACTTGCTGTTATTACTAGGTAAAGGTGCCTTGCTAGGCATATTGGCCATATTCTTCTTGGATTTGTGTCTGACATTTTTGAAAATATAACACATATTTTCTTCTGCTTGTATTTAAAGCTGCATAAAAATATAACATAAAGTAATAATTAAATAAAGATGAGAGAGTAATGTTCACAAGAACTGGCTGGGTCCAAGTGACCTTGCAACACTCTTGAATTAAGGGAAATTTGCTGCATTATTGCTGTCAATTATTAAGGTTGCAGAATTTTGGAAAGGTTTTGCAGACAAATTGTTTACTCAAAGTCAAATGACCAAAACATTGTTTTCAAGTAAGGTTTTTGTTCAGATCAGGGAATCCGATTCCTGAAAGTAATTAACACTACTCCATACTATTATTTATTTAGTAATAACTCACAATAATTACACGGTATGAGCTTCATGGAATTTCATCTTTGTCATGGAATCAAGAACTTGTTAAGAATTCACAGTTGTCATTTTGATTTTCACTTCCTTCATTTTCCACAGGGTGATGATTTTCTTCAAATTATTTTCATGGAAAGTGAAGGTAAAATAATTTGCAGGCCTTGGAAACAACCTGTTATGTTAATGTTCTATATCGCATTTAAAATGATTCTCAAATGTACTTTTTTAAAACCTTATTTCAGTTGAAGATGAATCCATGCGAATGTTGGCTGGAAAAATGCAGTCAACATTGGGAAATTTGGTTGAAACAATGTCTGCTGCAGGATTTTATTCTGGAAAGAGCCCACTTATGGTTAGAAGATTATCATCAAGAAGAATGTTTGAGCAGAATTCCAAATTAACTGAAGGTAATACTGATCAGTATAAGGAAGTTTGACAAAAAATCACCAATGTTTACCAATTTAAAATGGAATTTTCAAAAGTATGTTTCTATGCTATCTAGGAAATGAAATCAAAGAGAATGTTGATGAAAATGCATTTGACACCCCAAAAAGCCAAAAGCAAAAATTTGTTTGTGAAAAGAATTTTGAAATTCCTGTGAAGATGGTGGATGACAAGGAAATCCAAGTTAATTTATCCTTAGACATTGATGAAAAACTGAAGTTAGAAGTTGAAGATCTAAGAAAGTAAGTATCTCTTGTTCTCAAAAGAGAATTTTGCGTTTTATTATTTTGGATTCCTGGCATTAAGTATGAGTCTATTATGGTATGTCAAAAAAGCTACTCTGTTCCCTCTATTAATCATGAATTGAGAATATGCATTTTAAATAGTCTACAAGTTGTATGTTAATCAACTGCAATTGCCCTAAAGGTATTTAATAATTTTAGAAATGCCCTAATTCGATTAAGTTTATCTTCATGGCTGAGTAAGAGCAAGAAAAAGATACATATTTTAGATTGCAATTAGGTGGAAAGAAGACAGGGTGGAAGACCAATCAAAGATTAAAGTTAATCATCTGCGATTAGGAATTATCTTATTGAACTGATCAGTAATATCAGAGGGGCTGAATATCTCCCTAGAATTCTGTGAGAACCTGCTCTCTCTCAACTTAGTATTGCCTAGTAAGATATACTGCTTTTCTTACTACAGTGAATCCTATCTCAATGGCCATCTCCCTTAAGCAGCCGTTTTTTTCGGGAACAGAACAAATTTCCCATTTAAGCAATGTAAATATACCCTCCTTTCAGTGGTCACCTCCTTCAGAGGCCAACAGTCACTCTGCCTTAGGCCAGCGGCCACTACTTCTGTGGTCAGAGATCCACTTAATTCTCAGGGATTTCCATTTTTCTTTACAAACTAATCAAAGGACCCCGTTATGGTTGTTCTCTGATGCGCAGCATGAGTGCAAGTGGAGTGGCCCTTATCTATGGGACAGCCTTAATTGCTGCATCAAGCTAGACCTTCTTGGTAACAGAGTGGGTGCTAGGGAATCATCTGTCAGACACTGCTTTCGGAACTTCTGTTTTTCTTATGGTTCACTGATTACATATCATCACATAATTTTATTAAAAGGCGAGTCTGCATACAGCATTGGAGTAGAAAATGATGATGAACCGTCATTGTTGTTGAAGGACTTAACAAACTATGGCGTATATGGTCTGTCTGCGGAGGGTTGGATCTCCAGTTTGGGGAGAATACGAGAGAGCACTTGAAAATATTAATAGATTCTCTTCAACTTTGTGCTGCCAAGAAAAAAATGTTTAATTACAAACAATCAACTATAAAAAACTTTTTTATTGATGAAAACAGTATTTGTGAATAGAAATGTTAAATAATCGTTCAAACTCATCGATTCTGTGGATTCCCTTGGATGAATGTTATTAATGGCAGCCATTTTGAAAGCTTAGTCTATTGTTGGCAGTCAAAAAGGTTACATGTGTTTAACTGCATTAAATTCTGCATTAGAAATGGAATAAAATGCTGAACCTCATTAGAAACGTTAAATGTTGCTTTAGTTCAATAAATGTTCAACGAGCGTTTTCAAGTAGTACAAATAATTTCAAGAGGATTGTGAAGACACTGAAGATGACGAACACCCTGGACGTCCAGCACATCGACAAATGATGATAATGTCGAAAAGGAGAAGAAAATAATTATTGACGATCGCTGAATCACTATCAAAGAGGTTGCTGATGAGGTTGGCATATCATTTGGTTCATGCCAAGCAATTTTTATGGATGTTTTTTTGTTTTTGTTTCAGCAAAATTTGTCCCAAAATTGTTGAATTTTGACCAAAAGTAGCACCAAATGAAGATTATTCAAGAGTTGCTGAATGAAGTCAATGATGATCCAGAACTTACTGAACGGGTCATAACTGGTGATGAAACTGGTGTACGGGTATGATGTTGAAACTAAGGACCAGTTGTCCGAATAGAAATTTCCTGAAGAAGCGACACCAAAAAAAGCACCTCGGGTTCGATCGAATGTGAAGGTTCTGCTCACGGTTTTCTTTGATTTCAATGGCATAGTGCATCATTAGTTCTTGCCGCCTGGTCGTACGGTCAATAAGGAATGTTACCTGGAAGTTCTACACCGTGTGCAATCCGAAGAGAATGATCTGACCTGTGGGAAAACAACTTGTGGCAATTGCACCACGATAACACACCAGCTCACACCTCACTGCTTGTTTGTGAATTTTTGGCATAAACCAACACCATTATGATTACTCAACCACTGTATTCACCAGACGTGACCCCCTGTGATTTCTTCCTATTCCCAAAAATGAAAAAAAACCTTGAAAGGATGACGTTTTGGCAACAATCAGGAGATCAAGATAAAATTGCTGAATGAGCTAAACTCATGTAACCTTTTGGATTGCCAAAAATAGACTAAGCTTTCAAAATGGCTGCCATTAACAATGTTCATTTGGGACATATGCACCAATAAAAAAATCTTGGAAATTGGTATTATACAGCACGGGAAATTTAAAAATTCCATTTTCTTTTTGGTCAACCCTTGAATGCTAGAACCTCTTTCCTATCAATGGGACTGAGGTATAATGAGTTATGTGGTTAGAAATTCATTATCAAATTATATTTCTGACTTATTTTTTACTGATTGTTCAGAGAGAGTATAAAAGGCCTTGCTGATCACATTGGATACTGGTTTTTTGTCAAGTATATCTGTACCATCATCGTTAAATATTTGGGAATACATCTACAAATATTCCTGCAAAGTTTCTCTTTGATTATTTTCCAGTATTCTTTAGTTTTGTTGTGAGAATTTTGTAATCTTTTATTGTTATAAGACTTTTAATTTTTTTTTAACAGAAACTGACAGTCTTTCTTAGTTTTTAGAAAATCTTTGTATAACTCTTGTAAATTTACCAATTTTGTATTATATCACTATGTAATCAAGAAGTGTTTTAGATGAGGAAGTGACCCAAGTGGGTTTGTCAATTAAACACTTCATGCCCTAAGTTCTAAACATGTTCATCTACTTAGTTTTCTGGTGTGAATCCAATGGTAGGTCACAGTTAAAGTCACCTGATACCACCAATATTCTACCATTGGCGCTGAATGAATCAGCTGATCAAGTTTGTCAAGGAACACACACAAGTCACGCATGGGTGAGCAATACAAAGATATAAGCTTTATAATACCAAGGGGAGATTTACGAAAGCACATTTCACTCAAATGTCTTTTCTTCCACAGTGTGTACACTAAAGGATTTTGTTATACAGGGTGTGGCAGAACCAACTAAGAAGTTTTGAGTTATAAAAAAAGAGGGGTATATAGAGAAAAAAATATTTTTATTTTCGAAGTTAGTAGTTTATACCTTTTATATTTGTTCAGTTTTGAAGATAATGTCCTCAAGATAGTGGTTGTTAGCAGCAGTACACTTTTGGAGATGATCTCTGAAATTTTGAACAGCTTTTTTACACATACGCTTTCCTCCTCAAAGAAGTACAGACGTATCACGCCAAATTGTGATGTGGCATACCACACTGTTAGTGTAAGGGAATGTAGTGGTCCTTTGGTAGTAATTCAGGGGTTATTTTCAGCCCAGTATCAAAAATTTTGTTTATTCACAATCCCACTGATTCAAATTCAAATCAAAATGCAGAATCCTCCTCAAACTGCAGTCTGAAATCCCCAATGCAACAGAATGCCTTCGAGCAGAATGTCTTGGCAATTGCTCAATTGCTGCTCTCTCCAGCTACACATTTTCTGGTGTTGTAATGGATCTGCGTCGGCCATGTGTATCTCATCTTAGTGTGCTACCAGTTTCCTCCAACTGCTAAACCCAGGACTGGATTAAGTTAGCTTTAGGAAGGGCAGTTGTGCAGAATGTTGAACCGTCGTCAAAAAGCTCTTTGAGTTGTGGTCACAGTTTGGTTGTTTTCAAAATACGCATGCACGGCAAAGCCCCGATGTGCTCCGGTCCAAACCATATTGGCCACTGAAATGGGGTCACTGATGGAACAAAGGGAGACCATGTGCAAATGCCTTCCCCCACAACCGCCAGAGCATTTATCCCTCAAAACTGCTTAGTTGGTTCTGCCGCACCTTGTATCTTTTATTCTGGTATTAGTAAAAATAGATACACCACCATTTTTGTAGTATGAACAACAAAATTATGACACTAAAGTAAAGTTAGAAAGAGAAATAGCTCTTAGTTTGTTATCTAACCAATGTTCACATATGCATAAAAAAATCAGCCTCACAATCAATGATAGCCACTTATAATTTATTCACCTTATGTCTCAAACACTGAATTGTTATGTGCGAAATCGTGAATTCTTCCTTGCTTGTATAATTCTGAATGATTACCCTTTTTGGAGAGATAAGTGTGCCTTCCGGAAAAATATGCCTAAAGATTAGGGTCTTCAAGCGATTCCTTCAAGCTTTCATTCACCAATACATGAAAGTGTATGAAACTCTTGTTATCTTTAGCTGCTAAATCTCAACATTTTCACCTGGTATTTTGTCCTTAATAAATTTTTCAATTGCACTTATGTTAGTATCTTCTTTGAATCGCCTTACATGGAAATGGATTCTTTGCAGTATATCAGTTATCTGCGACTTATCAGCATTTGCTCTCCCAATTATTGGTTTTGGTCTTGGTTTCTGTTTGTAGGAAACTGTCGTGAATTCCCAATCCTTGTCTTCTTTCTCACTATGCATGTTAAGTCATGGTTCTTCAACTGTCGGGAGCACATTAGGTGATTTTGTTGCTGCTGAATATGTTATCTGTATTTTTGGTAATGGTTTGATATTATTTTTACTACAATGAGATATGGTAGGATCATAATCAAAGCGAACCATATGTGAATTCTTGCCACTGGGATTAGTCTTTGACAGTGATCAAATTTCACCATTCCTTATAATAGGCTTTGAACGTATCATTTGGATTGAACTATCAAAGCTTTCTTTTATTTCCCTACTTCCTTCTTTGATACCTCAATGTCCTTACTCGGATTGTATGCACTCCATAAATTTAATCTGTCATTCTCTCTCAATTCCTAAAACTTCTTGCTTCTTTTCCACCCCTTCCAGGGTATCACATGGCATGTACAAACACTTGTTGCATTGAAAACATAAATACGCATTGGAAACCATGGTGTTAGCCATTGCTTTCATTAATCCTATTTAAATTATAATGAGAATACGACTTGCAGCTGATATTGCATTTCAAGGACAACTGATTCTCAGTAATATTGTCAGAGCAACTTTCAAAAGCAAGCAGTCCCATCGCCATCTTGACCAATATTCATGTTTCAAGTTATAGTTCTCTATCTTCTGGGAAAGCTATAAAAATTAGCCCATAATATATAATAATATAATAATAAACCTTGGTTTGTGTGGAATTGGATTGCTGTGGAAGTGTACGAAACGGTCTTTATTTCATTGTAATGGCCTTCCACGAGGTAATGCCTTCCCATATTGAGTTTAATAATAAATCCATAAAAATATTGAAAACTGCCCATTGCATTTCAAATGGGAGAAATTTGAACACCTATCCTAAGATTTTTTGGGAGGTATCCTTTCAAATTACATTTCAGAAACACCTCCAGTAACTTTCCCTTTATTTCAAAGGACTTGTGGTGTAATTTGTTTTTTGAGATGGCTAAAATTAACCTTCCTTATTTGGTTACCATATTTCTGTTTATAATGCACTTTTATTAAAAAAAATCAGGGTTGAAATTCTGCCTGCATGTTATATGAGTGTACTACTTTTTTATGTAAATGCAATTGAATAATGCTCATATAACCTGAAATTTTGTATTTTTTGTTTCTATCTATATGAATGCTATAAATATTAATAAATTTATGTATTAAGTAAACTTATAAGCTTATTATATGCTGATAAATACAGAATTTATCATTCATGTTATTCTTGAACTTCTATTGTTTTCACAGGAAACTCGATTTACAGCTGAAATCAGTGAATAGAGTCACCGCTAAAGAATCAGAGTACCAGTCCCTTCTTGTAAGTCTTCTAGATAAAGTTAAGAATCTTGAAGATCAAGTAATGGAACAGAGGAAAGGAACTGACCATTTTCTGCTGCAAAATAATGTTCTGAAAGAACAGAATACTGTTATTCCAGTTTTACAAGCTAGTCAAGATTTATTACAGAAGCGTCTTCTGCAAATTCTTCAGGATTATGAAAATCTCAAAGTTGATTATCACTTACTAAAACTAGAAAAGGAGAAATATTGTGCTTTGAATGACGCGAAAGACAAGGAAATCAAATGGTTTCAAGATGAAATAAGGTAAAACTTACTACTTATAATTTAATGGTTATTGCAATTATTTTATTCATAATTGAAAATTAAGGATGAGGATAGACATTTATATATCTTGAAAAGATAACTCAATTTTATAATTTCCACACATTTATTTTTGGTAACTAGTTTGCTGGCATACTAGTATCATCGGGCATGAAATACTCATTATGAAGGGAAAGAAAGGGGAAATTCATTGTCTCCTTTGTAGCAACCTTTGGCTGTTTGAGAAGGTTGAGGATGCGTCCTTCATCCCTGAAAGGCGACACCAGGAGAAAAGGGAAAACCTTTTTAAAAAATAGAAATTCTTAAACCCTTCATCCCCTCCATCCTTCCCAATGGAAATCTTTTGGTAACTTCCACCCACAAACTCCCCCAACACATACGTCTGCCTTCCCCCCTCTCTTTTCCTTTCTTATATATATATCTTTATAAGAATGCACGGCAAAGCCCCGATGTGCTCCGGTCCAAACCATATTGGCCACTGAAATGGGGTCACTGATGGAACAAAGGGAGACCATGTGCAAATGCCTTCCCCCACAACCGCCAGAGCATTTATCCCTCAAAACTGCTTAGTTGGTTCTGCCGCACCTTGTATCTTTTATTCTGGTATTAGTAAAAATAGATACACCACCATTTTTGTAGTATGAACAACNCAAGAGCCATTTTGCTTGTTCAATGCCCACCATCTGAAACCAAAACAGGAAACAAGGGAAAGGAATTATATTAGATGACCTTCTAGGAATCAGCTAATTTCTTATTTATTCCTATCCTGCTGGTTAATTTTATTCCAGAAATTTCCCTTTCTTTCCACACACTTTTTATGATCAAATGTCTTGCTCTTAAACATCTTTTTTGTCTTTGCTTATTTTTTATAATTATTCCATAGATTTATGTCCAATTTTTTCCAAAGCTAATGTTTAGATCAAAATTTTTGTATTTCCCTATTAATTGTGTATGTACGGTTTCAGAGTATTGTAATTGTGGTGTTTGAAAAACTTAATTATGCATCTTTAATAACCTTAACTTAAAAACTAAGTCAGAAATGTTGAAAAATTATGAGGCATATCCAAAATATATGGCAAAGTATGACTTACACATAAATCTTACCACATTGGACCCAACCTGAATAGCAGGCAGTGAGTTTAATGCTAGTAAGCCTTCAGGTGCGAGAGAGGAGGAAATCATGGAGGAGATAGTCTGTTTCCTAGCTCTGTATGCAGTGTTTGCATGGATTTTTTCATGTTATTAGTATTACAATCATTTATTAGTGTCCATTGTTTGGTGGCATTAATGTAGCAGAATAGTATTATAACAAAATGGATTTCAGAGTGCATGAATTCAGTGGTATAAAATTGGTTATTATGATTCAGTATTATATCTAGCTTCCCCTCTCAGAAAGAGGGGAACCTTGCCCATGAGAGCTTGTTATTTCTAAAGGATTGAGGTAAGTCACCTTCCATTGAAAATTTAGATTTAAGGTGACTGCTAGAATAGCATTTTGAGGGAAATATCCACAAAGCCTGCCTCTGAGCCGGCTTCTGTTCAAGATGGGAAGGGGAGAAAGAAAATTTCTGTCAACTTTCTGTGAGTAATTATGAGACCAAAAAGTATAGACCTTGAATTCAACATTTTTCCTTATGAAGATCAGCTGTTATAATGGAACATGTTATGCATCAATCAAAAGATCAATTATTTGTCTTTTGCAATGATATATAGGAGTCAATACATTGGAATTAAAAATCGATAACTTCCCTCTCTTTGATGTCTATGAAATAAACTTATTATCTTCGAAGAATTGCTTTTACAAATACATATATTTTTCAACTTTCAATGTTCTGTTCTGACATCACTTTTAAATGTTCTGAAATTCACAGTAAACAATAGAGCGAATGGGGTATTTTCAAATTGCTAATCAGATTCTGATGACAGTGGCTATAAATATGAATTTTTCAGTTTATTTGAAATGCATACAAAACTACCTATATTAATTGACTTAATTTCCAACTGCATTATTTAATTTAATTAATTAAAATACATGAACTGATAGGGTTCTACTAAAATACTTTTTCCTAGAGCCTACTTAAATGTAATGCCAGCCCTACATGTATCACACGGGGATAAGAAGCACATAAAAGGCCCATGTGGAAATTTTGCCCCATTCAGTGGATGGCCTGCCGTGTGAACAACTTGTATTTTTAGACAGAATTTTACTAGGTGAGATAAATGGAGAGGTGGTTCAATATACACAGTCTCTGTATATTAATTTCTCTAACAATTAACGTATTGGTTGTGAGCAACTCTCCACATTCCATAGGATCATACAGTAATAGTTCAATTACATCAACCATGACTAATCTGAAAAGAGAATTACAGATGGAGTGACTGGAAGGAGTGAATGAAGCAATGATGTTATGAGAACTTCAAGATGGGCTACAGCTGTAAAACACTACAATACATACACACATGATTTTAGCAATCAAAAGTTTAGGAGGTGTTTTAATTCCAGATCTTTCCATGAGGTAGTGACAATTCTCGTCGTTCTATTGGTTACTTAAAGGAGGAACAATGAACTCCTTTAAAAGCATAATCCATTCACTCACCTTCTCTATTTTATCATCTAATATATATTTTAGCCTGGATATGACTGCCTTCAGGGAATCTACTTATTTGTCAAATTTAGATGATATCTTAGTCAGAAATGCTTAAAATTCTGAACTCATTTAAGGTTCTGTAATGTCATAAAACGAGAGGCGATTTTCATGGATGCTAATAGCAATTAATGATTAGGATCAGCAAAATATATATATTTTCTGTAAACTTCTCTAATATTTTTCTAATTATTCATCATATTCTCAAAACTACAGGGTACAACGTCTAGTTTGATACTTCGAGAAATTTTTTTCTGATGCATCGATTCCTAGGATCACCAAATTTGTATACACTGGTGATGTTCAATATTTTAAAGCAACCTTCTTTTAATTCCACAAGCAAGTTCCAATGATTAACTATGGCAGTACCTAAATCATCATCTTATCAACAATTATATTAAGGGAAATAACCAATACATATCAACAGCAAGTGAAATATATTCTCTCGATTTCATTGATTGTTAAAGGGTTAAATAAATCACATCTCATTGAGACTAATCCCCTTCCCCCACGGCTCTAAATCCTACCCAAAATTCACAAAGACAGCATTCCCATCTGCCTGGTGGTTTCCAGGATCTCCTACTCGTGTCATAAATTAGCCTCCAGTTTTTATTTAAGATTTAATTTCTAGTCTAACTTTGTTCACCCCAAAATATGGCATAAAAAATCTGTAGAATTTTATCCAGAAAGTGAAAGACTTAACATTCCCCAACAGTGCAAAACTTGCGTCATTTGACGTGGATTATCTATTCACCAGTGTCCCAGTGGAAGATGCGTTGATGACGTTAATGGAACTGTTAAAATGGAGTAATTTGGACAATTTGGTGTCAAAAGATCTAGTGTCTCTTGTAAAGGTCTGTCTTATGCAGAACTATTTCTTGTTCAATAAATTAAATTGTGACGACTGCGATGCTATATATATTGGCCTAACTTCTCGTAATTTTAATAACGAACATCGCAGACCCTTCCTCAATAAATCTCCCTCCTCCCACTTTGATAAATATTTGTTTGAAAATGGCCATTCCAGTAGTTTTTTGCCTGTAATTCTACACGTCCAAACTTTTAGGTCCTTGCCTCAACGCCCTGGAACAACTTGAGATCATACGTCACCACGTCTTTTTTATGATTACGATATAGTATTTAATAATTTATTAAAAAATCCTGTGTTTTTCCCTGAATAAAGTTTTTATTTGAGATTGTTAGTTAATCTCTCATCTTACATTTTTCCACTATTTCTGTTGTGTATATAAAGTGCATACATTTTTTTACTGGTCGTAGTGCACCTGTGAGAATGTTATCTATAAACAGGAAATATCTTTATTCCGGAATAGGCCCGGTCCTGAACCTTCCTGGTTAGCAATCCTCTGCTGTATTTACTTTAGTCAATTGGGCAAGATCATCTTCAAAACTCAATTTATTTTGCTTCATTGATGTTCCAAGGTAAACAATTAACAACTTAAACAATTTGATTATCGTAAGCAAAGAGAAAAAATGTTCAATGCTATTTCTTTTGTTCATTTCGCCAGTTATTTCAATCTATGAAATTGATAACTGCATCAAGGAACAATATAAAGCATAGAAAGCAATACGTATAAACAAAGAAAACAATTATTGACAAGGAACTTGATAAATATTTGTTTACAATGGTCAACATTTCTTATCTTTTAAATTATTGTTGTTGATTAATATAGTATAAGCTAATAGAGTTTATGTAATTCATTTGGAAACAAAAGATAGAGAAAAAAAGTCTAATGAAAACCGGCCAAACCTTGTAAATATTATATTTCAAATTTTTGGAAGGTCCTATTTGATCTGCAATGATCTTTCTTTGATTACTATTTTAAGGGGAAAAACAAACAATTGGAAACATTACTTTTGATTGGGTGCTGCCAGTATACCCTTACTTTAGATACCTGCTCAGCAGGGGTGCGGTCTGGATTCCCCATTAGCCCTTTCAAACTTTTGCTACCCTGTGAACATATGACCATCATGGTTCATCACCATGGTCTTCATGAGAAAAAGTTGTTGGGTCCTTGGTGCCTTTTGTTTAGCACCAAATGATAAAAAAATATAATCTATAGAAGAAGCCTTAACTAAGTGGAACTCCATCACTGGGAAAATAAAATTCACTAACTAAAATTCCACAGGAGTATATTTATTAACACGACCGGTTTCGAACAGAGTTAGTTCATCATCAGGTGAGTCAAGCAAGTAAACCAAAGCATATATAGGCAACATGAGCCAATAGGAGAGGAGGGTTGGGCTAGGTCATCAAATGGAAGAAGAGGTGAGTGTATTAGGGGGAGGCAGGGGTGGAAGGAGACCAATAGTCGACAGCAGCGGGGAGTGGTAAGGGAAGAGATGTATGTTCGTGAGAATGTAATTAGTTCAATTTACCCTCCTTTGACTGACTATGGAGGAGGGTGGCAGAAAAATTTGAATGATGTTTTTCTTCGAGTAAGTGTTTGGCNAATCGCATCGGGAAGTAGCTCAAAATATTACCCGAGTTTTTTTGTATATTTCTTAAAGGGAAATATTTTATTCGCTCTGGCGTTGAACCAAATATCAGTTTAGGAATTGTTAGCCTTGGATATGAAATATAGCTACAAATACTATTCATATGCAAAACTATCAATTTCACTCTCTCTGGATCTGGATTCCAGTCCAAAGTAGAAAGGCTCCTAATTTCCAACGTTCCTCCAGAGGTTAGGAACAAAGATGTTATGATGGGAAAGGTGTACTGCGGAGGGTCCATCGAAGATAGCTCCGAACTCCTGTGCACACGTGGGACATCAAAGAAGCATTCAAAGCATGTGTCTAAATTCAAAGCATGTGTACTTCTAAATTCAAAGCATGTGTACCATGTGTGTCTCATCGCTTTTCTACTTCGCCCTTTTCCTGGCCTCAAGGAAGTTGCTGTGATGGTGAGGTGGCATCTTTGATGTCCCACGTGTGCACAGGAGTTCGGAGCTATCTTCGATGGACCCTCCGCAGTACACCTTTCCCATCATAGCCAACGAAATTGAAGGAGGGATCGTTCTGTCGTGGTAGCTTAGAGGACAGAGCACCCGCCCGGAAAGTGGGAGACCCGGGTTTGATTCCCGGCTGCGGCAGACTTTTTCTCTTTCAGTTTCTTCTTCTAAAGGATGTCTTTCTCATTCCATGAGAAGAGGTGTGATTTCCTTGCTGCCCAAAAAAGGGGTTTGCCATGATATAAATAATTGGAGACCAGTGACGTTAAGTAATGCAGATTATAAAATTTTAGCTAAGGCATTATCACTAAAGTTGGGTAGTGTAATGAACGAAGTGGTAGGACTAGAGCAAAATTTCAGTGTCCCTGGTAGATCAATATTCGATAACATACATCTAATAAGAGATGTAATTCAGAATGCAAACGGAACGGAACCCTCCAATCTGGCATTAATAACTTTCGATCAGCAAAGCGCCTTTGATAATATCAACCACAAATACTTGTTTAAAACACTAACTAACTTTGGTTTTGGATCGGTGATCTTGAATGACATCAGAACCCTATATGAAGGTGCGAACTTCTTTGTTAGAGTTTCCTCATCTCTCACTCCACCTATTAGTTTTTCAAAGGGTATCTGACAAGGATGCCCAATGTCAGGCCTGCTGTATAGTCTAGCAGTAGAACCTTTCCTGTCCATCTGTCATCAGAAGCTCACCGGCATTCCGGTCCCTGGGATGATGGAAAGAAGGTTAACAGCGACAGCAATTGCAGACGATATGACATTCTTTATCTAGAGGGAAGAGGATTTCTATAAGTTGGATAACCTATCAGTCGAATATATGAGGGCAGCTGGCACAAAGTTAAATAAGGAAAAATCAAATGGTCTTTGGTGCGGATCTTGGAGGTACCGGACCGATACACCCATGGGATTACAGTGGGCTACTGGAGTGGCTAAATACCGTGGAGTATGGTTAGGTAATGATACACAGCAGGTAGACGACAGTTACACCGAAATATCCTTAAAGCGGCTAGAGAACGGAATCCAAAAATGGGGTCGTATTGCCATCAGAATGTCCATAAAGGGCAGAGTAGCAATTTCCAACCAGTTTTTAGCACTGCGTTTATGGCATGCACTTCAGATATGGACACCAAACAAGGAAACCATCTCACAAATGCAAAAATTGCTAACTGATTTTATGTGGGGAAATAGGAGTCATTGGATGAGAGCAAACATGTTGTGTTCCTCTATCACAGATGGAGGATTGGGACTGGTGAACATCAGTGACACAATCAGAGCTTTCTGTATACTTTTTGCACAAAGATTCGTCACAGGAAATCCTTGTGAACCTTGGAAGATGGCTGTTGCTGATGCCTCAAGAAAATTCAGAAATCTAGGACATATGACCAACTTATTTTTGTGAGATCTTGGAAAGCTCCGTTGTAGAATGGCGCTCCTCTTTTATATCTCAGTACTGAGAGCTTGGCAGGAGATTGGGGTTAATTACATAGATCCAGAAAACTGGGAGGAAAATTTTCCTGTCGGATGGCCACCGTCTGCTGATATACCTTGTATAACATATATGAGTAAAAGGATGAAAAACTTTGTAGCTATGCCATGGTCAAAACGAGATATTTATAAGGATGTACACAAGAAGTTATCAGGATGTGATCGGCAAGAATTAGGAGCCTGGTCAAATGACAAAGTGAACTGGGTGAGTTATTTTCAGCTCCCATCATTTGGGACGGAGGCAGAGATATCATGGCGATTCTCCTTGGACAGGTTAGCTGACTGAATTTTCTTAAGGAACTCCGGATTTAGAATTGATGACAACTGCCCATGGTGTGCCATGAAGTTGGGTTCTGCATGGCATATAATTATTACCTGCCCAAAAGCAAAGGAGACTTGGAAAAATATCATACGGATACTGAAGAAATTAACTGGGAGAAGAAAAATATATCTGAAAGATATTTATTGTGAATTTGGGGGACCTAAAAACAGTTATGGACATAGACTAGCAAATTATGTAACAACATTAATAAATTCAAAACTCTATGGTGCAAAGGAGGCGTATTTTGTACGATCTCCACAGATGGGAACCTGCTGATAATTACTTTTGAATTATGAGATGATTAAGGTCTAAGGAGTGAGGAATTTCAAAACGGTTGACAATCTCAAGATTGCAGTAACCAGCCCCTTTGTGAGGTTGTCTTCACGTGGAGATTTTCTATATAAATGCCACAAGAAATAAAAAATTGGGGAATAATAAAGGAATATGTGAGAAATAAATTACTAAATGACCGCAACCCAGTAATAATAATAATAACGCACACACACATACATCCAGAGAAGCGTCTATATATAATAGATATCTATTATGAGCAAGGCGAGCAGCCTCCAACTTATTGGCACAAACTGCCGCCTGAGGTCCTCACTGGGGCAGCCAACTCACAAAGTGGTCTTATGTGGATAACTTTCAAAGGAATCACAAGGATTAAAGAAAGGTGAAATACATTGCATTATGAAGTTGTGTGGCTGATCCTAAAGGAATAACAAGCTCACCTTGCTTAGAAAGCATTCGCAGCAGTGTGGAAGAGATGTGGCATGGTAGTTCAGTGGGTATAATACCTGCCTGGAAAGTGGGAGACGGGGGTTCAAGTCTCAGTCATGTCGCTATTTTTAACACTTGTTATTCCTTCAATATTAATTTTAGTTTAAAATATAACCTAAATATGAATGAGTTTTTGTTGGTGTGATTTATGGTGGTTCATTAATTTCAAATTCTTTTCCCTTCAGAGATTTTCAACTTCTTGTGGAAGAGCAAATGAATAACTTACGGAAAGTTAAAAAATTAGATACTACAACAAATAAGGCTGAGGCTCTGTACAATTTGATAGATAGTCAAGCAAATCTCATAAAGTCCAAATTAGATTTGGCTAAATTAGAAGAGGAAGTTTCTACTTCTTATCCTTCCATTCCTGATCAGTCAATCATAAGTTGCAAAGTTCTATCACCCAAATCACTATCCAAAAAGGATCCTGGATTGGACTTGGGTAAACATTCCATGGATAATCTATTTAATCACTACTCACTGAATGTACCTGAACTGGAATCACCTAATTCATCTTGATTTGAGGTTAGTATTCAGAACCTAATTACAAGTTTCAATTTTATGGCTTCAACTGTGCCAGTGCTATTTCCTTTGTGAATTATATTAATACTGGGTAATTGATATTCTTAGTGAAATACTGAAGACTGTAATTTTCTACTCCTTAAAAGTAGCTTTTCCTTTGAGAAGAAGTGGGCTCTTCTGAGTGATTTATTGGTCTGTTAACATTGCTATGTCCACAGTTATTAGTGGAATGTTTGAGACGTTGTTTTTGAAATATCTATTATTCTGTTTGCATTTGATTTTGAATACAATTTTGAGCATTTCTTACACTACTTTTTGAGAAATTTAAAAAATATAAATTTCCTGGAATATTTTAAAAAAATTCCAAGTCAGTAAATATTGCTTGCCTTAGAAAACACTGATATGGTAGTTGCTTATTTTTAAGAATGAAAAATCCTAAATATCTATTGATAGTATTTAAATTTATTTTCCCTTTTTCATTACATGACACTTTATATCCAAGGTTGTGTAGTAAAATTGGACAGTATTGGCTTTCTCTTTATGGTACTCAAAGTAAAAAGATGTAAGTGATAATATACTTCTAAAGAAGATATAAATGTTAAGGAAAATGCTGGAGGAAAAAATTGTTATGCCTGTTCTTGACTCTCTTTTGACCACAATTGTGCTAGATTTATGAAGGATTATTCATTATATGATTTATGAAGGATTATTAATTTCTTGGCATATAAAGAAAATAAGGTGCATTGAATATTTTGATGTTTAACCCTTAGTGTGCAGGGGAACGCAATCGCACTCCTCCAGTCTTTCACCAAAAGTGCCCGGAGATGTCACTATTAGATGCTATAATACTGACACAATTAGCAAAAAATATATATCAGAGATGAAAACAAACGTAATAAAGGTTTCCTTAATTTTTTTGAACATGTAACTTCATTTATTTGCAATTCAAAATTTTTTTCCTAAACTACTGCAAAATCAGCAAAAATCCCATGGCAATTTAAGCACAGTTCCTATGAAATTGGTTGGCACACAAAGGGTTAATCATTAAAATGGGAAAGATATGAAAATGTATTAAATGATTATATAAGTTACATCTTCATTTTTAAGAAAATTTTTAAGGTTAATCATCCCAGATGAAGTTATGATCAATGTCTAATAAATAGATAGCAGCACAGCTTAGACAGAATTTACTATCTTTCTCTTTAGGGAATGTTTGACCCGATTGTGAATCTGTAAATGGTTATGTACACTGGAAAGCCTTTTCATTCTAGCAATGTAAACAAAGAAGAATTTCATTATATTTTTACCAGTTTTCTGGGAATACATTTTCATTTAAACCCTTTTTTTAATTTGGGATTGCCAAGTTCTAGTACTAATTTTTTTAAACTCTTAGACATTTTTCAAATGGGATGTTAATTTTCCATCAATAGCAGTTATATAAAAAATCCTAAATTGCAGTGCAGTCTCAAATGTCCTGGGGAGTGGGGTTACTAACAACTTGATGC
The DNA here is from genome assembly GCA_000376725.2 of Ladona fulva. Classification (NCBI taxonomy): domain Eukaryota; kingdom Metazoa; phylum Arthropoda; class Insecta; order Odonata; family Libellulidae; genus Ladona; species Ladona fulva. The sequence continues at coordinate 59,325 of KZ309269.1, read as the reverse complement.
TGTGTAATGCGTTCATAATCACCTGATAACTGTGTTTCATTATTGGAGTCTTCCTTTAAGTTTTCATTTTTTTAGAATTTCAGTTTTGTTTTAATTATTTGTAATAAGGATCAAATCAATAACCAAGGAATGAGACTATTTACTGTTAAAATTTTGTTTGTCTTTATTGCTGCTTTTTCACATCTTCAAAAATATCTATGCTTCATCTTAAAACATTTTGTAATAAAATTTCACTTCTGTTGCAGCAGTTTTTTTGTAATAGCCAAAGTAATTATGAATGACTAAACATTTTGCTGCTCTTCCACAGGATGAGTACGTACATATGATCAAATCTGTTCTACTTAAAGTGAGAGTTTAAGAACAAAACATTAGCCAGTAGTCGACCATTCCTATTGGTTTATAAGGTGACTTCCTGAGTGATTTGTATTTTTTGTTTAAGAAATAAAGACAGTAAATTAAATATAAATGGAAAATTTTGGTATTTTTTTGAGAATGCCATGACCAACAAACAATCAGAAAGGATAGATGTTCCAATACATAATATACTAGCCGAATTTCCCTGTTGGTTTTCAACTGGGAATTAAAAATTGACTAATCCATTGAAAATTGCAACTTTTTGGACTCTCTTGTAAACAATAGATGGTCAATGTAATTAATGAGACAGGAATAACTATTATTCGACAAAAGGTACATATCTTTGATTCATTTGTGAGATTGTGATGACCGACAAGTGTTCACTTTGATGGTATGTTTGGAAAATGCAAAGGAATGGTTTAAACTAATAGTTGAAAACAAAGATGCAGAAATTACCCTAAAGGTCCTCAAAAAAGTATACAGATGTCAATCGACAATGTAACCATAGCATTGAGCACATGAGGAAATTTAGTTTGTATATGTAAGGCTTGCTAAAAATCATCCTTTTCTATCCTTCTTCTATTGAATATATTACAGTAGAATCCCGGTAATCCGGACACGCGCTAATCCGGAACCCTCGGTAATCCGGACGGTCCATGGGGAGTTATGCAAACCCGCAACAATAATGTTGTGGTAAATAACTTGCTCAGTTTGACTTGAATTTAATTTATTTTGAATTGAATTTATTTGATAGTTTTTATTTTGACTATATTAAGTTATAACAAATTAAAAATTATAACAAAACCTTCGGACAAACAAAATTGTGTGCGGAGTCCGATGACGGGCCACGAATGATGACTTTACCGAGTGAGATGAGGGATGATGAAGCCGAGGGACTGACGAGTGATTGAATTTGTGAATGAGATTTATACACAAAGTTATATTGTGAGGTACCGTGAAACCCCTTCCGTCCTTCTCCGTTCTTACGAACCCCCACCGCCCTCAATGTAACTCGGTTCTTTCGATTTTCTGTACCTTCGTTCAGTTTTCGCCGTGTTTTTTCAACCTTAAATTACGTCTTTCTGTTCCGGTCCGACTGTTAAGTGATTGATGGCGTCTCGAAAGCATTAAACCCTCACATTAGAGGACAAAGTGAAAATCATTAAATTGATAAACAGTGGTCATAGCTACGATGCGATTTCCAAGACGTTCGGAATCGGAAAGTCAACAGTTGGTGACATCAAGAAAAATAAGGACAGCACAATGAGATTTGTCAGCATTACAGAAAGTGGTTCAAAGGTGCGTAAAACTATGAAAACGGTAGATAACGTTGCACTAGAAAATGCCGTTTACTTATGGTTTATTCAACAACGGCGGCTTCACGTACCGATAAGTGGTGAAATGATTTGTGAAAAAGCTCTATTTTTTAACCGACAAGTGACGGAAAGTGACCAGGGTTTTGTTGCCAGCAAAGGGTGGCTGGACAGATTTAAACATCGTCATGGGATCAGGCGTCAACCGGGGATATAAGTAACCCAAATAACCGGGGGAAAGCTTTCTAGTAATGAAAGTGCAATTGAGCCATTTAGAATCGAGTTACTACTGCGTGTAATCAATGAGAAAAATCTGAGTTCTGAACAAATTTACAATGCCGACGAATCAGGGTTGTTCTGGCGAATGTTACCTAACAAAACTTTAGCTGATCTTAATGAAAAAGTGGCACCAGGAAGGAAAGTAATCAAAGCAAGGATTACATTCATGCCGTATGCGAATGTGGCTGGCAAACATAAGCTTCCTTTGTTTGTTGTCGGAACAGCCAAAAAACCCCGAGCCTTCAAGTCAGTCACGCTCCCTGTATGCTATCGTGAGCAAGAAAACGCTTGGGTCACACGAGAATTGTTCTTGGAGTGGTTTAAAACAGAATTTGTTCCAACAGTTCGACAACATATGAAATCCGTCAATCTACCCCAAAGAGCTTTATTGTTGTTGGATAATTGTCCTGGCCATCCTTCCGCAGAAGAACTATGCACTGATGACGGTGAAATTTCCGCAATGTTTTTACCCCCTAACACGACTGCGCTGATCCAACCCATGGATCAAAATGTTATTCAAAACATCAAGCTGAGATATCGCAAGTTGCTTCTTACGAGCATTCTCAATGTTCCTGTGCACAATGAAAACTTGGAAAATCCACTGAAAAAAGTCAATTTAAAAGATGTCGTGTTCAGTCTTGCTAACTGTTAGGCATCTGTGTCTACATTATTGATTGACATTTCGTGGAAAAATTTGCTTCCCAATTTTATTGATTCTGAAGTTGAACCCGATTTCTAATCCTGAAGCCCTCCAGTGGACTGCTGAGGCTGACGACAGTTTGGCTCAAAACGAAATGTTAGCAGACGACGATATTATCAAGATGGCAACAGCAGAAGATGATGATGATGACGACGATACCCCTATAAACTCCGTTAAATTTCTCATTCTGAGGCTGTGGCGGCACTCAATACTTCAGTACAGTGGGCTGAAGAGCAATATTTTGAAGTACACGAAATTATGCTCCTCAGACGTTTAAGAGACCGCGCATTTGATTTAAAAATAAGAACGGCCGCGCAAAAGAAAAACACAGACTTTTTTGGACACTGATTTCGTTCATTTATTTTAAATGTTGTAATTATGAATGTAGAATAAGTATGTAGTACCTATAAGTACAACTTTTGAGAAAAATAACCTGTTTTACGTTATTTTTTAAAAACCTCGCTAATCAGGAATTCCCGCTGATCCGGACGTCCGTGTGCCTGAATTCGTCTGGATTACCGGGATTCTACTGTATTTTCTTGCCTCCTTGATCGTGACAAAGCAACAAGTAATTTCCCCCTTGTCATATGCAAAATCAAGCTGATTAAGAAACTCCTCATTGGATGTAAATGCAAGCCTGCAGTTTGTCATGTAAATGCAAAAGGCTAAACTTACCAACTCTTTGTCTAGGCTATCAATAAATATTACCCTTCCTTTTAAATGAGTTTGAATTAATGTGTATTCTTACTGACAAATACAATGAAGTTTAAATCTCCATTTCAATAAATACATGGCTTAATGTGTTAATTAATTTTCCGTAGTCATTGAGATGTAATATTCTGACTATCTATGACCAAAAACAAAGGTTATCTACCACCTACTATTTGATGCTTTAAAAATAGTTTGGAGTCAATTTTGGTTTACATTACATAGTTACATACATAGTTCAGATGTTAGTTTTTAGATGTTAACGATATTTTAGCAATTATTCAAAGACTGAATTTGATGAATTTAGGCTGATTTTGAAATTTGTTTTACTGAGAAACTAGGAAGTAATAGTTAAAAGTGGAACATATAGGTCCTTATTTTTTACAAAAGAACCTATCCTTAAGTGTGTCTTTAAGATTTGTTTTGCACAATGGTAAAGGTTCCCTTGTTAGACCATTTACCAAAGGGACACAAATTAGACATTTTCAAATAGATTTAGATTTTACACTGCCGACATTATTATGTTAACAGGTTCAACGCTGACTGATGACGATCGTCGTCCAGCAGGTGCTATCCGGTGACTGTGGACGACGATCGTTGTCCACTCTCTGTATTCTTTCCAAAGGCCTTCTTTGAGTAGCGCCGCTTCCAAGCCCTTCCATTTCTCTTTTCAGTCGTTTGTAAGGCTCATTTCATATATTACTTATTTCAGTAAAATGTTTCGTAGTTTTCATTTTTAACCAATAATTTTTTAAAAATCGTTTTCTTCGTTTTGTGTATAAATGCTGTTTTTTTCTGGTCTCCTTATTATATTTAAAGTATGTAAACACTTCTTTTTTGTTTTAATCTTTAGTATTTTAAGTGTCGAAGTGTATATGCCCTTATTTAGGATTTTTTTCCAGTACTGAAGTTACCAGGATAATTATTCCCCCCCCTCCCCTTCCCATCTGCCGTCATTACATTTCGTCTTCAATTTTTTTCTGTTCAACATGTGTTTTAGTACATTTTTGATGAAGAATAGAAAGTTAATGGTAAAGAAAAGATCTTTTAAGCAACAAAGGGAATTCAGACCGCTAGAAGTGTTAGGTAATTATAATTTTTCAACTATTATTTGAAAATAATACCTAACACCTACTTAACTTTCTAAACCACCTCACTACTGTATCCAAAAGAATTATTCCTCATCTAATTTATTATTTTGGATTTTATGTAGGCTGGAGTAATATGAAGAGCAGAAAAAAAGGAAATCTTTGTTTTTTCAACTTCTCAGAAGGAATTAGGTAAATAAATTTGCTGATCCATCATTTTCAACCCCTTCTGTGGTCGTGTAGGGTGTTTGATACTCCCTGACATACAATTACTAAAATAAAACCATTTTCTCTTATTAATCATAATATGAATTCCATTTTCATGATGATTATATTTTGCAACTTTATTTTTTTTAATCACCCATTTTCCCCAAATTTCGTTGATTAATTATTTATAGTCTGATAATGAATCCAGCCATCAGTCACCTAAAATGCCCAAGTTTCCTTCTTTTTAAAGGTTTCTAGAACGTATGACATTATTTTATCATAGAAAAGATTTCCACACACGTGGTAGGAATGCTTCCTTTTTCTGAAGTATTGGTATGGGACTGGAGGGTTCCACTCGTGCCACACATGCTTTCTATGATGGCTTTCAGTGGCGGCGACGTACAAATTGGCTCTTAGAACAATGAGGGTTTTAAACTCTCAGTTTCCTTGAAAAATCTTACTGTGTCTAGAAAAGGATTATCTGACAAACCCTTGCTGACGTATTCCTTCCTACATTGCCATTGGGTATTCATAAGGGACCATTGCAGTTTTCCTTCTACTTCGGTGCTGTTCAGACACTTTGCTTTGCTGCTCGCTTGAGTGAAAAAGAAGAGGTTTAAAAACAATATGTAAGTCATCTTTCGGCAAAGAAAGCCTCCATCTTCAGGGGGTCTCCACAAAGGATGTGGAGACCCCATAAGGATTGAGGCTTTGTCTCCAAAATGATAATTGGGCCTTCCCAGAAATCAGTAATCTGGAGCTTCCTGTTTGTCTTTGAGCGTGAGTTCCGCTCAGAGATGGCTTACAGAGTGTTTTTAAACCTCTAGTTCATAAACAGCCGTGTTCCAACCTTCTTTTTCTTACTGATAAAGGAGACACGAATTTTTTTCTGTACTTCGTGTAAGGTAAGGAACCGTTGGAGGGGAAACCATCCGAAGTAATAACTAGAAAGCTTGGTTGTTGATATATTCAGTACTGAAGGGGTGTGTGTGATGAAGTGGAAAGATAAAAGGGAAATCCTGATGATCAGCACTGAATCCGGAAGTAACATGGTGGATGTCCACTGCCAAATGCCGAACTAAGGGGTTCAGGAAGGATACGAAATATTTTTGCCCTGCTTGCGAAGGATGCCCCTCACTTTGCTTTCTTCCATGTTTTGTAGATTTCTACAAAAATATTAGTTGTTAATTTCATTTAATTGTATTATATTTCTTTATTATTTTCCATNTGTATATAGATAAATATTTATGATAATTTAAACATTTATTTTAGTTGATAATTTTAAGTATTCATGTATGTGTAAATATTTAAATTAGAAATTAATCCTGCAAGGTAGTAGCACAGTATTACATTATCATTTAAAACATTCCCAAATAACCCTGATAAAGTGTGTTAGAACTATTGAAATTTTAGTTAAGAATTGTATCTTCAGTTCTATGAAGAAACACCTTTCGTACTTTCGCATTAGAGACTAGGCCTGAGTACAATAAAAGGTGAATAATTATGTTTTGTTGAATTTTTCATCAAAATTTGGGAAAAAGAATATAAAAGTGCACATTAATTTCAGCTCTTGTCTAAGCATATCAAATATGATGGTAAACTGTTATATTGATATGTATTTTAAGTTTGGTGAACAGTTTGTGCTAAAAATGGCTAAGGAACATCAACAAATTCCATCAAAGGGAAAAATCAGGGGTGTTATGCAACCATGCATTGCACCACAGAGTTGCTGGCCGGTGACTACGGATGACGATCATTGTTTTAAGTAAAAAAAATTTTTCTATTTTTCTTTGGTCAATTCATGATTAGAAATACAAAGATAATCTGTAACCATAAAAATAAATTTCAGTCACCGGCAAAAATTGAAAATCTACCCTCAGCGTTGAAAGTGTTAAAGAAAATAATTTCTGGAAATTCCCTTGACTTCTTTAGCTAATGTCCCTCCTCAAATCACAAGAAGAGTTCTACCATTTTATGTCCCCACCTTCCAAGTAAATGTGTACAAACATTTGCCAATCCCCAGGATGTTTAGCGTTACCAATGTTGTTTTCAAGGAAATACAAAATGTTGACATATTTAGCGTAAGGTTGAATCTCTACAAAGAGTGATATATATATTTATGAGTCTACAATTCATTAACAATTTTGTGCATAGATCTACTGATTTTTTGTTCTGTTCTTACATTTTATTCCATTTTAAACTTTATTATCACTTTATTTATGTTTTATTTTAATCTTATTTGAACTTATTTGATGCATTTATTATGTTTTTTTATAACTCCACCTAGTGGGTCCAAAATTTTTAGGTTAAATATATACACTTTGCAAACATAGAGCAATTTATGATCTGCTGCCCCCTGCTGTTGATGGTATAACCTTCCCATCCTTCCTCTCCCCAACCCTAATCCTATGTGTACAGCAGATTACATAAAAAACCTACCATCTTGAACACAACCTGCATAACTGGTGAGAAGCTTGAAGAGAGTGAACCTACTGTTAGGTCTGCATTGCATTTACTGTTAGGTCTGCATTGGAAAGTTTTGAAACTCTTTAAATGATTTTCATCAGTATAATTATCGAGAATAGCAGTTACAATTCCTTCTTGCCTGACTCGAAGTAAGCAGTATAGTATTAAAAAGGTATGGAAGTTGGTTTCTTTAATTTCACTTAATTCACTCTTGTTTGGAGACATCAGAGGAAAGTTGGTTTTGTTGTCTCAATTATCTGCTAATATAAAACTGTATACTGCTGCAAGATGGAAAAGAACTTGTTAATTACATCTTATACTCTTCATGTCTGCAAGACAAACTTTTCTTTAAGAAATATTAAATGATAGCTCTTAAAATATTATATTATTAAGAAAAAACTCAAAAGTTTGAATGAGGAATAATGAAAGAATGTGTTAAAATGTGTGGAAACCAATGAAGGATAACAGGCTTCAAAGAAGAAGTAGATAATCCTGTTGTTGTGTAGGTTGAAAGAAGCCAAGTTGGTTATGTGCAATTTTCATCAGCAGGAAATTGTATTTTAATGTTTGATTTACCTGGTTTTACTGAAATGTTGTTTATGATATATTTTTTGACAATACTTTGCCCTGTTAAATATTAATCCATGTAAATTAAATAGCTTAGTTGTAGTTAATGTAAGTTAGAAATTGGGGAAACAACTACCGTGAGCTTTATCACGAGGCAAAGACTGCATTTTTATGTCCATCCATTACAAAGANAAAAAAAATTTTTCTATTTTTCTTTGGTCAATTCATGATTAGAAATACAAAGATAATCTGTAACCATAAAAATAAATTTCAGTCACCGGCAAAAATTGAAAATCTACCCTCAGCGTTGAAAGTGTTAAAGAAAATAATTTCTGGAAATTCCCTTGACTTCTTTAGCTAATGTCCCTCCTCAAATCACAAGAAGAGTTCTACCATTTTATGTCCCCACCTTCCAAGTAAATGTGTACAAACATTTGCCAATCCCCAGGATGTTTAGCGTTACCAATGTTGTTTTCAAGGAAATACAAAATGTTGACATATTTAGCGTAAGGTTGAATCTCTACAAAGAGTGATATATATATTTATGAGTCTACAATTCATTAACAATTTTGTGCATAGATCTACTGATTTTTTGTTCTGTTCTTACATTTTATTCCATTTTAAACTTTATTATCACTTTATTTATGTTTTATTTTAATCTTATTTGAACTTATTTGATGCATTTATTATGTTTTTTTATAACTCCACCTAGTGGGTCCAAAATTTTTAGGTTAAATATATACACTTTGCAAACATAGAGCAATTTATGATCTGCTGCCCCCTGCTGTTGATGGTATAACCTTCCCATCCTTCCTCTCCCCAACCCTAATCCTATGTGTACAGCAGATTACATAAAAAACCTACCATCTTGAACACAACCTGCATAACTGGTGAGAAGCTTGAAGAGAGTGAACCTACTGTTAGGTCTGCATTGCATTTACTGTTAGGTCTGCATTGGAAAGTTTTGAAACTCTTTAAATGATTTTCATCAGTATAATTATCGAGAATAGCAGTTACAATTCCTTCTTGCCTGACTCGAAGTAAGCAGTATAGTATTAAAAAGGTATGGAAGTTGGATTTCTTTAATTTCACTTAATTCACTCTTGTTTGGAGACATCAGAGGAAAGTTGGTTTTGTTGTCTCAATTATCTGCTAATATAAAACTGTATACTGCTGCAAGATGGAAAAGAACTTGTTAATTACATCTTATACTCTTCATGTCTGCAAGACAAACTTTTCTTTAAGAAATATTAAATGATAGCTCTTAAAATATTATATTATTAAGAAAAAACTCAAAAGTTTGAATGAGGAATAATGAAAGAATGTGTTAAAATGTGTGGAAACCAATGAAGGATAACAGGCTTCAAAGAAGAAGTAGATAATCCTGTTGTTGTGTAGGTTGAAAGAAGCCAAGTTGGTTATGTGCAATTTTCATCAGCAGGAAATTGTATTTTAATGTTTGATTTACCTGGTTTTACTGAAATGTTGTTTATGATATATTTTTTGACAATACTTTGCCCTGTTAAATATTAATCCATGTAAATTAAATAGCTTAGTTGTAGTTAATGTAAGTTAGAAATTGGGGAAACAACTACCGTGAGCTTTATCACGAGGCAAAGACTGCATTTTTATGTCCATCCATTACAAAGAAAAAGTTGTTTTACAAATTCAATAACTTTTATTGAGTAATGAAAGTTATCTGAAGCTTTTTTCTAACAGTCAAGGTTAGCTATTCAATATTGTTTCAACATTTTGTTTTGATCAGTTAAATACTGATTGAGAAATGAAATTTTAAAGTCAGCACTCCATTAAGGAGAGCAAAAAACAGGTACTTTGTTTTACCAGTGATAAAACACCAACCAAATAGAAACTAAAATGTTTGCATTGTATAGCTGATTGCAGGATGAAACATGCTAAAATATGGTGCCTCCTTTGAGATTGATCATTTAGTTTTTGTTCAATTGCAAACTTGAGTTTCCATAATGAAAAGTCAGACAGTAGGCAGAAGAGTTTCTGGTTGAAAATTGAAAAATATTCCACCCTCTTCTTTGAGGCTAATGCTATAGAACTGTTTTACATCAGATGTCATTGTAAAGCCGATGAAATGTAGCTAAGAGTCGTCAATATTGATTACCTCATTCTACATATCCCAAAGATCTTAGTATTCTTGGTCCACATTTAAGTAAAGAAATATAATACCTTTGGTTACACCAACATGGTGCACTTACAGACTTAAAATTTAAGAGGACATCAAAGTGTTAACATAGCTGCAAATTTGTTATGACTAAATTATTAAATGGTTAAATATTTAAACAAAATGCAACATTTGAAAGTTATATATGTTTGCCTAAAGGTCTGTTATTGATTGGTTGAATCAATTTTATCACCATTCAAAGGGTTAAAATTCAGAAATATTTGAAATCGTATTAACTCGATAAAAGTAATCTTAGAACTTTTATGGTGCAACTGAATAAGTGTTAATTAAAGTAATCAATTTTGAATCTTGGAGAAGTTAAAAAAAACTTGCAATACTTAAATTTAGTCTCTTTATAATTAGTCTCCATTAAGATTGATCTTTGTTAGATGCTATTGTTACCAATATCTAAGTTAATTTTTTTTCCAGTTCCAAATTTGTGGGCCAGTGAGGAAAATAGCAGCTAATGTTTGGTTTTCAATTAGTCACAATTGGGATGAAAATATACATAATGAACTATGATCTCAATGTTGTAATTCTATTATAAATATTTGAAGTTTTATTTTTTGACAGTTTTTTATAAATGCTCATTGTAAAAAGATGGAAAAGATTGAAAAGAAAATCTATTCTAATTGAAATCTTACAGGCCCAAGAGTCATAAAAAATAGATGGGTATAATATATTTCATGATATCATATTTTCATACCTTTTATTTAGATATACTATTTT
>KZ309269.1:33323-45813 GCA_000376725.2 Ladona fulva | reverse complement strand
TTAATTAAGTTAATGAAAGACTCCTCCTCAACCACAGAAAACGGCTGTCCCGTATTTATAACAAAATCCAATATCAGTGTATCGACTACTCCCTGGCTAACAGACGAGCTGCCCTTCAATGAACAGGAGAGAAGAGCTTGTCGTTTTGCAGTATGAGATTCAGAGTGGTCACCATCTACTTTGCATTTTTTGTTTTCTTGATATAACTTATCCATTTCACCAATTTTTGCAGGGTGAACTCTCTGAAATCAAAATGCAATATTTTTTTTTTTTTTATTTTATGCAATATTTTTTGTTTTACAATTTTATTATGCTTCCCTGCCATCCAGTGCTCCTGTGGAGTGGCTTTTTAGTGTGAGCAAAGATATTTTGCCACCAAAGAGGGGCAAACTATCAGATGAAAATTTTAAAATGCAATTGTATTGCAAAGTAAATTCAAATATTAATTCTAGGAAAATATTTTGTTTTTGATCCCTTCGGCTAAGGATTACTGGCTATAACGACCTCATTTTCCTGGTGCTTTTAATACTTAAATCATGCAATTAATTTACATTAATTACAAAAATATATCAATACAGTACATCAGGAAATATACAATCCATACTGAAAGAATTAAATCATGCTTACCATGATATGTTTCCTAAGATTCGACGCGGTGCTCCACGCAGACCTCAAGAGAGAAATTCGGCTCCAGGATGAACAATGTAGTTAGAACTGCCTCTCAATGCCTTCAGCGTGCCAGGAATTCAAATTTTCACTTTCGATTACTCAAATGTAATAATTACTCGCACAAACTTTGAAGTAGATTACCAGTAAAAATTACTTTAATAAAAATGTATCGATTACAAGTAAAAAATAACCAAAATGTAATCGTTACAAGTAATTCGATTACTTGTAATTCGTTACATCACATCACTGCATCAAAATTATTTCATTTGATATGTGGTATGTTAGGAGAATGGTGATAGTATCCAGAACAGTGTTAATTTTGCTTTGTTATATACACTCAATTAATTACAAAGAGGTATTTAAGAGTGGATTGATTCAGAATTAATGTATGTTTTTATCATATATTTACAGTAACCCATCTCTATGAAAAAGGAACTAAAATGCTTGTGACTCATTGATATATAAATTGACTTGACATCTTTCTCCTAATTACTTGCAGTAGTTTCCTTGGAGCTCTTTGTGTCACTCAAGAAGAGCAGGATGAGAGCTCTAATTTAATCCAAGTACAAACATCCTATTTTGCCTGTGTAACCAGTTTTCACATTTTCAAGTTTTGGTTGATCCATACCACAGTCTATGTTTTCATGGCATCATTGAGAAATAACTCAAATGCTCTCAAGGGTGTGTCTACTTAACATCCATTCCTTTTCAGCCTTTGTTTCTGTCAGACAATATTTCATATCAGGGTTCTTCAGATAGTTTTTGGCTTCTGTGATTAAACATACCCATCTTTTCCATAAATATTACAACTAACATCGGCTTTGGACTTATCTTCCATCTGTAATTCATTTGCACATACACTTCACTTTTGACGTCTCATTATTGGGTTTGTGGTCACTTTCATGTCAGCTCCAATCATCGTCAAATTCATCCTCTTTTTCACTGTTAATGTCACTTAGATCACTTAAATAATGAAGAAAAACTTTGTGAGAATGTAAATTGAGCCCATTGTACCAGAGCAGGGTTAGCCCATGGGTTTTCACTTTGAAAGTTTTTTTTAATTACCGTATTTTCTGGTAAATAACATGCACCTACTAGATAACACGCATTTAAAAATCTCTTCACTGCGATAATGTATAGATAATGTTCATTTCAAAATTGTTATTATGTTGACAAGAATGTTTTTTCACTACTGTAATATTTATGATAATTACTCTTGTATTTTGAATGGAATTATTTGATTACGTTAACATTTACAATATGTCGGTTGAAATAAAATTGCCCTAGTACATATATACTCTGGGACTTCCGCAATATATGACGTGTGTTGTTTAGTCATTTGTTTCCAAGTTCAATATTCAAGATATTCAATGAAACGAGATTTTCCGTTGTATATCACGCACTATTATTTTTATCATTTTTCTATATTTTTTGTATAGATAACGTACAGGTTATCTACCAGAAAAGACGGTAGTTCTTTTGGTTTATTATGACCTTTAGTGAATTTTTCTTTTGTGTAAAATCTTGGTATACCATTTTAATGAATTGGAACTGTGGACTATGTAGATTTGAATTAGTATTCAATTTTTAGTTCTCTTTACAGTTATCATCTTCTTCTCTCTCTGGCATTACAGTCCTCTGTGGACCTTGGCTCACTACTCTTCTCCGGGTTTTCTATCAACAACGGTAGTCCTCCAGTTCCTTACTTTCGTCTTCCTCACATTTTCTCTCAATCTCTTGTGAGGTCTTCTTGTTGATCTTCCCTTTGTGGGTCTCCAGTCATCAATTTTCTTTACTGATCTTGAGGGTCCATACAGTGTTAATGTCCAAGCCATCTGATCCATGAGCTTTTTACAGTTATATTTATACATATAACTCAGTTGTTCTTCTAAAAAATTATATGTATATATGGACATGCACAGTACTGGCAAAAATTATCACATTTGATGGTGCATTAGTACAGCAACCAGAGAAGCTACTATCAGGGACCTTGAATTGCCCTTAATCAGCCCTAATGGTGGGGTTATCAGTTGAGCCAAGGGAAAAGGGTCTCTGCAAGATATTGAAGTTGGGATAATAGCTTAAAGAAAATACTTTGGCACCATTTGATCATAAGGTGTCGTAAAGATCCTCATTTTTCTACAAAATGGGTATCCTAGAGCAGTGTTTCCATTTTCTTTGAAGTCCCACATTCCAAGTCCTCAAGACTATCAAGTGCCACCAATAAGTGTATGTAAAAGAAAAACTCCTAAGCCACATTATGTACATTTTATTCCTTTTAACTTGACATACACAAATTGCGTTGAATTTTTATTCCATTGACACATCACAGGTTTACCCATTTACATTAGCTCTACACGTACGACACATTTTATCTTGTTGATTTTGTTGTGTCTTGTCCTTGGGACGCTTTTGACGTTATTTGGGGTGTTTTTCCTCTTCGGACGGCATAAGTGTGCTGTTTTGAATTCTTGGGTACGGATAAGTATGTTTGGGTGAAGAGGGAAATAAGGATTGGGAAGAGGAGAGGGAAAAGAAAAAGAAGGGAAATTGTTGTATGTACCACTGCCACTTACAAAATACAGCTTAGGAGTTTTTCTTTTACACTTCACATCAGCCGTGTCTCCAATATTCACATGACCAATAAGTGCAGTGAGTTAATTTTACTGATTGATGAAATATAATATTTTCTGAATGCATAATTTGTTGATATACTATATAGTAGTGAAACTATTTGAAGATTTATTTATAATTAAGCAAAATATTTGAAAAATAAAAAGCAACAATAAATAAAATGACTTTAATCTGCTTGAGTCTTGTTATATATGTTTGTAAGGTTTCCTTCCTGGAATCCTTGTGTAACTCATTCAAATTTCCTAGAAAACCTAAATTAAATTAAGTTTATTAAATTTGCTTAAAGAATACTAAATTTCAGAAATTTAAAACCAAATTAAGTTTTAGTTAAGCAGTAGGCTAGNCCCAGTAAAGTGAGGAAGTTGCACAAAGAATGTAGAGCAATGTTTAGTTTTCTTGTAAGTGTTCATCATCAAATTCTATTTGAAGTTAACGCAAATAGAAATGACATAGATGAAGATGATAATCGTGATATTTATTTAGTAAATATTTGAGTGCATTGATGAGGATTCATTATGTATACATACTCTCATTTTATTGGGATTGCAGTACAATGTAGCAGGGTTTCCTACTTCATTGGTTATGGAATCAAGAAAGCTCTGTGTCAGAGAAGGATAACTTAGTGCTCTGGCATGAATGTTGAACATTTAAAAGAGGGTGGTGTTGAAAATTTCCGATAAGTTGCACATAGCTTTCACAAATGTTTGGATCTGAAATTGGCAATAGAGACTGAGTTGCTTTGATTCATTTTACTGAATGGAATCACATTGACAGTTATGAGGGTGATGATATTGATAAAAAAATTCAAGAATCTCTTGGAGATTAAGTCAGTAAAGACCTTGCTTAAAGAGTTTGATGGACATTATGATCATCTTGGCTAATACTGGATGAATACTATTGGAGGAAAAAGTGGTTGTGGCAATTTGAAGAGATTTATTAAGCTTGTCTGTATTCTTTTCTGTGACAATATCACCCTTGAGAGAGATTTCTGTGATAACAGCTCTCTAATTTTACTTTTAGGCTGTACTTCGTGGAAAGACATTCAAAAAAATAAATGCAAAAAAAAAAGAAACTAAATTTTCACACTAAAGGATGGCCTGCCGATAGCCTCTGTGCCGAAACCAGTCAGAAAATAAAATCCTACAGTGTGGAAATTTACAAAATTTCTTTCCTTTGTGTTTATAATGTGGGGTGGTAGATCCGTACCTATCTCTTAGCAATTACTCTATATACTGGTGTATTGGTCGATTTTGTACATACGTTGACCCCCCGAAGTAGTTCTTAAAATTTCCATTTTTTATGTATCGTGTATAAGTTTATACCGTTTTTTTTTGTAAATATTAAATACTGCAAGGCTACTTCTAGTGGATCACTTTCAATTATAACATGTGGACTAAAAGAAGTATATTTTCAAGTAATAAGGACTAAAAGAGTTACAATTTAACTACAGCTTTGGGTTGTATAAGTTGACAATAATTTTGTTTAAGTCAGTATATAAGACATCTTGAAAATGTTTTTGCCAGCTTCAGATACTATGAAGTTGACCAGATTCTGTTTGTCGATTTTTTGCATTTGCATAATTGATGTATTTCTTCCTGAAAGTCCATTGCAAACCTATTTTATTCTGTCTATTGATTGTAAAAGGCCTATTCATCTATTAATTTTATGGTCAATTTAGACCACAGAGGTATGTGTAGGAAATGAAAATTATTTTCAATTGAAATATAAGTAAATATTATTTATTAAAATAATTTTTCAAGTAAATGTATGTGTTACACAAAAACCATGATCTAAAGATGATTTGCAAAGTCTTATTTTAAAATGGGCAGAACTTTCTGGATGACTCTTGCGCTTCTCTCATGTATAGGTCAACCCTAGATTTATTTGTTATTGAAATTTTGTATTTAAAGGTGGATTTATACACAAGTATATATGGTTATTTACTGTTTCCAAAATGCTCACAATGTCTCATGATTTTAATTACCTCATAAAGTAACTCACTGTGGTTTTGTTTTGGAGGATATTTTACAGCTTTCAGTGTGTTGGGTATATACAGTCATTTGCAAAAGTCTGTGGGCAAGTTCTGTTGCTGCTCTTGCGGCCGAACAGTGCACTTAAAATTTCTGTTGGTAATACGTGATTTGCAGGTAGGAAGGTAAACAGTAGTGGGGGTATATGTTGTGGAACTTTAGGTGAGCAAGGGGAAAGAAGGGACTGCTGCAGAATTTTATTGAACCAAAATCAAATAGAGACATTGCCTAGCATTAGAATGGTTTGAAGGTGACTTTGGTTTGTGTTTGAGATAGGTTCCACGAAAGGAAAAGCTTTTCTGTTTCATGCAGACGAGCAGTCTGGCGACGTTGAGCCGATTTCAAGGGACATTGACCATTGACTACGTTAGGATATGAATGTGAGCGCTAATGCTGATATTTTCGCTTGTTAAGCTGTTTTTAGGATGCATATTCATCTAAAATTTAACGAAATAATATTTTTGCCTTACATTAACTTAGGCTCTATTACTTCATCAAATTAAATGCTTTTCTGTCAAAAACTATCACGCAAGCATAGGAAATACAAATATCAATCTAATGAAAACTGTTTTGTCATTTTCTTCTCTACTTTAATCGTTGCCTTTACCAGAGAACTTCATGAAAGTCTTCCATTGGTTGTATTAATTACATAGAAGTCATACGCTCCGTTATCAAAATGAATTTCCATTGAATTGTTTAGGCTGTGTAATCTGTTCCTCACAAATGCAGTCCTTCAAATCTGAGTCCTTTGACTCGCTGACATGTTCTCATGAAAGGAGGAGGTCGATTTGCTGTTGAGCCAAATTAATCAATCGTTTTCTCATTTACATGATCGCAAATACTAATAAAATTATGCTGCTTGAAGAATACATCCTCTTTGCAATGAAAATGAATATCGTCTTCAGATGTATTCAGTTAATCAATGATAATAATGAAACAATACTTCTTAGTTCATTCTTTTTTTCCCTTTCGGTTATTCCTCCATATGCTGTTCCTGTGTTTCCCTCTATTTTCATATTCCTCATCAATTCGCATCTTGTCGCGTGCATATTGGGTGGACTTTTCCAAAATATTGGAAATTAATGCAGTACTCAGAGAGTGGAAAGTCTTTAAAAATGATTCATTAATTGTGAGTTTTTTCCTGAACGTGAAAAATTCCAAATACATATTTGAAAAATTGTCTGGAACTTTATGTTAATGATTAAATATTCACTTCTTCACTGAAAACTTTATTTCAAGATTAAATTGTTTCTTTGCCATGAAGAGAGAAATCCCAGTAAAGTGAGGAAGTTGCACAAAGAATGTAGAGCAATGTTTAGTTTTCTTGTAAGTGTTCATCATCAATGGGTATTCTGCGTATCGACAGATCCTTGGAGTTTTTACGGTCTCTATCTCCATTCCACCTCCTGGTATTTCAATTTTACTTTTCCTGCTACCCCTTTCGATTGGTCAAGAAGTTTTGCTCTTCTTCCTTAACCTCTTTCTATCGCTACTTATACTTTTCAATATTTTCTCTTCGTTAATAAGTGTCCAAACCGTTGCCACTTTTCGATGATACCTATCAATAGCCCTCTTCTTCCAAATGGTAAAAAATCTCCTAATTTCTTAATTTCCCCCTTCAATGTATTCCTTTCATCTTTTTTCACAATTTTATCAATTCTAAGTTGCATCTCAAACATTTCTATTCTCTCTCAGTCAGTTTTCCTAATCGTCTACAAGTTCCAATCCACCTAAAAACACGCTGAGCATTAGGTTTCAACAACCACTTTCTTATCCCTACTTCCATCTTGTTATTCAACAATGATTACATTCTGCTGAATGCCATCTTCGACATTCCCATTCTTTCTTTGATTTCCATCTCACTTTTTTTACACTGTCAAGATACTACAACTTCGTTCTAACTTTAACACAGTTATACACAGCATTTATTTTATTCTTCTCCTTCCATCTTCTAAGTCTTGGCTTTTACTTTCTTTATCTTCAATCAATCTCTTGCAGTCTTTGTTAATGTTATCCAACAACATTTTCTAACGTTTCAGAAAAATTGGTAAACCTCCTACAAACTTTATCTGTGTGTCTCTTTTTTCCCTTTTAACTTTCATCTATCATTTCTCCCAAGAATATGAAAAACAAAGCATGTGCATGATCATAACCAGGCATCACTTATTTAATAACTTCACATTTAAAGCACCAAACCTCACCGTAACTCTCTGGTTAATGTATTATTCTAAGGAACGTTTCTCTTGATTTCTCTTTCCTGAGAGCAGGACTCAAAAGACCTTTATTCTGCATAAGTTCATTATGTGTTTATGCATAAATCCATTCATGTAATTTAAGAAAATGTGGCCACTGTTTTCAAATATAAATAGAAAACAGCATAAGACACTTTTCAGAGACCTAATGATAATGAATGATAAGTTCTGTGCAAAAGTTTCCCCATAAGAAATGTACTGTATGGAATTTCAAGATTTCCCACAAAAAAACAGATTGCTAGAACTTGGCATGTCAATAGGACTTGTGCTTATTTTTTATGTTTGAAGTTGAATGAAAGGCACTGCCCGATATAATGACGATCAATGGGGAACTGGAAATGTGCAAACCAAGTGGCGTAGAGTTTCGCTGGCTAAACTTTAAGGTTTGATGAGAGTCTTTATGTTTGCTTTTCTCTTTGGATTGGCTTAAGATCCTCAGAAGGCCTATGGGTGGATATTACAGTGACTCAATGACAGATTTCCCGTTTGGGGTTTGCTTGGTTATTGAATCGTTTTGAACGCTTTCTTAAGTCCTCACAAGACCCTCTTTGGATATTATCCATCACTAAGACCCAAACGTAGGGGTCCCGAAGATATAGAACATCATCTGAAGTATGGTAATACTCTTTCCTATGCCCTCTTTAGGCCCAGCGGATAGAATGCATTAAGTCCTAATGAGAAACAATTTTGGGGATTAGTGGAAATTTAGCACCTATAAGCTTACATTATGCAAGTTACCTTTATGCATACTGTTGAAAGATTTTTCTATAACTAAGGAGGTAATGGAAATTGGTTTATCCTTCCATATTATTGTCTTTCCTAAGGCAAGGTATTTTTTAATTCTATCTGCTGAATCTGAAAATTGGTCTGCTCTTACATACGCTTCCATTTTCTACCCTTTTCTCCGACTGAGTATTATTAGTGAGAGTCTTTGACATACGGCATGAGAAGTTAATTTTCCGAAATTGTTCTCCACTTCCTACCTTCTTCCTTTAGGATATTAACACAGCCACGGTCGCATAAAGATCTACTGTCTGATACATAATTATCACAGACTAGTTTGTAATATCATTCATAGCTTTATTTCATAACATTTTTATTTTCTACTTTGATATACTCCTGATTACTGCTGACTTCCTTATCCTAAGACTTAAGTAAACAATTTCAAATTCGGTTTAAAGGATAGGGTCATATTACTAAACTTCATTACTTTCATCTCACTTTCTATGCCATTAATTCTGAGAAAAAGTATTTTAAGATGTGAAATGAAACATGTCTTTATCAGATGTTTTCAGTATATTACGTTAAGACGAACGAGAATCCACAACAAATTTTAATACTATCAGTGGTTATGGTTTTTCAGCCAGAATAGAAAAGAATTTGATTAATTAACAAATTAAGGACGTTTAAAATCCTTATTGTTATGCAATTCTAAAGGAATTACGTATCTGAGATTTACAACTAAACAAGAGGAAAATTTAAACATATTTACAAAATATGGAAGGGAATTCTGCCGTTTACATCTTGATCTCCTTGGTATATCGCGAAGAATCATTAGGATTTTACAAAATAGAATTGTATTTCAAGAATTAAAAAGTCATTATTGAAAGTCATCATTTATTGTCTTACTCTATCCCCTTCTAAACCCAAGAACTCTCATAAACCAGTGAGTACTAAAAAGTGTTTCCTTGCAAAACTACAAGAGATGAGTGGTATATTTTCGAGTATTAAAGGTGGAGTGTAACCTTTTCTATCATAAGCTCGATAAAGGAAAATTAGTCTTTTGAAGCAAATTTTCGAGACCTTTCCAAATGAACGGGGTGCAGATTTGTTCTAATCCAGTTCCCTAAAATTCCGCAGCAGTCCCTTCTTTCCCCTTGCTCAACTAAAGTTCCACAACATATACCCCCACCACTGTTAACCTTCCTACCTGCAAATCACATATTACCAACAGAAATTTTAAGTGCATTGTTTGGCTGCTAGAGTAGCGACAAAACTTGCCCACAGACTTTTGTAAATGGTTGTACATACATCCGTTGTTCTGTACTTGATTCTTTCCTGTTCTTTATTTCATATACATTTTGCCTGTATCACACTTTATAAGTGATTGCTTCAAATGGAAAGCACTGATTCCTCTTAGCAGCATTTTAATCAGAGGGGACATATAAGAGCTTTCCTTTTTACTTGTGATAATTCTATGATATAATAACTATGAACATGATATTTGATTATAAAATGACATTTGATTGAAATAAAGAATCATTTATGTATTCCTTTGGCTAATATGCACTCAATTATTTTTATTTGTAATGGCCTGATTTTTTGTAAAAAAAAGTCAGCCATATGTTAAGAAAGTAATTTCGGCTCACTCACTCCATGTTACTTTTCAGGAAGAGAAATCATAAAAAAACTTCAGGTTGCTTTGTTGTTATTATTTATTTGATCATATTTGATTGAGTCAATGGATATCTGGTGTTATGCCATACATAAAATGTAGTGTAAATAGACAGCATATACTTTTTCCTTGTGATATTTTTTTTCTGCTGCTTGGTGTGGATATAGGTGTGCAGTGGAAGGTTTTTTTGAGATTAATCTTACAGCCAAGAACTGTTAATGCTGTCTTAGGATCCATGGTCTATATCAAGAATTATTATGAGCAACATAGTACTCAAATCACAATTTAAGTGATACATGGGATTCGGCGGGAAATAAAATTACTGTCCAAACCTATTTTGTCTTTGATGTATCTGGAAATCGAGCTACTTTTTAACTATGGGAGAAATATTGAGATTATAAGATTCTTCCAGTAGGAATGGAGTGCTCCTATGCTGCTTATCATTATTATCTGCTAATCAGAACAAAACTGTCCATTCATTGATATGGATTATGCTTCTTGATATTGATATGTCACATACCATGCCAGACTTGTATATCTTTTTGATAGAATTAGACTAAAATTTAATCTATAGAAGAAGCCTTAACTAAGTGGAACTCCATCACTGGGAAAATAAAATTGCCTAATGCTTGTGTGTAGTCAATTCTGTAAGATCATAAACCTACCTTTGAAGTAAGTAATTTATCGAAATTAATAATTCTTTTGTCATCTCTAATTGTTCTGATATTTAAATCCAGCTGAATTTTCTTTTGGGCAAAATGATTCATTGACCAAATATTCAAAGCAGGAGAGTCTCTGTCTGTGGTTGGGGATGTGCATTGTTTTAATGAATCCTCTGGAAATTCTTTATTGTGTGCCTTTTATTTGCCATGTTGCTGGTGATTGATAACTAATGTTTTAGGACAATGATAACTTATAGTAAATAAATTTGTCTTATAAATCTGTTTAATCAGTTCAGTTAGCTAAGCAATCGATGTTATCACTCTCATAATTTTTGGTCTATATTGTGATATGACAGGATTTCTTTCTCTCTCTCTGATATTACTGTCCTATAGCTAGAGACCGCCGTAAAATGAATTTCAGTTATGGCTAGCATCGAACCATATAATTGTTCTCATAAATTGGTTTCAGAAGAGCCATTTTGACGACTGAATGTGTTTCCTCACGTGACTGCCATCTCTGAAAATTCTTTCTCATTTCCTTTCCCCCGCCGCATAGAAGGGCTCGAAAATGATGAACAGGTGCCTGTAGTTGAAGTGTTACAACTGACATTCTTCTGTTTCGGAGGGGATACTATAAGGATTTACAGAAGGATCTCCAACCGCTTTGGTCACCCACTTCTCCCCACAAAAGGCCCCTTTGGGAAGGGCTGTTTGTCAGACTCACGCGTCATCGGCTGCCTTCTCGTGCCCAAACATGGCTCTCGGACAACTGTGAAATAAACATTTTGGATCGGTCGTCTTTGGTGAGAATTGGGCTTTATGAGAACGCGAGGAATCGGTTTCAAGTATACGCAGTGCGGCATCGGGTGTTATTAGAGGATTTGGAAAATTTTGACTGGTCTTTTCAAATTTCAATATGCGGATAAGATATCGATGCAGATTTCTATAGCGCGCTCTAGTTTTTCTAGTCAGTAGCGATGGCTTATGGAGGAATCAAACCTTCTCGAATCGACGTAAATTGTCTAAGGATTGGATCCAGAAACCGGCGGCGAGCCGATTCAAAACAATCTTATTTTGTTCTCATCACCATTAAAGCCACATTATATCTAGGGATAAACTACTCTAGTCAACAAATTTAAACTTTTCTCCTGCATCTGGTTTGTAAACGGGTGGATTTACCTAATTTTTGGGGTGCTGAATTCATTGATATAATCAGTTTTTCTCTATCACGTCACATTTCCTAGTTACACATCAGAATAAAAAACAGTAATGGCGAAAATTGACAAAACAAACAAGAAATACATATTCAGAACTTAAGAACTCGATATAATTATATATATACGAGTAAAAGTTGCTTGCATACTGCAAGCTTAATGTAGGATAGTTTAACTAAGGTATTGTACACCTCCTGCAACACTTGGCCTTCCATACACCGAGTTCCATGCACCAACTACAATAACCTAAACGAATTATTCATATTACGTGCATACGAAATGTCCTAGCATCGAACCTGGGTCTATTAGGACAAATATTCTTACGGTATATGATAGAAATCCCTATCTTCTATAGATGTAGCGAATTTCAACCTTCTACCTGCCCGGGAAATGCAGTTACAAATTTTTGAAAATTCTGTCATTCGAATGGTCCTGGGATCGAACCTAGACCTTTAGGGCAAAAATCTTTACGGCATACGATAGACAATCATCAAATCTAACAACACCGTGAATTGCATGTTTCTATCTAAACGGAAAATACCCTAAATGAATTTATGAACTTCAGACAGAAAAACTGCCCTAGCATCGAACTTAGGACCCTCAGGGTAAAAATCTATAGGTATACTATAGAGGT
>KZ309269.1:0-30265 GCA_000376725.2 Ladona fulva | reverse complement strand
AGGGTATGCATTACCTCTCTGTCCATTGCTTTTACAAATATCATCATCAAACCGTGTTTTATGTGGAGACGCGAGAGAAAAACATTTTGAGGGTTAACTAACGACTTATTGGCAACACTCAACTTTCCTGGACTGTAGGTATTTCGTTGAGGCCACTATTTACAAACCTACAGAGCTTTCTTGTAACAGCTGTCCCACTCACACACGTAAAAGCATTATTTGGTGAAACCTTGATGTATACCAAGTAGTACTCTTATCACTTTCAGATCTCTACACAGCTTCCACTTGTATTTGTTATAGTGCAATTTAGTAACCTGCGCATAGTTTCATGGTTCTGTTTCTTGTGAACTTAGTGAAATGTATGATCTTTATGACGTATTACCGCCTTTAGTTTCGAAGAGTCAATAAATATCCTCTTCATGTTGTGATCTTGACTCCAAAAATACCATCAAAATAATCACAATACACAAAGTCAAAGAGAAGAAGGTTTCAAAGTCTCGCTGACATCTCCTAAATGAGCTGACTTGAACTATTTATGAAGTACATTTCAAACATTCAATTGCAAAGCCAATGGCTCTGACTGTGCCGTGAGTGATAGGTTCGATGACATTGAGTCTGTTGGCATCCCAGAATCATATTTGTTGGTTACTGCCGCAAGATATGTCTTTATCAATGATCCAGTCAATTAGGAAACCATAATGGGGAACTGGTTGAATGGCTAAGGCTAGGTTTGAGTAATGAGCACTGCTGAATGGCATGTTTGTATTTTGCAGAAAAACAGTGCACTCTAGTCAATCAGAAATCGCTGTCAAGTGTGTTATCTCTTTGTTAACGCCATACCGTTGGAACATTTTAAGCTGCTCTTCGGTATAATTTAAAAGACATCGAACATAGCAAAATTTTGATCGAGGTATCGTAAGAAAATGTACAAGTTTTGTAAGATGAAGATAGTGGTTAAGTTAATTCAGCATTTTATATTACTCTCGCAAAATTAAACGATTTTGTATAAATATCAATTTTGTATAAACCATCAAGTTATCCAAGGGTTGGGATGCCTCTCCCTACCAAATGCCATCCTCACCTTCTTGTGGCACAACCTGTTTATACTGACGAGGCTCTGGCGACCGAAAGGATAAGGGGCCAACCCCCCGAGCTATTGCCAACGGTCTGGTTGGAAGGTGGAGGAGCCGGTTGGGTCTAGGGCACTCTTTTGCCCTTGGGAGGAGAAATCCTCCCTAAAGGCGGAAGAGCCAACCATTGGGAGGCCAACGAATGGAGAAAGGAATGGGAAACTGCTCCATTAAAGATCCTTTCGGAAGTCCCTAGTATTAAGCGTGCTCTTGCAAAATTTAATTCCGGAGGTAAATTAGTCCCCCAGTCGGATCTCCGGGTGGGGACTGTAAGAGACAACGCATCAACCAACATGGTGAAGAAATCACCAAAACCACGAAGAAGAATCGCCACTTGGAATGTAAGGTCACTACTAAATTATAAAATTATCATTAAAAAAATTAAAAAATTCTCATTCTTAGAATGAGAATTTTATAATTTGTCATAGCGCTAATTAACATCGATATTTTGACTTTAAGTTCATGAACACTACCGAAAGAAGAATATTACGCACATTGCTGAACTGAATCGTAACAGTACTTTATCTTAAAAATTGCCGAAAGACCTCTTCTCTCGAATGATTTTTCGAATTGGCCTGCGAGTGCCTTACGTTCCATATTTAGAAATTCGTGTTACTAATAAATATTATATTGAGGACGTTTTTCTTAAATATCATGTTTATAAAGTTCATGACAGTATTATTTCATAATGGTACCTACAACTCCATATAAAGATATTTCATGACATGGATGTAATATATTCTTAATTTTCATATTTGTAATAGCCATTCATACTCAGTAGCCATCTATTTTCCATTTTCTGTTAAGATCATTACGAAAATTTCTAGATTTCTATTTGCAAACATTTCGAAATCAATGTGCCTACAATCTTATTTTTGTCTAAAGATTGATACAGAGGGAGTAAATCCAAAAATATTAATACATTCTATATCTCATTTGCCAATATTACCCTATAGATTCCGAACCCCTATCTTTAGAATAACGTCATCCTGCTAGCCCGAGAGAAAGACCTACGTTTTTCTCGTAACACTGTGGAGGTCCTGTGGAGAGGATAATATGGAATTGCCGCTCATTCACGTCTTTGTTTACACAACACATGCCAGGGAACAAAGGGGAAAGTCTGCGGGTGGCGCTAGAAAAACGTTGTCGTTTGACACACACACACACACACATGATGCCAATTGAAGGTCTAAATTAGTTCACAACATTTTGTCAACTTTAATCGTCTTTGGTATTCGAGTAATGTGACAGCATTGCTCTTCTTTCGTATGCTATTTCATCACTCTCCTTAACAAGAACCCAGCAGTAATCGCCCATCATCGAGTGACCTTGATAACGGTGTTCCATCGTGAGGATGTGTTAGTGAAAGCGTTCGCCCTGCTCATCGCTTATGGCTCCCAAATTTTGCGGGAAGAAATCAAGGCGGGAACGTAGAAAGTGAATTTTAAGTCACAGTGTACACCTCTTGTTCTAGTAGCTGTCCAAAAGATCATTCACAATGGAAACATAGTTACAATCTTTTCTGTTGTTCAAAATGCCTTTAATAATTGCTTTGAAAGAGGGCCAAGAAGCATACTCGATATTTGTGAGTTTTGTATAAACGGTTGAATCCTTTAACAATTTTCTTATTTGTAGTCCAACAAATATACATTCTTTCAGCTTTGCTTCACTCAATTCGGGAAACTTTTCTTTCAAATGATCGAAGACATGACCTCCGTTATCCAGAGCTTTTACAAAGTTCTTCATAAGGTCCAACTTGACACCAAGCGAAGGAAAAATGATTTTTTATGGCACAACCAATGGAGTTTTTTTTCATATTTTCCTTTCCAGTAACATATGATTTCCAAATAGACCATTCCTTGACTGTATAGTGGTTCTTGGAGTCACGGCTGTTGGTTTGTATATTTGATTTCCTCTAGCAGGCGGTTGCCGATTACTCTTGCTAACAGGCAACCCTTCATAATGGGGCAAAGGCAAAAGCACTGAAGATACATTAGGATACTTTATTTTATGTCTAGTTTAGCTTGAATGCCGTGCAGTATTTGTGAGCTACAAGCGACAGTCTGAAAAATGGATTTTAGGCGCACTCCACACCATAGGAACAGCGAACTGCATGGCTCGGCGTTTTCCTTTCAACCATTCGGTTGAAGTAGCAGTACGGGTTCAGCATGCGATATAAGTGCAAAATTGTTATCTTGCTCACCAAGAGGACAATCAAAATACAATTTATATGCCTTCTTAACTAAATCAGTGATTGGTTTGAATTTCCCACATGCATAACAAAAGTTGTCAGGGTGGGTTAGACAACAACAATTTTTACCAGTTGGCATTTTTGGTAAGTGTAAGTTTTAAACAGCGCAGTGTTCCAATGTCTCTCAGAAGGAACAAGAAAAACTTACAATACACAGTTGGGCCGAGGTAAGTATGATGGGAATTGCACAATGCGTATTTGAACATGCACTAGATCATATAGTCTCTTTCGCTCTACTGGATAACCTTGCCATCTAGTGAGTGAAGTTTAGAATCTTTACCACACCAATGATTTTTAGATCTTCAAGCACTTCTGTACGAAACTAAAGGCCAAAAATTAAATATCCAAACAAAAGAACAGAAAAAGCGAAATACTGAAAAAAACAGTTAAAAACTCGAAAACCGTACTTGTTAGGACATTTTGGAAGGTAGATTCGGATTCTATACATCAAAATACATAGGCAGTAATTGATACATCACATCCCAGATGCAAAATGGCTGTTGACTCGTGATATTTATGTCGTGGAGTATTCTACATTCTTCATAGTTTTACTCTTCAGTATGTTTTTTTGACCAGTCCTAGAAGTTGGTAAGCATTTTTTTGAGACGCATACATCGCATCAGAAATATATTTAGAATTGGATCTGCAGGTTGACAACTTTTGTCATGCCTTTCAATGATCGCAATTTCCTTCTCATGTAGCTACACGCATCTCTTTCTCATATCGGAATGTCTGGTATATAACGTGTTACTAATTAGGTGACGAATCCAAAAGCGAAGGTTTTTACTAAGCGCTGATTCTTGGAGTGTAGCTGTTGAAGATAGTTGCCCGTATAGCAGCGGTTAGTGCCGTAGCTGTGAATAAACCTCTATTTTACTGAATATATCGGTAGCTTTATCTGTATAGTTTTAAAATCGTGTCCCTAAAATTGCTCGTATCGCACTTTTTTCCCCAATCGTTTCATTTCCGATTCTTCTACTGCCGATCTGCTACAGCTTCGTTTCCAAAAATCGGGAGTTCCCGCGCCCCTGTAATATATTTTGTAAAATTTTCGGTTATTGTTTTGAAGATTTTTCCTAACATATTATATCTGATATTTTTATTCCAAACAATCGAATGATGTCTTAGTGGTGTTTAGCTACTCTTTTTCGTTCGCATATTTCTATATTCTTCATATAAGCCTTCATGGAACCCGGGACCGCTTTCACCAAAGGCGAACGCGCTACCCACTTGGCTATCCGGAAGCCGTTAATTGTTACAGAAAAAGTTTCAATGCGTCTTCATATGCTTCTAGACGCCAAAACACAGTTGTAGATTTAAAAAAATAGCTGGAGTTGACCAGCCTAAGATAAGGTTTGATGCCCATTTCCAGCAAAATAGATAAGCCATTGCATTGCAATCCATTGTTCTGTTCCATTTTCCGTTTGAATTGTTTTATCTTTGATGGATATCGGGCCGAAGTAACAAAATCAGAGGGTCAATCGAGGTCACCAGAAATGCTATATTCAAAGTCTGTCCTCTAGAACGTACGCCATCAAGATTGACTCGTGGAAACAAGTATTTTTTAATGAGGGACCTTTTTCAACAGGCGACTCGCGGCCCCTTAAACTGTCAGTAGCTAATTATTTCCTATACATTTTGTAGCTTTATTAAATAAAATGTGATAAATGTAGCGGAAGAAGCCATTTTTAGATGGAATTTTCCCTAAAAACTGTAACAGTTCTTGCCCTTGCTTAAGTTCGGTATGCCGATGTTCTAAAGTAGTAATGCCCTATATTTTATTCACTTTGAGCCACAATACTTCTATACACTATACTAATTCGCCCTTTTTCGAATACCTATAAACAATTCATCGAAATGACTCGCTTTTTCGTTACACCTATATTTTTTCTCCCTTTTAAAAGATTCCGAAATCATTTTGTAACTCAAAAATCGCAAAACATTTCATACAGAAAGTTTTTTCGTGTTTTACGATATCTAGTTTCCTAAAAAAATTTCCGTCGTTCCGTTCTTCTTCAAAATGTAATAGTGATTAGCTGTTTCTTCTACTACAGGTATTGTAACTAATCACCATTAACAGTTTAAAACATTCGTAATATACAAGCGTATTATGGTAGGTATATAGATTCATTTTCTTTCGCTACATGCGTCTATTCCTATTGTTTTATTTCATATGTATCTTGTGTATATTATCAACTATTAGTACTTAAATTCAAGCTCTGTTAGCTCCGTGTTTGTAAGCGAATTGTACAAGGAACTCATGTATGCCATCAATAGATGTGTGTCTTAATTTTATTCGTCTAAGGAATCTGCGGAAAAATGTTTCCCTTCGAGAAGGGCTTCAGGAAAATCATTCGGTTTCGCGTCTTCATTCGGAAATGTCTTCCAGAATAGAAGCTCTTACTGGGTGGAGCGTCATCAGCTTTGGAAGTCCCTGTCGAGAAGAGCGAGTTAGCAATTGCCTTCTATTTATAATTTGATCCAATAATTCCAAAGCATCTCGAAGAACGCCCGAGCATTTTCCCTCGGAAAATCCACCACTGCTGGATAGTTTAAAGGAAAATAACGTGCTGTAGTAAACGCCTCACGCCGTAGAATGCTGCCGAGTCATGGATCTTTATTTCCCTAAGGTTCTCTCTTTTGTCAAGAGTGTTATTAGCGACCTCTTCACACCCTCATTCGAGAAAAATTTCTTGTCATGAGTGAAGGCCTTCCCTTTCTAGTCCTCAATCCCCCGGTTGGAGTTGAAAAATACGGAGGTACATGCAACAATGGCCCATTCAACGTCTTATCTGCATCACTGTTACCCTCCGCTAGACGCGATACATTTCTCGCTGATGTCTAAATTGCTTCCTCACGGTATCCACGCAATCTCCACAGATATCCCTCATGGATTTGGTCACGCGTTTCAATGGATCTGCCGGAGATCACTCACATTCAGCCTGTGTGACTCTTGACAAGGATCGATTTAGCGCTTTCACCTTTACACCAGCCTCAATAAAGATGAATGGAGCTGAGACATGCAGGAAAAGGTGTTTGAGGGATAAAATTTCTGAACTTGGAATAAACGTGACGCTGTTGTGCTCATAGCAGTGAGTGATCAGAAATGAATACTGGGTTACAGAACGAGTTGGTGAGTTATTTAGTAGAATGTATCAAAACTAAGATATTACAATCATTATTTTTCATTTGCAGTTTGGAAAGGGATTAAAAACAAATCTTACAGCGTATGCAGGCGCCTGAAAAAACCTAAGAAGTAATCTGAATTGAAAATGTTGAACATGAATTTTGATCTTTCATTTTCCGTTTCCCACTAGTTACAATGGAGAGGATTCGATTTCTGTGCAATTTAAACTTTTTTTATGCCCTCTGAGTTAAAATATTCTCCCGTCTTGGATAAAGGAAATCAGGATATGAAAGTAGATATTCTCTACCAAGTACCGT
The DNA here is from genome assembly GCA_000376725.2 of Ladona fulva. Lineage (NCBI taxonomy): Eukaryota > Metazoa > Arthropoda > Insecta > Odonata > Libellulidae > Ladona > Ladona fulva. The sequence goes on along the minus strand of KZ309269.1, from coordinate 23,440 downwards.
TTTCGAAAACTAGATATTTTATTTAATTCCTCAATAGTTATAATCAACATCTATATGTCGGTCAATCGAATATTCGGGCAAACGAGTTGTCGGTCAAACCAGGATTCAGGAAAACGATGAGTCGGTAAACCGCGGTGTCGGTCGAGTGAGCGTCGATCAAGCGAGGGTCGGTCAAGTGAGAGTCGGTCAAACGAGGTAGACCCGTGAATCACGTACTCCCTTTTGTCCCCTCTGACGGCAAGGTTGCCTCTTCCAAGAACGGCATGCTGAAAATTTTGGTTGGCCGAGAGCATTAATATTCCGGTATTGCGTATTGCCAGTCACGTGAGGTTTTACATATCAATCAAATATTTGACAACCTAAATATTCTCAGTAATTCCTCTGCCAAAACATCAGAAGGATTTAAAATATCTTTAACACGTTTACGGGTGATATTTTCATCCCTTTCAATTTCTTCTGCAAGGAAATAGGCAGCAGCTTAACGCTCTGCCATGTTTGTTTACTTCTGCTTGTCGATAGATTCGTACGTTCTCGATTGCCAAATATTGATCGACGTTGTTATCGATATCGAGGAGGCAAGGATATCGATCTCGATCGACAACTTCGTTTACTAAATCGCCTTGGATGATTTCCATCGACAAATATTCAAAGATGACTGACTTGTCGACCGATATCGACAATCGACAAATTCCACAATCGGACCTCTGAAATCTCTAGAGACTATCATTAACCTTCGTCTCACTGATTCTGGGAAACTTTGCCCTAGGGTATGCATTACCTCTCTGTCCATTGCTTTTACAAATATCATCATCAAACCGTGTTTTATGTGGAGACGCGAGAGAAAAACATTTTGAGGGTTAACTAACGACTTATTGGCAACACTCAACTTTCCTGGACTGTAGGTATTTCGTTGAGGCCACTATTTACAAACCTACAGAGCTTTCTTGTAACAGCTGTCCCACTCACACACGTAAAAGCATTATTTGGTGATACCTTGTTGTATACCAAGTAGTACTCTTATCACTTTCAGATCTCTACACAGCTTCCACTTGTATTTGTTATAGTGCAATTTAGTAACCTGCGCATAGTTTCATGGTTCTGTTTCTTGTGAACTTAGTGAAATGTATGATCTTTATGACGTATTACCGCCTTTAGTTTCGAAGAGTCAATAAATATCCTCCTCATGTTGTGATCTTGACTCCAAAAATACCATCAAAATAATCACAATACACAAAGTCAAAGAGAAGAAGGTTTCAAAGTCTCGCTGACATCTCCTAAATGAGCTGACTTGAACTATTTATGAAGTACATTTCAAACATTCAATTGCAAGGCCATTGGTTTTGCTTTTGCCGTGAGTGATAGGTTCGATGACATTGAGTCTGTTGGCATCCCAGAATCATATTTGTTGGTTACTGCCGCAAGATATGTCTTTATCAATGATCCAGTCAATTAGGAAACCATAATGGGGAACTGGTTGAATGGCTAAGGCTAGGTTTGAGTAATGAGCACTGCTGAATGGCATGTTTGTATTTTGCAGAAAAACAGTGCACTCTAGTCAATCAGAAATCGCTGTCAAGTGTGTTATCTCTTTGTTAACGCCATACCGTTGGAACATTTTAAGCTGCTCTTCGGTATAATTTAAAAGACATCGAACATAGCAAAATTTTGATCGAGGTATCGTAAGAAAATGTACAAGTTTTGTAAGATGAAGATAGTGGTTAAGTTAATTCAGCATTTTATATTACTCTCGCAAAATTAAACGATTTTGTATAAATATCAATTTTGTATAAACCATCAAGTTATCCAAGGGTTGGGATGCCTCTCCCTACCAAATGCCATCCTCACCTTCTTGTGGCACAACCTGTTTATACTGACGAGGCTCTGGCGACCGAAAGGATAAGGGGCCAACCCCCCGAGCTATTGCCAACGGTCTGGTTGGAAGGTGGAGGAGCCGGTTGGGTCTAGGGCACTCTTTTGCCCTTGGGAGGAGAAATCCTCCCTAAAGGCGGAAGAGCCAACCATTGGGAGGCCAACGAATGGAGAAAGGAATGGGAAACTGCTCCATTAAAGATCCTTTCGGAAGTCCCTAGTATTAAGCGTGCTCTTGCAAAATTTAATTCCGGAGGTAAATTAGTCCCCCAGTCGGATCTCCGGGTGGGGACTGTAAGAGACAACGCATCAACCAACATGGTGAAGAAATCACCAAAACCACGAAGAAGAATCGCCACTTGGAATGTAAGGTCACTACTAAATTATAAAATTATCATTAAAAAAATTAAAAAATTCTCATTCTTAGAATGAGAATTTTATAATTTGTCATAGCGCTAATTAACATCGATATTTTGACTTTAAGTTCATGAACACTACCGAAAGAAGAATATTACGCACATTGCTGAACTGAATCGTAACAGTACTTTATCTTAAAAATTGCCGAAAGACCTCTTCTCTCGAATGATTTTTCGAATTGGCCTGCGAGTGCCTTACGTTCCATATTTAGAAATTCGTGTTACTAATAAATATTATATTGAGGACGTTTTTCTTAAATATCATGTTTATAAAGTTCATGACAGTATTATTTCATAATGGTACCTACAACTCCATATAAAGATATTTCATGACATGGATGTAATATATTCTTAATTTTCATATTTGTAATAGCCATTCATACTCAGTAGCCATCTATTTTCCATTTTCTGTTAAGATCATTACGAAAATTTCTAGATTTCTATTTGCAAACATTTCGAAATCAATGTGCCTACAATCTTATTTTTGTCTAAAGATTGATACAGAGGGAGTAAATCCAAAAATATTAATACATTCTATATCTCATTTGCCAATATTACCCTATAGATTCCGAACCCCTATCTTTAGAATAACGTCATCCTGCTAGCCCGAGAGAAAGACCTACGTTTTTCTCGTAACACTGTGGAGGTCCTGTGGAGAGGATAATATGGAATTGCCGCTCATTCACGTCTTTGTTTACACAACACATGCCAGGGAACAAAGGGGAAAGTCTGCGGGTGGCGCTAGAAAAACGTTGTCGTTTGAGGGACGCTTTAATCGTGCCTTCCCCTTCAGAGGGCTCTTCTGCGGAAGAGGCAAAGGGAGGTGATTATTTGCATGGATTTTTGTGAAAGGCTTAATGCATATGGTGTAAATATTGGTTTGGATGCTCTGGAAAACTGCTTCTTGCGACATTCCATTTCCTAGTAACTGCACTGATGTTTTAGAGAGGGTATTAGAGATTCTTCACTCAAAACTCAGGTGGAATGACACTTCAGTATCATATATATAAAAAGCAAATGTCTGTCCGTCCGTCCGTATGTCCGTCCCCCTATTTATCTCAGAAAAGGCTTGAATTAGAGATCTGAAACAAACTGCATTGTGTTTCAACGATGCTGAACGTTTCTTTAACAAAATCAAATTAGAAACAATGGTCCTACGAAATTGAGACAAGAGTCACAAGAAAGGAAAATAATCATAGACTCTTATTTTAGTCGTGAATCATTCATATACATTCGAAATTGCGAGAACTTTGATAAAATAGACAGAACATTCGTAACATTTTTCGGAAATAAACAACCAATACTTTGAAAGCAATTGTTGAAGATTGATTTCATGGGTTTAAATAATCAATGGGTTTCATCGGAAATAAACAACCAATCCCTTTGACGACTAAAGCAATTGTTGATCATTGATTTCATGAGTTATCCCATATAAATGCATGGGGATAATCCGTTAGAATTCTTTTCCATAAGAAATGTACGTAAATTAGATTTTCGTTACCTGCAGAGGTTGTTTCTTTTACAAAATTAAATTAGAAACAATTGTCCTTCGAAATTGAGAGAAGTGCCAAAAGAAAGGAAAATGATCATAAAATCTTATTTTAGTCGTGAATCATTCATATAATTTCGAAATTGCGAGAACTTTGTTAAAATAGACTAACATAGGAAACCCCATATAAATGCACGGGAATAATCAGTTTGTATACTTTTCCGTAAGAAATGTACAATGAAAAATAGATTTTCGTTACCTGCAGAGGTTGTTTCTTTTACAAAATTAAATTAGAAACAATGGTCCTACGAAATTGAGAGAAGTGCCAAAAGAAAGGAAAATAATCAAAGATTCTTATTTTAGTCGTTAAATATTGATATAGACCAAAATGTTTGAGGATTTGGATTAAACCCACGGAAATTTTGTAAAATATTTGGGAAATAAACAACCCATCCCTTTGACGACTAAGGCCATTGTTGAATGAAATCTAGATGATTAGGCGTTACTTCGTGGAAAGCCATTTAAGTAGAAAAGGATAAATACACGGGGATGATCATTTCTTATACTTTTTATAAGAAATTACGTAAAGTAGGCTTTCATGACTTGAAAACAGTAGAATAAATATTATACATAATGGTAAGAAATATATTGAGTTATTATGATCTTACGACGGATTTTTTGTGCTTAGGAGGACCAGGTATATACGATAAAAAATATTTTTAAACTAAATTAAGTCCCATCATGCTTGACGGGGGCGTTTACTAGTTTATAAATAAATGGAATGTCGAAAATTCTCCTTTCGTGAAAAATGACTGAAATTTCCAATTTTAAGTTGTGATTTTATTATAAGCAGCTTTCTTTTCTTTCAACAGATAAATCGGAATGAAAATTGCACCTAATACTGTATTTTTATACAAGTATTATGTCGGAATCCAAACATTATCATTATCTTTAGATAACTGAAGTTTCTGTTGTTACTACTCTTCAGCTCGTCATGTCACCAGCAGATGATTCCTTCCTTCATAATTATTAATTATAACAGTTACCTGCCTCTCTAACCTAAACTGACTTAGATCGTCCTCTAAATTTCCTCCCTTTCACCATCATTTTCAATGCCGTGTTTAGAAGATTATCAAACCGTTGTTTGCGCCCGATTATGTTATTCTTTTTATCACTGGTTTCTGCAGAATATATTTACTTATATAGGATATAAACTCAGAGGCTACACGAAAAGAATCACTGACCTGGAGATTTTTTCGCGTGAAGAACCCGACTATCAGGCTAAAGAAAAAATGCTATATCGGTCCTTGGTATCGTGGGTTCAATCCTAGAAGGCCCCAAAAGACGTACTTTTCCCGTTTAAATACATTGCGCGGATTTTCAAAAATTCATTTTGTACACTTTGTGATATGACAGAGATAAATCAAATTAATGATTTAGTTGGGCTCCCGGATAGCCAAGTGGGCAACGCGTTCGACTTCGGTGAAAGCGGTCCCGGGTTCGATTCTCGGTGTGGGCCAACGCGCGAAATGACCTAAGCTGTCGAAGCACTATTAACAGTACTACTACTACTGATGATATAGTTAGCCGAAGTAATTCTCTATGGAATAATGCTAAGCTTATACCCACTGGCCTTGGGTTCGATGCTTGTACATACGTTTTAAATTTCGCCCATTTAAAATACATGGGCGGCTTTTGAATGTTTTTTCTCTGGATAATTCCCGAAAAACCAAATTTCTACAACTTGACATGTGAATAGAATTCGTCTCTATATTTTATATTAAACGTGGGTCAATTCCAACATGATGCATGGTTCGATACCAATGCGGATTTAATATTCCTCCATATAAAATTCACAGGAAACACAGATACTATTTTAGGAATATTTATCATGCCTTGGCAATTTGGAAGTGGTCTACCTTGAATACAAAATATAGTCACGGGTTCTATTCACATGTCGAATTATAGCTATCTGGCTTTTCGGGATGTGCCGCAATAAAAACATTCAAAAGTCGTCCCGTGTACTTTAAAAGGGTGAAATTTGAACAGTCCTAGTATCGAACCCAAGGCCATTCTGGGATAGGACTTTAGTTCTTGCGATAGAAAATTACTTCGTCTAACAATATCATTATTTTCAACTCCCTATCAGAACGAATCCCAAAACGAATTTTTGAAAACCCGTGCTATGCATACTTATGGGAAGATACCTTTAGGGGCCTTCTAAGATTGAACTCTTGGTACCCAGGATCTATAATGTCTTCTTCTTCAAAGGAAAATGGGTAAGGGTGACTTTGCGCAAGATGGTGCGCACCCAGGAAAAATCCCAAGGAAGAATGGACTTGAAAAAAGTCTGACGGGACCGGGAATCGAACCCGGGTCTCCCAATTGCCGGTCGGGTGCTCTGTCCATTGAGCTATCCCGGCAGAACATTTCTCATGCAGTCACCCTTACCCATTTTCCTTTGTTTCCAACATGGAGGGGGTTTTCATTTCCATCACTTTGTGTGGCCGGTGCTTCAATGAAGCCGTGACTGCGAACGATGCCGCCATGCGGACGAACTCGCAAGGTCCTTGCCCACAAAGTATCCCGAATGGCTCGGATGAATATTTTGCCGGGATAGCTCAACGGACAGAGCACCCGACCGGCAATTGGGAGACCCGGGTTCGATTCCCGGTCTCGTCAGTCTTTTTTCAAGTCCATTCTTCCTTGGGATTCTTCTTCTTCATCTAGTGTCATGGTCGACATGGTCGAAAAGAGCTGTGATGGTCCTTTTCCTGTCAGTAGGTAGCAAAGGCAGAGGACATATCGTGTGGGTGCACCGTAGGTGTTCTGCGGGTATCGTTTTTGTTGTTAGTTGAATCTTGCGGGAATTTATTCTGTTCCTTCTTGTTGTATTCGTTGCAGTCATTGGTTTTTTCTCTGGTAGAATGCTCCCTTCTGCTGTTATTTTACTGATGTTCTCTTTCTCCCTCTAATTATGGTTATCTTAATTACAGAATTCTCGGATAGATTCATGTCTGGGTGTATCCTTTTCGTTCGTTGCTTGAATACCGTTGCGTGGGGCGGCCCCTTTCGTAGTCGTATCGTTAAGGGAGAATATAGTTTCGACAGTGGTATATCAGAAATGATCAAAACCTTCGGCTGGGAATTTCTTAAGGATAGAAGAACCAAGTATAGGCACAAGAAGTTCGAGAAATTCTTAAACAATGATTTGCACGACGAAATACCCGATATCATCATTTCAGTACTCAGCGAGCGCGATCTTCGAGACGAGACGACGAAGAGATATCGCGAGATTATTGCGAGAGCGGATTATACTAGACTATTACTAGTCTCCTTTACAGATAATATTGGCACAAAAGGCTCCCGGATAGCCAAGTGGGCAAAGCGTTCGACTTCGGCGAAAGCGATCCCGGGTTCGATTCCCGGTGGAGGCCCACATGACCTAAGCTGTCGAAGCACTTTTAACAATACTACTGCTACTAATATTGGCACAAATGGATGTAATTTGAATCTTTCTGTTTCCGTTAAAGAACTTATTATTGTGAATGTAATGGTAAAGATGCAGTTCTACTCAAAGTCGACGTAATCGACAAAATGGTTTTTATTTTCCGGCGAACGAAGCGATGCGAATCAAGTTGGAGTTAAAGCTTCTTATTATCAATCAATGAAAATGTTTAACGACTTGATTTCTGCTGTTTAGGAATCCAGCGTGATTCCATGTTTGAAGTAAAGTTTATTCCGTCGCCGCGGTAGATATCCATTGATTCAAGTATTCCTTTTACACCCGCGTAGAATGCGCGATTGCAGGTGGAACGGAGGATCCCGAAATCAATTCCGATCTTTTGTTCTGTGAGAGAAGGGCTCGATCCGAGCAGATGGTATGAATGCCGAGAGGATGAAAAAGATTCAATGCAAATAAAAAAGAGAGGAAATCGAAAAAATACAGGGGATTCGTTAATTGCGCGTTTGGGATCGCTGAAATAGAAATGAATCCCTTAACTGCGATAACGGGCGTTCAAATACCCTTTTTCTGGAGCAGCGCCGGAGGGAGTCATCGTGAAAAGATGTAGGTGAAAAGAAAGAGGGGGTGAAATGGGGTGCCGCCAATCGTCAAATGCAAAGGGTGGGGTGCGCTCTGCGGGCGGTCTCTGTCATTGGCTGCACGCTCTCCTTTGCCGGCGATTCCTTTCAATGGCTCCCGTTTTGCCGATTGGGCTGCCGATGTCTTACCTCCCGCACTTTTGTTAAATAAGGGACTGCGAAGTTGATTGGCGAGAGTAGTCTTTGTTTAACCGTTGTCAAAAGCAGGGTTGCAGTCGGCGGGATTTCGATAGTCATTTCCCTACGTTCTGAGCGTCTTGTACTCAATGATGTCTGTGGGTACTTCAAACTGATAATTTTCAAACATTCTTGTGAAGGTAATGGGTGTCTAAACGAACTTCTAGCACTCCTCTCGATGAAACTATTTTCTATTTCACTAATCAGCCGCGAGTTTGCAAGCGAGTGGTTGTCGTTGAGTTTGTGTTGTGCTCTGCGTAGTGACTGTAGAACAGGATATTATTCGGAGTGGGGTCCAGATGTTATAGGAAAAAGAGAATTTTATTTTCGTGATCAATTACCTAATTTTTAGGTAATTTTAATTTTAGCTTTTTGGGTCGTAAGGAAGAAAACTTAGTAAATTAAGAAAAAAGTTGAAACAATTACTTTGGGAATTGGTAAATGATAATAGATAATTGTAATAGATAATTAAGAAAAATACGAAAGGATTTCACCAAAAAATTTAGATTTTGTTCAAAAGAAATTTCAGTGAAATCTTACAAAGCCACTCTTTTTTAGACAACTTCTACAATAATGGAAACTCTAAATTTCATTTCTTTCGAGCGGAAACGGGCAACTAGCTAAAGTGGAAACTGGTTAACAGTGTAACGGATATCACGAAATATCGGTTAAAACGAAGCGCAACTTTGATCCTTCGCATACATTCAACGTAGCATTTACGGTCTACAAGGAAAAATGTTATGGCCCAAGAGGAAATGTTTCCACAAACTTCTTCGGATAGCACAAAACTACATTTATGTTTAATTTTCAATCGACAGAAATATTCTGTATTTTAAATTGCATTTAAATTTTGTTCATAACTTTTGCAATTATTTGCTTACAGCTGAACGCACGCGATTGAGTATTTTTGATTTAATTGATTAAAATATTATTCGAATAATAAATTAGGTAACAACGAATTTAGGTAGAAATTAACAATTTTTTTGTGAAATGTTAACAAGGAAAGAAAACAGCCGCCAATTTAGCTCTTTTGCGAAATTAGGCGAGGAATGGTAAATTCCTGGAACCGCTAATCTCGAAAGGAACTGCTGGTAAACCAATGCCAAAATGTAGCCGTTATTTGTCGATTTGCATTTTAGTCTCCATTTCTACTTTGAAATTAGCATCTGAGAGAGGGATATCGAGTTAAATTGCATAAAAGACAACCGATTTCTGACAACGTTATGCCTTGAACTGGAACGGATGATCTGATTCGTAGAAGTATATTTCCTGAAGATGGCAAATACACACTTTCTTACGACTACTTAATCCAAGAAATTGAGTGAACCTCCGGTAGTCTCCTTGCTGTGAAACTTAAAATTCTTACGTGAGTTTAAAAAAGTAAGCATTTATGTCTCTGTACTGCTCCACACAATCAAAACACATCGTCAACGTAACTATACCAACGCAGCATTGGAAATGTTCAGGAACCCTTGAACATTTCTCACTCAAACAAGTGCATAGAAATCTCTGCTCTCAGTGGAGATGAAGGCGATCCTAAGGCTTTCAGTTGGCTGGGATTGAACTTCAAGTGATTCTGGTTTGCAGATGTCTTTAATTAAAGGCGCAAGTCTTTGGTTATGGAAGTCCTCGTCTTCAGAGGCAGTTCCTCAGCATTAATGAATAAATTTACGACACTGAAAGACGTACACTTTGGGGGAGACACCTCATAGAGAGTAGTCTTATAAGTTCAACGGAATTCCTAATACCACAACGTAGGGAGTAATTGGAGTAATGCCACAGAGATACGTTGTCTTTGCGAGCTAATAATATACAATAATGTTATTGTGCGGAAATGTTAGTGATTTCCAAACGGAAAAACTAGTTTGAAAACAAAGCTTGGAGGATTGATACTTTGAAAAAATATAGATTAGGGAAGCTAAGGAATGTCTATGAGTATCTTTTATGTCTGACTCCCGATTACTGTATATTCCTAAGTTAATTTTCAATCGTAAATTATTTCCCTTGTAAACCACCATTGTTTTCATTCTCAGCCTTTAACCTTATTTCCCTCCTTTCTCTCTGTCAATTAATCCAAGTTCAAGTACTGGATATTGCTCAGTTAATTTTGAATCGTTTACTTTGTAACCCCCAATTTTCCCAATTCCTTCTTCCCAAACCGGTTGTTCATTCAAGTTTATGCAGAATTTACCAGAGAATTTTATGTCATATTAAAATGAAGAATTTCCTCCAAGTCAGACTAAGACAGTGTCTTCCGTACATATTGTTACAAGATCTGATCGATCTTCGTTTCATTTCCATTACCGTTATATTGTAAGCAAGCTACGGCAAGGTAACTAGATTTTAAATGATCGAAATTATTTCAGGCTTGATAATTAAAGAAACGAGAAAAATAAGAACTCAGCATGGGCGCCGGTTTTTTATTTAGTAGCAGGTCGGGAGGAGGAGTTTCCGAAAATTGCTGTTCGAAAAAAAATTCGCAACTCAATGGCGTCCTCATAACGCCCTCGACTCGAAAGCACCGGAAAAAAGTTCTTCAGCGTGCGATAAAAATGTGGAAAGGTCCGTCGCAAAAAAGTTTCCTAATAACGCCATTAAATCAACCTGCTTTCGGAGACTGCTTTCGAATATTGGTGCATACGAAGTAATTACGGATATTTCTTTCCCCTTCTGCTAATTTTTTCAGCAAAATCTCGAATCTCTTCTTTTTTATCTCCCAAATACGGAAAATAAAATATGAAAGTACTACCGCCGTTTCCATTCGAGGAAACCAAACCTTAATGGAGGAAAAAGCGGAGGACTTCTTCAACTCTATCATTAATAAGTCTCATCAATTATTAAAAAAACTGGAAGTTTCTTGGAGTCTGTCGAGTATATCATTATGGAAAAAATATTGCCGACGACGTGAAGTACGGAGAGGTGATTTGTGTTAGCGGTTTCTCTGCAAAGAGAGGAAAAAGAAGATAACTCGAATCAGCGGAGGAAAGGGAATTTGGAAGCGTGGGAGGACTCCCTTTTTTATTTTCTTCTGTGGCTTTATTAATGTAAGTGAGGGGGAGAAGGGGAGGAGGGAGGAAAGAATCGGAAATGAAGGAAGGGAGTTGAGATATAAGGAGGAAGATATCGCTCGCTCAAGAGTTGGAGGGAAGGTAATGTTTGTAATGTTAGCAAAAAGTGACAAAATTAGTCGAATTGAGGTAAGATCTTTGCAAGAAAATCTAATGGCCTTACTAAAATAAGATATTTAATAAAAATTATAGTAGTATTGTTTTTTTAAAATAATGTTTCCATAGCTGAGGTCGTTTCGCACAAATCGGCCTCAATCGGGAATCGAACCCGGGGCTACAGGGAATCATTCTACCAGAATGGCTATCCGGGAGATCGATACGAGTAGTTAATAAGATCGGAAGTAATTCTGCTTTTTAAACGTTTGATGTTTGTATTTTATTTAACTAATATAATTATCTTTTCATGAGGATCAATCAAGTAGCTAAACTTCCATTTAAGTCAATAAAGTTTGGCAGATAAACTTTAATCGAAATTTCAATCAGTTGTAGAGAGTTGACTTCGAGTAAACGAAAGAAATTACAGAAAAATTTAGGCAGATCGAGCGTGAGATGAGGAAAGAACTTCAAAACTTTGAAGGCACAAAAATGAATCATTCCCGCTCACATTTGTTGCGTTGAAACAATCATGGGAAATAAATCATATTCTCTTTAATTTCACTATTCGTCATGAGCATATATTTTAAAGGGCTGATAAACTTGCACGATTAACACTTAATTAAATAGGAGAAATGATTCCATCACTGAGTGGTTCATAGTTTTCTCGCAAAATATTTTGGTTTCAGTCGCAATCAATTTCACGAATACTATATCCAACTTCAAGGTAATTCATACTGAAGGAAAGTCCATTATTCATTATTATTATAGAAAGGCCATTATTCTCATCTTAATGTACATACTATCTCAGAATCATTTCAATTCAAGTTTATTTTTTGAATTTAAATGCCAAAATGTAGCCGTTATTTGTCGATTTGCATTTTAGTCTCCATTTCTACTTTGAAATTAGCATCTGAGAGAAAGATATCGAGTTAAATTGCATAAAAGGCAACCGATTTCTGACAACGTTATGCCTTGAACTGGAACGGATGATCTGATTCGTAGAAGTATATTTCCTGAAGATGGCAAATACACACTTTCTTACTTATTATATATATTATTATGCTTTCAATTGTTTTATGATCATATGAAATGACAAAATTGTCTTAAACAAAATTGTCATTAGACTCAAGGCAGGCGAAGAATTCTGGGAAGATTTTACTTTTTTGTTGTTGACTGGAAACATTTACTTAATTTTTCCAATTTTTTACTATCTAACCTTTCATATTTAATTATGCATCCATCTCTAAAGTACTTGGAAGCGATTTTTAGCTAGGTCCTTACTACTATGTATTGCTACCATGTCCTGATGAATGGAATATTTTTCTTTTAGTACAGGATAGAGAAATAATTGTCTTTCATTGACTTTAATGACAGTTTTGTTCATGGTTGTGATTATACGAAAGTTGCTGAGGTAAAGTGATGCGGAATAACAGCACTGATTCTCCTCCTTAATGAAAACGTTAGTGGTAGAGTCATTGTGCTTCACTTCAATTAACTTGTTTCGATTATAGCATTCTGTCTCAGTGAGGAAAGCAATACTACGTCACTCCTCATTTTTCCTCAGCCTCCTCACCATAGCTTTTCATTGCTTATGGTGGAGGGATGAGGTTCAAAGCATCCTTCAGGCTGTAAAGACGCATTACTTACTGATACGAATCTTAGGGGATAAAATGACTGCTACTCGTAATATCTCGAACGTGTACAGTGAAACTTTAATTGGAACTCTGAGAGAATTGTAATCCTAATCAATCAATGCAAACCACCTCTTGAATTTGATTTTTACCTATTCCGTAACCTTTGCACTTAAATGCTTACAGGATAATTCAGAAAAAGGAAAGATAAAGGAATCTTCTAGAAAACATATTGTTGGTCCATTTATACACAACGTCAATAAAATTGTTCTCTTTTGTGTAATAAGTATGTAGTTACTAGTAGATACCCTAGTTTGTTTTGCACTCGAAGAATCCACGGATAGGAGCTCCGCTCTCAATGACGATCTCGGTTTGAAAAGAATTCCGGATCAACTCGCTTTTAAATGGTATGTTTCGGGGATAAGATATTGATATGAACTTCTGTTCTAATTTTTAAAGAAAAATAAGACATGTTCATTTAATCTCCTTAAAGCAAGTGGAAATTTAACAATGACTTACTTATACTGTCAAATCTCTTAGGGTAGAGCAACATTTTTTGTATGTCTAACTCAAATACAGTAAAACCTTGCAATAGCGAACTTCAAAATGACAAAATTCACTCAATAACGAAACAAATATTGGTCCCACCGCTTTACATAATGTAATTTTATAGGCAATAACGAAATTTTTCAGTAACGAAATGTAATTTTTATCATCTTCATAGAAGATACGATGTCAAATTTTCGAAATGTCCTCATGTTTTGCTACATCCAGTCACAAATTTTCATAAAAGTAGCATGTGCGTTGGTCCATGAGCTGCTGCTCGCTACGAGTTAGGAATTTAAAAAGTTTTTATTTACAAGAAGCTCAGCAAAATCGGAGGGAGCAGGGGCTCATAGACCAGCGCTATGCTTATGAATTTCGCGGAATCATTATGTTACTTTAGGCTATCAGAAACGCAAAGTTATATTATATCAAGTGAACCTAACTACTTGTATTATAAAGCGAACCTACAATCACGTGAAGAAGAGCAGGATGGTTTGATAATTTTAAAACTTGCCACAATTTAGTGAATTTGAGACTCCGTGGAGAAGAGGCCAAAATTAGTGACGACGCACAGTGGGCTAGAATCGAAAAAAGCTGGCCAAAAATAAGAAAATGGTTTTTTTGAGCGCGGACTTTGAAACTTCGCATGGCTATTCTTAAATAAATTCTGCATATAACTACCAAATCATTTACTTTCATTCCTGTGGATTAAAATTCTACAGGGGGTCAAAGTTGACGAAATTTTAAGAAAAAAGCCGGTCTTCGATTTTTCACAAATTTCAACAACTTCAAGCCAACACTGAACCCAAATAAGCAAAATCATCGGGTAAAAAACGATGCTGTATTATAAATATACTCTTTATGCTTCATATTACTTGGTTTGAATGATCACGGTAGAATATTTGCATAAGTTATACAACAAAATGGCGAACTCATATTTTACGGAAACTTTTCACCTAAAGCGAGGAAAATAGTAGTGATGTACCACGATGTACACGGGCTTACTTATACCACGATGTTCTTTGAAGCTTTCTTAAGAGGAATCTGAAATAAAATCCTGCGACAAACGTAGTAAATGAATGGCATATGTTAAATGATCCCACAATTTCCAGCTATCCTCCAGAGTGTAGATATAATTTAGATGAAACTGGACTCTTCTATGAGGCATTGCCAGCCTCAACTCTAGAGCAAAAGGGCTAAAAATGCCATGGCGGTCAGAAAAGAAAAGAGCACATTACAGTTGTTCTGACTTGCAATCAAAGTGGAAGCCACAAGCTCAAGCCTGAAATAACTGGAAAATTCAAAAATCCCAGATGTTTTAAAAACATAAATATTGAAAGAATTGGGTGCAAATATACTGCCACCAAAAAGGCCCGGACTACTGCAGATATTTTTCAACAAGTTATTTGTTTGGAACGATTTGTATCTGGAAATTATAAAAATGTTTTGTCTTTTAATTGATCATGCACCAGTTCACATAATTGAAGGACTGATGTTGAACAATGTTGAACTTTTCTTCTTGCCTCATCAATGACTCAGCCATTAGATAGAGGTATTATTCAAAATTTCAAGACATTTTATAGGGAATTAGCTCTGCAACATATATTATTTCAGCATGGTAAGTCAAATATATTACACATTATTTCACTAAAAGAAGCATGTAGTAGTATAGAGTATAGAAAAATTGTAATCTACTATTTTCAATCAGACTTTGATAATAGAGATTTTAAAGATAATAAATTTAACGACAAAACCTATAATGTAATATTTATTTTAGAGCTGCAGAAGGAAGGGCGTAGCACTGTATCATGGACTATGCTACATGCTATAAGAGCTCTAGTTAGAGCATAAGATTTTGTCACACAACAGTACAAAATTGCTGGAGATCAGCAGGATTCCAATTTTCAAATGATAATCAAGCAGCAGTTTAGACTTCCATGGTAGAATCTGAGCCCAGCTTACTGCCAGAAATTAAACTGCTACAGGCAGAATGGCTTGGTGCTATGAATATAAATGGAGAAGCTTTTGCCATCATTGGCAGTGACATTGCAACTAGTTGTACTGGGGTAAACCCACAAATATGGATCATCTTCACAGCCTAATTATACAGAAACAACAGCATGAGATAGTGATTGAGATGATGATACACAAGAAATAGTCTGACACACCATGGCTGATGCCGTAAGAGCAATTTCTTTGCTGCAAAATGTGCAACATTTATGAGAAAAGACAGGCGTAGGCGTGTCCAAAGTCCTAAAATATGCCACATGTCAAGATTTTTCACCTATCACTCGCCATGAAATTAAGGTTTTCCAAAAACAACGTCTCACCTAAAATGTGTAAAAAGTATAAATTCTACATAATACCAACAAAACATATCGAGGATAAGCGTGTTGGATCGTAATCCTTCTCCAAACCGAGATCGTCGAGGGCGGCGCTGGATTGGCCCTTGCAGCGATGTCGAAAAGTCCGTTTTATTATCGGCGTCGCAAACGGTCTCAAGAATTTATTCCAGATTCCTCATTAAAATGCTTTAATGAATGCTGTGGTGTAAGTTATCTTGTGTCTATCGATGTCTATGTCTACTATTTTCCTCGCTTTAGGTAAACATTTGCTCTAAAATAAGGGTCCATCATTTTGTTACATAAAGTATGCAAATATTCAATTATGGTCATTAAGATCAACTATATTAAAGGAAAAAGGACAGGTTTATAGCATAGCATTATCTTATAGCCGATAATTTTCCTTATTTGGGTACAGCATCAGCTTGAAGTTGGAGAATTGTGCGGAAAATCGAAGACAGGCATTTTTCGGAAATCTTTGTCAAGTTTGACCCCCTGCAATATTGTGATGCGTAAGAGTTAACGTAAATGACTTGCATAGTTGTATGCAAAATTTATTCGAGAGTAGCCATGTGAAGTTTCTAAGTCCTCACTCAGAAAAACCCTTTTTGTATTTTTGGCCACCTTTTTTGATTCTAGCCCACTGTACGCTGTCTCCTTTTTATCCGATCAAAAATATTCGTTTAAATTTCTCAAGGAAAATGGAAAATTTTTTCATTTGATTCTTTTCGTGGATTCTTGGAGTACAAAAGCATATCTACTAGTAACATACATACTACAGCTTATTTCGATTCTAGTCCACTGTGAAGCGTTAGCATAAATGATCGAATAATCAATTTTGTATTTTTCGGTGACGTTTATTATCAGGGTCGATTATTTTTCTCTTTCGGAATATTATCCTCGCTTTGTCTGTTATACTTTTCTCTTTCCTTCGACACTTAACCCAACCCCAAAATTCCTCGCAAACGACTTCCAAGATCCCGCCTTTTCCGAAAATTTATATGGAAAAGAAGTACGAGGATCGAAGAGTTCCCCATTTCATCGGGGACTTCGATCTTTCGCCCTATTACGCGGAACGATTTCTGGGGGAATAAAATGAAAAAGGCATTGACGGCAGCCGGGATTTCCATTCGCGGGAAGGAGGAGATTGAAATAATGCGTGGGGAGGCCTCAAGAGGGGGTCGACGTGGAGGAACCATTTTCCCTTTCATCCACGAGATTTTCTCTCTTATCTGCACCCTTGAATCCTATTTTATCCAACAATCTCTTTTCTCCGCTCCTCGCCCCATTACCCTTTTAGCGATAAAGCCTCCCCTATCTCCTTATCAGTACCCTTGCGAGTGTCCCATCGACTCCCTCCAGCAAAACTTAATGACTTTTTATATTCTCTCCAGAGGCATCGATTCGCGCTATTGTCAGCAAATTTCCGCTAATGGAAGGAGACTTTCTTAATGGAATTAAGCGCTTATCTCCTCCTGCTCTTTAAATGCTGGAAATGAGAATAATGTGCTCATCTTTTACCAGAAGGAGATTTTTCGATATTTTTCTACATGAGTGCCATCATCGAAGAAAATGGACTCACAAATCCGTGGAGAATCGGGAGACGGTGATTCTATCTTAAGATTTGAATTCGAAATTAAGAAACAAATTTTATTACGGCAGCGAAAACTCGTATTTCTTTCGGCCATTACCGTTATTTCCGATTTGTGCGTAATTTGCCTTTTTTCTCGTCAAATCCGTCGTATTACAGCTCTGCGCCATGTTTGTCTTCACAATAATCATAATTTCAGAATTGTGAAAATTGCATCGATTCCATTATGTTACTGAATTCGGTAGGCATTCTTTCCCCATGCTTGTTAATTATGTTTAAAATTCTACTAGGCTAAATTTTTACGCGAAATATAAAGAATTTTCAGTGTTTATCAATTTTTCAGACATGAAATGGGTATCTCGCTCCGTGTTCTCTTTGTCATAATGCCTCCGTCTCTCTCTTTGTTATTTAGCGTTGATTCACTTTTGCTTTAACGTTTATTTTTTAATGAGCTTTGAGCAAAATATATAATTTATAAACATACATTTTCATCGAATTTTATTTTGCGATTGTGATTAGTTTTTTTGGAAGCTGGTGGAAATGAGTCAATCGGTAAAGAATGCGCGAGTGGTAATTTTTCCAACTGACTTAAAGTTAAGCCGATGTTAAGCGAAGCTCACGACGACGTTACACCCTCAAGTGTAAGTATTGAATTAGACACTCAAATGA
Organism: Ladona fulva; assembly: GCA_000376725.2. NCBI lineage: Eukaryota > Metazoa > Arthropoda > Insecta > Odonata > Libellulidae > Ladona > Ladona fulva. The sequence continues at coordinate 5,442 of KZ309269.1, read as the reverse complement.
CCACAAAATGAAGTGAGGAAGAAGCATTTCTGTCTACACGGTTGCACTCAAGGATCGCTCGATGGATTGCGTGTGTGAGAGAAACGTGGGCGTACCGAAAAAAGATAATGAAACCAATGAAAAATGCCCTCAACTGAAATTTTTAACTAGGGAATTTTTTTCGCAATTGAGAAACGAATACTATTTTAACTCGTCATTTATTAGTTAATGGGAAGCTTGCAATTGAAAATTTTGTTTTGATGAGCTTTTGATGGGAAATTTTCTGCTGGCGCTTTCCTCTTCAGTTTGCGTTTAGATCTTTGGTGCAATGGATTGAATGTAATGCTAACGAGGAGTTTTTAATTTATCTTTTCAACTTTACCTCACATTACATTGGTTTTTATACAATATATACGTCTCCTGATATATGATTAATTTTTATTTAGCGTTAATTTCGACGTGAGTAGGAACTTAAGGGTTGCTTACTTTTTTATATCTTTTTGAGTTATAAATGAATTACTACGTACGTCTAATCAAATTTGCATTTGATACCATTTAGAGTTTCAAATATGTGTTTCTTTCTCATCAAATTGGTTCGGTATTAACGGCAGTATTCCTGTTGTTCCGTTTAAATAAGATTATATTCCTTGATTTCTACTCCTCTCTGATCAATTAATAAATATTTTCCAATGTTATTTGTTTGCAGAAATCTTTTCCACCGAAATTCTTTTCCCATTCGTCTCTTTCATCGTGCATTTTTTTCCAGTGGCGATTCACTTGAGTTGCGTTTTGCCTTCATATCATTACTAATGAAAAGCTGGTCGGTTGTTGCGAGTTGTTCTTACTTTGATCGTCTGCACCCTTGCATTGTATTGAAAATGAGACTGACAATGAGAGGAAATTATATTTCGTCGGAAATATTTTGAGTAAGAAATTTTAGAAATGAAAGAACAGGAAACTTTCAGTGGGACAACATGTGGCTCTTTGATTACATCCGGAGGTTATAAAGGCGATATCGACGATTTATCAGTATCACTTTATTGATGATAAACTCGTCGCTGTATTTTTATAAATTATACAAATTTTAACGGGAATTCAAAAGGTAAGTTTAAAATTAATATATTTTAATAGTAAAAAGTAAAATGTTAAGGATTTTTTCGAGCTCTCGGTGTCTAGTTATCGAGTTTCATTTGAGGAGTCCAGGTTTAGAATGCCTCACCTTTTCCTCTTAACACAGTATCCCGCAAATACGTCCTAAGCGACCCAAAATTGTCTCCTTCCAAACATCTTTTGAATTTTTGTGTCCGCAGATGTCCTGGACTATCGCCTCAAAGAGACTCAGCTGACGAATTAACAAAAGAGGAGATGTGTCGTGGGCGAAATCCTTGAGTAAAACTGGAGATGTTGCGGTTTGACAAACGTCATAATATTCTGTGTCGATTTGTGTGGAGCATTTTTTCCGATTCTGCGAGGGTTTCCTTTGGCAGGAAGTTGGACGTTTCTAAGGAGTATTATGAGAAGAGAGGTTCTTTGGAGCATATCTGCCTCCTGTATAAAGCCGCGCTATTGTCATTCCATACCATGGTATTTTGAGGTTTACAAGCTTCTGCGAGTCTATTTGTATTATGTTTCCAGTGTTCCATTTACTGGGAAAACGTATCTTTTTGAAATCAAACTAACATTTTGGGTATCTATTCATCGAATGTTTTTCTTGAAACAAGATTATATCTTTATCACGCTTCAAATATTCGAGGATGGCTATCGATTTACTGCCCAATATAGCAAATGCTGTAACTGAGTGCATTGAAAACACCATATTCCACTCGATAAATAGTATCAATTTCAACAGACGGGGGAGGGGGAAGGTATGACTGGCGTAAGAAACAATTGCTATTTTGAAAGAAAAAATAATCACGAGATATTTAGTTACCATTGCATAATTCATCAAGAAGCGCTTTGTGCGCAGACATTTCCAGAAAAAATTTTGTAAGTTATGGAATTGGTGATTGTCAACTCCATTACAGGTTAAGCTCTTCATCATCGCCAATCTAAAGAATTTATAGTAGAAATGGAGAGTGAGTACACAAATCTTCTGCTGCATAATAAGGTACGTTGGTTATTAAGAGGAAACGTTTTGAAACGTTACGCTTCCTTATTAACAGAAATTAAAGCCATGAGAAGTGTGTTCAGCTCAGTGGATCCAAAAATGTTATTCATTTCAAAATAACACTTTTCAATACGAGGGAAGATTTTCTCAATATGTTTCAGGAATTGCAAAGCGAACGTAAGCCTTTGTCAAAAACCTCTTAAGAGTACTGCACTGTAACAGAATAACATTTTCTTCCTTTAATATTGATATTGGCAACTTTGAAATGCAAGTGCTTAAAAAAAAACAAAGAGTTGTAGAGCTCGAAATTTTAACATCTTTGTGCTGATATAGAAATATTGGAGAATAATAAATGTGAACAGTTCACAGCACAGGTGGTCTGCTTTGAGTGACCTGGAGAAGGAAGATATGTTGAATAGTATTCCTGACTCATATAATCAGCTGAAAAAAAACTAATTTTTGCTGTTCTTTCCTTATTCGGGTTTACATATCCATGCAAACAATAATTTTCAAGCATGAACCTTATCAGGAGTGAATTGAGAATTCGTCTTATTGATGAGAACCTGGAATCGTGCCTAAAATTAAAAACAAAAAAATACAAACATGACTTACCCAATCTTTCCAAGGAGATGCAAGGCTATTGTTTACATTAGTGTTTGTCAGTCACTGTCATAATTTAATTTTATGGATACCTCACAATTTAATTTCATCAATAAATAATATCGTTATTAAGTATGATGTCAAGTTTAATTAAGGCTCAAAACTATCAGAGAAGCTAATAGCTATCCGGGGTAGTTAGGGATATAGGTGTTCTACACTCCCTGCCACGCGCCATTGGCGGTTTGCAGGGCTTAAATGTAAATGTAAATGTAAAACTTTAAGTAAAGTTTATTAAGATAATTTTCGGGAGCGTTGTGTTGTGAAAGAAGATGTGTTGTCGAGGATTCAGAAATGTATGTTGAGATGGATGCACGGAAGGAGTGTGGATGGGAGAGTTGGAAGCACAGCGGACGTGCCTCGATGAGGTCTTAGCAAAGGCCAGCTCAGGAGTACCCTAATTAAATTAATAACACTGTACCTACCTATACATTTTAAGTTTAAATAATTTGGCTCTCAAAAGAAATTTCAATCGTTGTACTGTTGATATTTGGCTCTGTTGACTAATGAGTCTGCATTAGACCACAGCAAAGAAGAAGAAATTTAGGAAGCTCTGTTATCGTACCAAAAAAGCATGGAAAGCAACAAAACAGATCTGCATTTTCTCCTTCTCCATATTTCCTTCATATATTCTTGAATCGACTGTGTTAACGCCATTTGGCAGAAATGTAGTAAATAAGCTGTTACAGCAACGAGTAATTATATTCCTATTGGCAGATCTGTGCTAGGAAGGTCATTAGGAGGTGCCTCACGAGTCGTATGATGACCTAAGATAGTTTATTTAACGATCGAAAGAAGACATCACACTATCAAAGATATCAGCAAATCAAAATTTACGATAATGAAGAAAAAACATGAATAGATGCGCAATTACTTATCTAAAAATATACGTAAGATAAATATATTTGTAGGTAATACATTTTACAATATGCATGTATATACTATAGTTTGCTAATCATTGACTGAATGAATCAGCATATTTCAGTAAATAATACTACAGGTCCAGATATGCATAATTTGTGACAGCATTTTGCGGATAAATTAAATAAATACAGGAAAGTTGTCGAACAGATAAAAAATGTGGCAGCAATACTCTGTCACTATGCTACCAATCGTTATTTCTACAGACGTAGTCCTAAAACTCTTAATCTTAAGAAAATCAGCCGCAAACTAATCCGAATACAAAAGTCTGTTAAATACACGCAGCGTAGTTTGGAAATTCCTCAGTATGCAAATGGCTTCATACAGAAACTATAATAACACACAGCAATGAACCAATAAATTGACCGGCCGCGGTGGCGGAGTAGTCAGTGTGCAACACCAAGGTCCCGGATCCCGGCTAGGCCGGTTAAGGGAAAGGCTGTTTGTGTTCGTAAACAATTATTAAAGGTAATTTGGGTCCTCCTTTTTACATTATAGAAATAACAATAACAATGATACTTAAAAAAATAAGAATCAAAAGTTTATTAATGAACATTATTATTATGAATATTGCTTCATCAGCATTACAAAGTAGTTTAACAAATACATTAATATCAATAATAAACTTAACCAAAAAAAGTAAAATCGTTTTAGCCTTATCTCTTATGGTAAATTCACCCGATAGGTGAATGTTTCCACTCCTGTGCTGAGAAGTGAACTTTTCAAATAACAAAAACACACAATTCGGCACTTTTAGAATGGCGGGTGGTTTATTTCGAGACAGTGGGAGCACGCGGAAGCTCTTAAGGGAGAGGAAAAGTTCGGTTAGGTTTGGAATAGAAGCAGGAATTTCTTATGGGGAATTTTGTGTCGCTGCAAGGGAAGCCAAGAAAAGAGATTTATCTCCTCCCCACGCCGAAGAGGAGCTCCGATGAAGAGCTTCTGAATAGCTCATCCAGGAAGCGACTTACATCGCGGAGATAAAGTTTAAATACCTCGTTCGGATACAAGGGATGTTGATTTTGCAAGATTTATGAGGTAACTTCCCATGATGTTTGGGATGCAATGGAGAATTTTGCTGGGAAAGTTTTGGGAATCTCAAATTGTAACAAACAGTTATTATCGTGTTCTTTTCGCATTCTATGGAATTTTCTATTGACAACGAGTGAGAATCGTTGCAGCTGGAGGAGAAGAGCATTCCGAGGATTTCACGGCGTTCAGAAAATTCTGCTGTTATTAAACAGATCAAATTCAATCGTTCAATAAAAGAAAAAAAAATGTATTTTGTGTTTTCAATCCATTTATTCAATTTTGTGGGTCAATCGCCACGAACGAATGGTTAATTCTTTAATATTATGTTAGCACGGAAGCATTATTTTCGTAGAAATTCGTCCCATTTAATCATATTTCTGTGTTTTAGGCTATCAAATATAATTTTTCTGGTGGTAAAGATTTAAAATATCTTGTAAATTGCAGTTATGGACTAAAGATTATCAGAGTTGTTTAGTTAAGAGTTAATCTTTTCACTGCAATAGGTCGATGTCTATTTGTTGAAGTCAATGAATGTTCATAGTATGTAATGGCATTGATTAATATTGTCAGGTTAGCTTTGCGACCATTTATCAATTTCGGTTATTTAACTGCCGGTTAATAAACCGGTCGCGGTGGTGGAATGTGTTTCAACCCCAAGGTCCACGGTTCGAGTACCGGCTGAATTGAAATTTTCTGTTTATGGAAAGGTTGTTTGAGTTTTCAATGATAATTATTATTAAAATGGA
>KZ309268.1:114818-188347 GCA_000376725.2 Ladona fulva | reverse complement strand
ATTGATAGAAGATGATTTGAATGACCAAATTTCTTTCTGACTGAAGATAAAGATGTTATGGATTACTAAATGTTCAAATAAAACCATTCTTTGCAAATTTTATACCAGGTATCAAAATTATCAATCTTAACGCCGTTATTAGGACCTAGATAATATCAACTTCTATAATGGAAGCATGAAAATAACCCCAATCACACTCACTTTAATAATTATTATTACTTAACAGCACATACAAACACTACATAGCCAGAAGATTCAGATTCTCCGGGACTCGAACCCGGTACTCGAACTCGGGTTGGAACGCAATCACGCTAACCACTCCACTACCGCGGCCGGTGATACACAAGTGAAGTGCACGAATGAAATTTGCATTAAAATATCGTTTATTTTACAGCTCTCATAAATTCGAGACTCGGCATTTCCTAAAGGAATTAATAAAATAATAATGCATTCCTAAGCCTGAAGATGAACTGAAAGTTCGAAACCATTGGTTGCTAACCAAAATATATTTGTGGAAAGTACAAGTTATTGTTATTATTTTATTTGTAATGGAATTCCACCATATCTCGCTAGAGAATATTCATTTTAATAATAATAAATTTAATGAGTGTAGGTTATTGTATATAATAATAAAGCAATTAAACTTTTTGTGGAAGTTGTTGGAAGGAGTGTGGTTTCAATTATTGATCGATAAAATCAACGTTTACGTAACAGAATTTCTTACGGCTCCTCAATGAAGCTGATAATTAGAAAAAGATTTAAATGGAGGAAGTGAAGAAAGATTTAGAATCACGAATGTAATCAAGCTAGTAATGAAATATGTTTGAGAAATCACTAGAGATCGATTAGATTGAGAAATGATGTAATCCAAGTCCATTAAAGCAGTCTTTCTCTTGATCCAAAATATTCATATAGCTATGATTTTCTCCAACATTGCTTAAAATTCAGAGAGACGCTAACTTTAATATGAGTTGAATAAATAGTGCCGCTGGAGAAATCACCCTTTCACAGATATGAACTCAGTTTAAAGAAAACTTGCTATCTTGGGGAGATCTTCCCTTTCGCTAAACTTTTCCTCTTATCTTCAACTTTCGCCGCTTTACCTTCCTTTCTGTCGATGCACCACCTCGTTCCTTTTAACTTCGATCGTTCGCCTTGACATTTCCTCTTTCCGCGATTTATATTTTTTAATCTTTTCCCTCTCTTTCTCGAATCCGGACCAGTGCGCCCGAAAATTACGACTTTCAATTTTGGATATTTTTCGTCGTGCAACGACACCAAAATTCGGTCGAACACAATTTATTCGACTTATAAACACGACGAGGGATTTCGAAGATACCCGTGGCAATACCTACTTGATAAGGCCAAAATAACAAAGTTTCCCGTTTGAAATTTTATCGAGTAGCGTTTCCCGCGAATAAAATAATTTCCTGGAATCCAGCCCGAGATGTGTGTGTTCCATGATTGTGCAAGTTCCATGAAACCCCTTGATTGTGCAAGTTCCATGTAACCCAAATCCTCCTAATATAGAAATCCCGGAGGAATGCGGATCAACTTTCCTCGCGTTTGCACAATACGCAGCTTATGAAAGCATTATTCAAATCCATTCTTCCATCGCCCTTTAAAAATTTAGCGAATTTCAGGGAAATTTCTCATTGCTACGCGGGCCGCACTGTGTGATATTCCACCGCGGACAGCGACGCTAAAATTGCATCCTCATGCCGAGCCCACCGTACCCCATTCTTTTAAGAGGCACCTTATCTATCCAAAGGTTATATTAGGATTGATTCAATTTAAAATTACATTTTAAGGACTTGAAATATCATTTTCATAATCATAAAGTCTTCCTTTCCATTTCCTTCCCTTTTCAGTTTTCACAGTTCCTGTCCTTTTCCTAGCAAAGTAGCGACTTCAATTATTATTGTTTTGCTCTTACGGCGAGTTTAGACCGAGATAGCCTCTCTTCCACATTACCTCTGGAGATATAACATGATACTAATATCACATCATCACTTAAATTTACTTAAATCTAGAAAAAACAATAAATAAATCCAAACAAATTGGCCAACACAACAACAGCATGATTGGTATAAACAGTAGCCACTATCAAAAAGGCAATCTAGTTGATAAATTGATAAAGCTAATGCATACAAACTAGATGTACATACATATAAAAACAAAGATTTTGGTTGTGGGGAAAAATTCCTCAACTGAGGGCTCATGGGGTAATGGGGTACCCCCTAAGCGGTAAAACACAAGAATGGGGGCGAATAAATTATGGCACCCAAATACTTAGCTTTTAAATCATGGTGCCGAACTATTCAGCTACTTCAATATATTTTGTCTGAACGATCGAACTCTTCAAACTGAATTAGTCTGCGTTGCCTCCTCTACTAGATATAGCAGGAAAGAAGGAAGAATGGTCTGACGGGACCGGCACCAGCTTCCGCCAGAACACCCTGACCCGTCTTCTATAGTAGGTGGCGTTTTATATGTTACGCACCCTATTTATAAAGTATAATCGTTTAATGATCTTAACTAACGGCCACAGTGGCGATCGCTCCTACCCCAGAGTCCTGGGCTCGAGTCCCGGATAATCGGATTCCTCTGCTTAGGGAGTGGTTGCGTGTGTTAGACAAGAATAACGAATGGACGTCATTCAGATCTTCCATTAAAGAAGTTATAATTATTGCCAAATACAATTGATTCGACGTAAAAATACGAATGGAGATTTTGAATAGCAAATATATTTAAGTGATAAGGAGCAAAAAATGTATGTCCGATAAGTTTTTAAATTAAAATTTCATAATTTGTTATTACTATATCTGTTATCTAAGTAAATAATTAAGTCATAAGAATCGACGAAAATGAATGTTTTTAATGTCAAGCAGTGGTTAAATACTCCTAATTCCACCAAAAAATTTGGGAAAGGGATGTAAACATTCCATCAACGTTAATGGATTAGTTAATGCTCAAAATAGCGTTAAAGGTAACTATTCTTCTATAAAATTTCGGTATAACAAAATTTCTGAGGAAAAGCGAGGTAACAATCTCTTCTCAACATCGGCGTTTCGTTTATCTATTTCGTTTCCTTCTTGTACGACCATTTGCACGATCTTTTCAGCATCGATTCCGCTCCATAAATAGTTTTTCCTCCAGAAGAGTATGCCTTGGCATTGTCCCCACTTTATAACATAAAGAGCTTTGTAACCGCGATCGAAGGCGAGTTTTCGGATGAAATAATACCCCGAGTGTTTGCCTCCTACCGCTGTAAATCGAGACCGAAAAAGCCGAAGAGATGGCTAAAACTATTTAATGGAAGCTTTTATCGACGAATAAAGCTGATTATACTTATCATCTTTTCCGAGAATAAAAAGGTATTTTAGAGAATAGGGACGATTCCTGAAGCGATACTTCCGCCTCTACGAAACACAAACTTTTCCTGTAGCTACCTTACCATTCTGTCGAATATCGATTATAAATTACACAGTTATTTCATTCCCTTAAAAAAAATAACGGTAATATGCTCCATATTTCCACTTTCAAACAAAATCGCCTCATAGACTTGGACAAACAATTCTAAAATCGAAGACGCGATGACTTCCGGAAGTACGCAAAGGTTATCAATACAAATGACAGGAAGTGAACGTGAAGAAGGCAGAAGCATCGTTGGCGGAACGTCGTCATTTGTATTGACAACCACTGCGGATTCACGAAAGTCATCGCGTCACGGAGTCATCATGCAGCGAAAGCCTTCATACCAAATTCTAAATTCGGTTGAATGCCACATCCCCAGTTTTCCTAACAATATAAGAGGGATGGTATAAATAAAATTACAGTTACTCTTTTCCACAGGTATATTTAAACAAGTAAAGAACACGACCGGTTTCGGCGCAGATCGGCCATCATCAGGTGAAGAAATTACCACCAAGGCTTATATAGGGAAAAAGAGGGGAACAGAGTTGGTATGTGGAAACAAAGCAGGACAAGGGAGGAAAAGCGGTGGGAGAAAAGAAGGGTTAGGGGAAGTGTGAGCTTTCCGGGGGGTATAGGTTGTTCTTATCTGGGAGAGAATTCTTGGGAAGGGTACAGAGTAGAGGGGAGTAAGTTAGAGGAATTACTTCGTTAACAACATTCTCAGAAGCAATTTTGGATACAAGAATTTCACTTTGCTCTAAGAAGTTTTTGGCCCTTTATGGTGGATATGTAAGATTTCCGGAATGAAAGAAGAGGAAAGGTGGGAAAAGTTAAGGTGTTGGGCAAAGTGGGAGGCGGGAGTGTTATTTAAGAAATATTGTATGTGCTCTTTTATTCGGATATTAAAATTCCTTCCAGATTGACCGATATACACGGATTCGCATTCATTGGATTTTAATTTATAAATTCCCGATTTGAATTTTTATCTATTTTATCTTCAGTGTTAACAAGGAAGGAACTAAGGTTATGATTATTGTAGAATACAGGCTGTACAAAATCTTTAGGAAGGACATTCGCAATTTTTAAAGAACGATCATCAATGAAATTAATTCTCCGCCATTTGGGTGGATTTTCAAGTTGGCTAGTTGGTGGGAGGAAGGTGGGAGGTTCTATTAATTGATAATTTCCTCAATTTCCTCAAAAATTTTTTGGATAACGACAATTTTTTTGCTGTTTTTTAGTCTCGGCTAACGAATTTTAGTGCCCCAACATAAAGCAGTAAATATGAACGGTCCGGCCTCTTTTACCACTACCACCGGAGGTGTGGCAAAGAAATGAGCTGAGCACATCACATAGGGGACACCCAAATTGATTGTTTATTCAAGACAATGAGACGATTGATAACTTCCTGTTACGGCCAACGAAGACTTTGGCGTATGAATGAGATTTCTGAACGAACTATATCGTTAGCTGATGTATTACTGTACATCGGCCAATTTTGAGAATTGTTAAGGTAACGGCGTTATTGATTAGTAATATTTTTCACAAAGAAATTACCAATATTTGTCATATTTCTTCTTAGCTTTATTAAAAGCGGAAAGAGTTCCGCGAAACGAATCTTTCTTCAGCTACTTTCCTGTATTTTTAAGCACATAACAGCTGTAATGATATGGCTCTTTATTGATAGCCATTAGAACTTATTTGTGAAAATAGAATTTTTTGAGGATCAATATAATTTGTTATTCAGTTATGCAATTAGGTAATTACAAAAAATTACAAAAATCTTAGAAACATAGTTACATAACTCTTAGAAAAGTCAAATTCGTCAGCCAAAGAAGGCTTATCGGAAGGTGCCATGTTTTACATGAAATGTCAAAAGCTTAAAGAAAGTTGAAAAATATCACATAAAAACGGATGTTGAAATAAAATAAAGCTATAACAGCGTGCGAATATAATATAGCAAGCAATTACCCAAATTAAATGCTATATTATGCTATATGATATTACACACAGGCATTCAAATCGCATTCTACCTTTTCGTTTCAAATTATTCATAATTTCCCTTTAATATTCGCAGGCGACTCATAATAATATATACAACAAACTTCTCTTCAGGAGGCACTTGTCATACGGCCGTGCTACTCAAATAATGCAGTATCCGTTTTCAGATCCAATTAATAACGTACGAGGTTCCGAATAAACAATTAATGTCGGCCATCATTAAAATTTATTTGCCGTATCTTGAATAATAGAGCACTGCAGCCGAGATTAACCGGAAGGAGGTAACGTTGGCCTTCATCCATACATACAATATGATAATGATATGCATCAAAATATCCGTGTATGCGTTTGTGTACCACATGCACGGGGATCCAAAATTCGTAGCTGAGATACGCATTTCATTTTAACTAACTCGATGGAGACACCTTTTGATAGGCGTTTGGTGGTCACATGTGAAATGGAACATTTTTGAGTATTTCTCTTCTTTTATTGAAAGAAAGCGGGATATTTTCGGAAACCTGTGGGGCCCTTAACAGCTAGTTATTAAAGGCACTCTATTGATAGATGTGAATATCTATCTGGTGATTTCTCTCGCATAAACTTGAATGAATAACAGATAAATGTAACCAACTGACTCGAGTTCTAAGAGACGCTCTCACGATTAAGGAATAAATAATCTTTTAGTGTTAGAGATTGTATTCCTTTAACTTTCAGTGAATTTTTATTAGCTGCCGATTTGAATAGATGAGAACTCTTCTGAAATTTCCCTAATCAGAGGCATTTCTTTACTTCCCGGCGAATATTAAAAATGGACGATTAAGAAAACTTACATAATAACATTGGAACTCGCAATTTCCAAACTTCTTCTTCAATTTTGTTGACCTGGATTCACACGCGAGGAATTATTTTCCTTTGAAAATTAGCGAAGTTATTAAACTCAGTTTCCAGTTTAAGTGAATCCAATGTTTTGAGATCACTCAAGAGGGATTTGCCGGAAAAACAAATCAGTTTTGCTAAATGACAATTCGACAATTCGAAATTTTAAATTCCGTTCGGTGTTGATGGAGTGACAGTCAACTTGACGAAAAAGAAAACCCAAGGATAATAGACGTGATCACATATATAGCCAATTTCATAAGTTCAAAAATAGGTTACCGAAATTTAAATGTAATACAATACAAATGTCTTTATTGACCAAAACGGTGACTAGGAAGTCTTATCTTCCTAATTAAGAATAAATAATAATGAGAAATATTTTTAAGCACTATTAGCATTGAAAGAAACCCAGAAAAGCAATCATTTTATTAATTTTATTATTAAGATACAATAAAAATGAAATAAGAAAGCTGGTCGGTTTAACACGAAAGTACGGAAGGAGAGTAGTTTCTCGTCAATCACTTCGTTGTAATGGAGATCCAGTCAGAGTGGAAGCAAAACCTGCTTAAATTGTGTGTATTACTCTTCTTTAGTTTCATTAAATAGGAAAAGCTTCCAAAATAGGCGGCAGCCACTCATCCTCAAAAAGTACGCCATATGGATTCACTTTGCGGAAATGTTAAATGAAATTAGTAATTTTGACTGAAGCTTGAAAACAATTTTGATTGCTTTGTAATTGTAAAAATTGTTTGTTAGAATGGATTGTGACCAGATATCGCTGAAAACATTTTTCAAATTCTCGTTGAATGGAGTGTGAATGAATAACTTAAATCTTTATGGAACCGTGATTGGGCCAAATTGGACTCTCTTCCACATAACCTCAACCGTTAATAGATAGGAAAAGTTTAATGTTTAGAGTATAATTCAATAGCAACACAAGAATATTCGGTTTGTGGGGAAACATCTTCTCAACTGAAGGTTGAAAAAGACAAAAACTCTGCTGTACGGGAAAACAATCACAAGACTGGGAGGTGAAAAAGAATTGAGTATACGGTATTAAAAAGAAAAAAGTAAATTAACCATTAAGTAATAATTTTAACCATTTATGTTATGGATACTCGCAAAGCAACGGCTTCTTCCATCGATACTATTTTTTTATCACAGAAAAATGTTTCCACTGAAGGAAAACAGCCACAAAGAGAGTGAAAAACCTGCAAAAGTTGAAGGAGAGAGTGAAAGAAAGAGAGAGAGATTACTTACATCAAGGATAGAAANATATTTATACTTTGTTAGTAAAAGTTGAATTTAAAAGAAATTTAAATTTAGTGCATAGAATGAGCTAGCTTAGTATCATATATATAAAAAGCAAATTTCTGTCCGTCCGTCTGTCCGTCCCCCTATTTATCTCAGAAACGGCTTGACTTAGAGATCTGAAAGGAAAAGCATTGTGTTTTTACGATGCTGAAATCCCAAGGAAAACTATTCTCATCTCTGTAAAGGCCATGGTTCGAACCCAGGAACAGAAAATACGTTTCAATAAGAGATGTACATAGATTACGTTTTCATGACTTGGAGAGATCGTTTCTTTTACAAAATTAAATTAGAAACAATGGTCCTACGAAATTGAGACAAGTGTCACAAGAAAGGAAAAAAATCATAGAATCTTATTTTAGTTGTAAATCATTTAAATAAATTCGAAATTGCGAGAACTTTGATAAAATAGACGTAAATTTCGTGAAAATATTTGGAAATAAACAAACCATCCCTTTGACGACCAAGGCAATTGTTGTACATCGAGTTGATGAGATATCCCATATTTATGCACGGGGAAAATCAGTTGGTATACTCTTCCATTAGAAATGTAGGTATGTAAAATAGGTTTTCGTTACCTGCAGAGATTGTTTCTTTTACAAAATCAGATTAGAAACAATGGTCCTACAAAGTTTAGACAAGTGCCAAAAGAAAGGAAAATTATCATAAAATCGTATTCTAGTCGTGTATCATTCATATAATTTCGAAATTGCGAGAACGTTGATAAAATAGACGGAAAATTGGTAATTTTTTGGGAAATAAACAACCCATCCCTTTGACGACCAAANGCGAGCAAGAGAGGATCTCACTTTTCCATTGCTCTATCGCGTGTGCTCGATCAGGGATCCATCCTTCGCGCTCCTAAGAAACAATGGGCGTACACTTGTGAGCTCTTCCCAATTTGTCGACACGCTCCATCTATTCGGGGACAGAACTGTGATCATGAGCACAAAACACCCAATCCTTGATGCTTTTATGCGAAGGGAACTAATCGTGGGCTTATGAGAGAAATAATAGAACGCGAGGGACTCCTTCGATGTTGCTTCCATAATTCCCTCGCTAAATGAACCTTTTATCCTAATATTTACTTACTCGTTAGCCGTCAGTGTCACGCGAAATTAGGAACATGTTCATTAGAATCTCGTCAAGCTGGGAATTGACGAATGATCCGTCGCCTATTCTGTTTGGTCTATTCCGAGGCCAAGCGCCAGTATTGCTGCCATGATTTTAACACACATTCATTTCCATTTAATATTACAGCTTCAGTTTCCCCAACAATTCGTTATAATATAGGATTGGGTTAGAGGTTAAAAAACACTCCGTAAACCGTCTTTCGGCAGCGGAACTCGCGCTCAGAGACAAACGGGAAGCTCCGGATTGCCGATTTCTGGTAAGGCCCAATGATCATTTCAGATACAATATCTTCAGGGGGTCTCCACAAAGGAAGTCCTTTGTGGAGGATAAAAACCTTGAATTTAGATAAAGAAAATGGAAGAGAAGAACTTTTTCTCTTTCGATTTCTTTTTCTTAGAAGCCTTTCTAATTGTAATTGCAATTTTACGGAACTATCTCTCAGTCCTTCGGTTTCCTCTCCTGCAATCGACACTTTTCTCATATGACTGTGACAAAGGCTAAGTTAAACTTTGGCGGTGAAAATATGTCACGAGGAAGAAAGCAGGAGAAATCATCGTACTGTGGCGTATTTTCTAAAGGCTCAAGTTCCATCGATAATTTACTCTATTCATCAATAACAACGGCATAAGCTGACGATTGAGTGAATAATTGCAATAATTGGCACGCATCCGTTATTCTTATGTTGGTTCGTAAGAAATGGCTTTAGTTATTTTTTGCACCGACGCAACCATTTGTTTCTTTCTACCGCCGAATGTAAGGAAAAAGTAATTTATGGCAGTGTGTAATGGCGGGTAACTGACGTAACTCTTAATAAAATCTTTATGATAATATTCTTCTTTTTGTTTATTGGATATTTTAATTTACGAGAATCACGTTTTTCGTTCCTCTCCCAAAAATGGATTTTTCGTAAATTTTCTAGAAATGCAATTTTTGTATTGTCACATTTGCTTGCATAAAAGACATTCACTTTTTGCAAAAAGAGGGCTTCCTCTGGGAGAATGAATTTATTTATGTTCCTTAATTTCACCCTGATACATTTTTCGGAAGTAATCCAATTAGTAAATAACGTTCTCTTCGAGTTGGAATTGGAAGCAATTGAAAATCCTCAAACTTTCCTCACTTTTCCCTCGCAATCGCCACGTCTCCTTGAAACGTTTAAAAACCCGGTTGCCATGGAAAACGTTATTGACTGACTCCAGATTTTCATACACGGGCGAGCATCAATCTCTATCTCCACGTGATACACAATATCTATATAGTTAAGGAAAGACGGGGATATTTCCCCTTCAATGAACCCATCTCCCGCAGCCGACGCCTTTCGCTCGTCATTCACACCCCCTTTAACACCGCAACATTTTACTTACAAGTATCGGAGGCGAAAATTGTAATTTCCACGAAATATGCCGGGGAAAGGCGTCGCATTTATAAGAGAGACTTCCCCCGCTAACAGTCATATTCTTATATATCAAGGAACGTCTTTCTCTGATAACCCCTCCCTCCTGTTTTCGCGTTTCGCTGCCACTCTCCCTTTTTCTCTCTCCCCTTCCATTCCAATCTTCCCTTCTCGCCCCCAATCCCTCATATTCCCTAACTTCCATTCACGTCACATTCATTATTCATCGCAACTCACCCTGGACGCTCCTCCTAACCCTGCCACTTTCCCTCGGAAGCCATTATATTTTAAACTATGGCGTTGGGAGCTCCTTTTCAGGAAAGGCACGAGGCGTGCATTCTCGCGGACTATCCAATGCCTGCATCTTCCGAATTTTTTCGTCCGACCTCCACACCATCTGCTGACGGGGTGACGGAACCGCCGTATACGCTCTCACCACTTCGACATCGACTTCCTTTCTTTCTCTCCCATTGCCTCTCTCGCTAGATTTTATTAGCCGAGGAAGCGCTGCCTTTTCTATTTTGACGGGGCGTCTCGGACGTTTTCGTGTTCGTTTAGCCTCTGATTTTTTAAGCGTTACGAAATTCGAGTGATGAGAGTGGATTTTTAAGGAGAGAGCCTCTGCGTGACATGTTTTCCAGCTCTTAAATCTCCGGAAGGACCTGGAAGATGAGGTACCTCCCGAAAAGTTCATATTAATTCAGCGCCGGCTTCGGAGGCTGCGTTTTTCGGAGATTTTGTTTACACTCTCGTCTCCAACGATTCAACTGCATTAACGAAAACATAACGAAGTTTTGTTAATTTTATTCATCTCTAATACGACGTCATTGACTGATACCTCAGGTTCTTCGGAAATTTCAACTTTAATTTGCATTTTGTCGCTTGTGCGTATTGTAAACAGCTGTGAATGTTCGAATTCGTTATTTAAGCTTTCATTCGACTTTCCGATCTTTGTAAAATAGTAGTACCGTGACTAAATTTTCAAGTGATTCACCTTTCTGAACGAAATTATAAAAATTAGAACCAGCGGATGTTAAAATGGAAACTTTATCCTGGTCCGGGAAAATCAACAATAATCCCAAACAATATTCAAGAGTAACTCATTAAATATATAAAATTGCATACACACAGCCTGTTTCAATCCAACATCGAATGTAGGCCTCCCCAAACCTTTTCCAACCTTATCTATTCTAAGATTCTATTCTCGTTGCTATGTTAGCCCTAAGTGCTTGATGGTATCTCTGTTCCGTGTCCATCAGTCTTCCTCTTGATGTCTTTACATAACTTGGCGTCTGGTTGAGAACTGCTGACGTCCATCGGTTGTCGTTTCTTCTCTCCAGTTGGCCAGCCGACATCCATTGCAGTGATATCACCTGCATCTGTCACTTCTGCTATCATACTCATACACACTACACAAATCACATATAGGCTTGTGTGAGAGATTCTTCAGAAAGTATCACGACGTAAAATGCACATTATTATGGATAGGAAATATATCAAGCTAATGCAATGAGAAGCATGATACATGTTAATTTAGTTAAATCCGCAATATTGTGGGAGCGTTAGAGGGAAATTTGTGTGAGCTATTTTCTCTAAACACACGAGTATTTCAGCGCCCTCACCCTAAATTCCGCATCGCCAGGTTCTATCCACCACCGCGAGCGTGAGAGGATCTCACTTTTCCATTGCTCTATCGCGTGTGCTCGATCAGGGATCCATCCTTCGCGCTCCTAAGAAACAATGGGCGTACACTTGTGAGCTCTTCCCAATTTGTCGACACGCTCCATCTATTCGGGGACAGAACTGTGATCATGAGCACAAAACACCCAATCCTTGATGCTTTTATGCGAAGGGAACTAATCGTGGGCTTATGAGAGAAATAATAGAACGCGAGGGACTCCTTCGATGTTGCTTCCATAATTCCCTCGCTAAATGAACCTTTTATCCTAATATTTACTTACTCGTTAGCCGTCAGTGTCACGCGAAATTAGGAACATGTTCATTAGAATCTCGTCAAGCTGGGAATTGACGAATGATCCGTCGCCTATTCTGTTTGGTCTATTCCGAGGCCAAGCGCCAGTATTGCTGCCATGATTTTAACACACATTCATTTCCATTTAATATTACAGCTTCAGTTTCCCCAACAATTCGTTATAATATAGGATTGGGTTAGAGGTTAAAAAACACTCCGTAAACCGTCTTTCGGCAGCGGAACTCGCGCTCAGAGACAAACGGGAAGCTCCGGATTGCCGATTTCTGGTAAGGCCCAATGATCATTTCAGATACAATATCTTCAGGGGGTCTCCACAAAGGAAGTCCTTTGTGGAGGATAAAAACCTTGAATTTAGATAAAGAAAATGGAAGAGAAGAACTTTTTCTCTTTCGATTTCTTTTTCTTAGAAGCCTTTCTAATTGTAATTGCAATTTTACGGAACTATCTCTCAGTCCTTCGGTTTCCTCTCCTGCAATCGACACTTTTCTCATATGACTGTGACAAAGGCTAAGTTAAACTTTGGCGGTGAAAATATGTCACGAGGAAGAAAGCAGGAGAAATCATCGTACTGTGGCGTATTTTCTAAAGGCTCAAGTTCCATCGATAATTTACTCTATTCATCAATAACAACGGCATAAGCTGACGATTGAGTGAATAATTGCAATAATTGGCACGCATCCGTTATTCTTATGTTGGTTCGTAAGAAATGGCTTTAGTTATTTTTTGCACCGACGCAACCATTTGTTTCTTTCTACCGCCGAATGTAAGGAAAAAGTAATTTATGGCAGTGTGTAATGGCGGGTAACTGACGTAACTCTTAATAAAATCTTTATGATAATATTCTTCTTTTTGTTTATTGGATATTTTAATTTACGAGAATCACGTTTTTCGTTCCTCTCCCAAAAATGGATTTTTCGTAAATTTTCTAGAAATGCAATTTTTGTATTGTCACATTTGCTTGCATAAAAGACATTCACTTTTTGCAAAAAGAGGGCTTCCTCTGGGAGAATGAATTTATTTATGTTCCTTAATTTCACCCTGATACATTTTTGGAAGTAATCCAATTAGTAAATAACGTTCTCTTCGAGTTGGAATTGGAAGCAATTGAAAATCCTCAAACTTTCCTCACTTTTCCCTCGCAATCGCCACGTCTCCTTGAAACGTTTAAAAACCCGGTTGCCATGGAAAACGTTATTGACTGACTCCAGATTGTCATACACGGGCGAGCATCAATCTCTATCTCCACGTGATACACAATATCTATATAGTTAAGGAAAGACGGGGATATTTCCCCTTCAATGAACCCATCTCCCGCAGCCGACGCCTTTCGCTCGTCATTCACACCCCCTTTAACACCGCAACATTTTACTTACAAGTATCGGAGGCGAAAATTGTAATTTCCACGAAATATGCCGGGGAAAGGCGTCGCATTTATAAGAGAGACTTCCCCCGCTAACAGTCATATTCTTATATATCAAGGAACGTCTTTCTCTGATAACCCCTCCCTCCTGTTTTCGCGTTTCGCTGCCACTCTCCCTTTTTCTCTCTCCCCTTCCATTCCAATCTTCCCTTCTCGCCCCCAATCCCTCATATTCCCTAACTTCCATTCACGTCACATTCATTATTCATCGCAACTCACCCTGGACGCTCCTCCTAACCCTGCCACTTTCCCTCGGAAGCCATTATATTTTAAACTATGGCGTTGGGAGCTCCTTTTCAGGAAAGGCACGAGGCGTGCATTCTCGCGGACTATCCAATGCCTGCATCTTCCGAATTTTTTCGTCCGACCTCCACACCATCTGCTGACGGGGGGACGGAACCGCCGTATACGCTCTCACCACTTCGACATCGACTTCCTTTCTTTCTCTCCCATTGCCTCTCTCGCTAGATTTTATTAGCCGAGGAAGCGCTGCCTTTTCTATTTTGACGGGGCGTCTCGGACGTTTTCGTGTTCGTTTAGCCTCTGATTTTTTAAGCGTTACGAAATTCGAGTGATGAGAGTGGATTTTTAAGGAGAGAGCCTCTGCGTGACATGTTTTCCAGCTCTTAAATCTCCGGAAGGACCTGGAAGATGAGGTACCTCCCGAAAAGTTCATATTAATTCAGCGCCGGCTTCGGAGGCTGCGTTTTTCGGAGATTTTGTTTACACTCTCGTCTCCAACGATTCAACTGCATTAACGAAAACATAACGAAGTTTTGTTAATTTTATTCATCTCTAATACGACGTCATTGACTGATACCTCAGGTTCTTCGGAAATTTCAACTTTAATTTGCATTTTGTCGCTTGTGCGTATTGTAAACAGCTGTGAATGTTCGAATTCGTTATTTAAGCTTTCATTCGACTTTCCGATCTTTGTAAAATAGTAGTACCGTGACTAAATTTTCAAGTGATTCACCTTTCTGAACGAAATTATAAAAATTAGAACCAGCGGATGTTAAAATGGAAACTTTATCCTGGTCCGGGAAAATCAACAATAATCCCAAACAATATTCAAGAGTAACTCATTAAATATATAAAATTGCATACACACAGCCTGTTTCAATCCAACATCGAATGTAGGCCTCCCCAAACCTTTTCCAACCTTATCTATTCTAAGATTCTATTCTCGTTGCTATGTTAGCCCTAAGTGCTTGATGGTATCTCTGTTCCGTGTCCATCAGTCTTCCTCTTGATGTCTTTACATAACTTGGCGTCTGGTTGAGAACTGCTGACGTCCATCGGTTGTCGTTTCTTCTCTCCAGTTGGCCAGCCGACATCCATTGCAGTGATATCACCTGCATCTGTCACTTCTGCTATCATACTCATACACACTACACAAATCACATATAGGCTTGTGTGAGAGATTCTTCAGAAAGTATCACGACGTAAAATGCAGAAGGGGGCCCAAGAGCCCCTGAAAATGAGGTATAGGAGGCCGAGATTTCTTGAAAAAACATTCCATCAAACTTGGAATCATGGTCTCCAGCTGTTGACATTGGGATCTTTGAAGGGCAGAGTTCGGACGATGTGGTATCGCCCCCTCAAGGTATGACTTCTTTACTGTTTCACAATCTGTCCCACAATGCCCTCTTCCCTGTCTCTGGCACTTCGGAACTAACTCTTCGCGGAATGGACGTACACTAGCAAATTTGCACGTATTTGTTTGAACTGTGACTCTTGTGAGCGTACATTTAGAATGCCTTTACCTCCGTCCGTCCGTCCTTTAAGTCCGTCGAAAATTTCATCGCGATTATATGGCAGTCCGCACCGAAGCCAAGTTTATCCTTTCTGTCACCTTCGTCATTTGAGTTTGGTTCTTGATAAACGAAAGTCAGTCGCGCAAATCATTGAAAGGTTACTTTCATGGAAGATTTCCTCGACACTCGACTCGATGGAGTTCACGCACTTGCCAAATATGCAAAAATCTTGTCAGTCTTTTCATCGGTATTATTGACTTATAGTATATATTTATGACTCTTTAGCATTTCAGTAAAAATTGCAAAGAATATAATAATAAATCATTTAACTGTATACTAATTTTGAAATGGTGAAAAACGTTAATGACAAATTAAACACAGCCCCACATTACTTTTGTTGGTCACAAAATCTTTTTCAAAATAAATATAAATCTTTTTGACATACCTACTTGTGAACAGAAATGGTTTCTTAGATAACAGCATAAACAATCATTTTCCTTTTTATTACTATAATTTTTGGAATACATTTTCAGAATAAAATAATAAATTACAGGGCTTTAATAGGCATTCTACTTAACAAAGGTTTAAATACGTCATCCATTAAAACCAAGTATACATATGTCGATTCGAAAAGTTAAAATTGATATAGCTCCACGTCTCTTAATGAATTTAAAATGATTCCCACCGCAGAGAGGTTACATCTGACTTATTAATGTCTGTGAACTTGGATTACTGTAATTATCAATCAGTTGGACCGCAGGGATATTCCAAGTGCTAAATGTTCGACAGCCAGAGATGAAAAAGCGAGATAATAATTTTATAGCAAAAAAAAGAGTTCTTTCCTTCGATGGAAGTGCAACCACTGATATGCAAATGAATACGGAAGGCTCATTTTCTCTCGGTCGCATCCTTTCTGCTAAAGAGTTACTCACCAGTCGAACGTTTAGTAGAATTTCGATTAATTATTTTCGGCACTTGATGGCGGAAGCTACCCGCTGTGAGTCACTTCCAATGCCCCACTCCCTTATCATCTCAACCGCTATATTCATCCAGAACAATCTTCTGCTCTTCGTCCAGTCCCCTCTCTCCCTCTTCACTTTATCCTTCTCTCAACCCTTCCACTCATTTTACTCCGCATTTTCTTCTCCATCTTCACATTTCCTTCGCTCTCTCTATCCATCATCTAGCAACACATTAACTCTTATATTTGGCATTCAGATATTTATTTAATGATTTACATGAAGCAACTACTTATCACATTTATTATTTATCCTTTATTGCCACTTTTTCACCGATGCAAAACTCAGGGCTTGTATTGCTTAAAAGCTCGAAAAAGTAGGAATTCCTCCAAAACAGAAGTAAGATCTTCTGATAATTTCAGCAGACAGATCTAAAAATAATTATATTTAGTTTATTGTTTGGCAACTATAATAAACAAAATTTTTATGCGAAATATTCAGTAATAAATTATTAAGACATCTGTACCTTTATATGTCTATAAAATAAGGAAAAACGTTCTCTATAGAGAGGACTTCCACTCCAAGAACCACTGTCTTCTAACAACATAAAATTTTAATATTGGATGCATTCTTCACGATAAAGTCCGCTAATTGTAATTTTTATGCGTATATTAGCATTAAAATTACTTAGGTAATAATGAAACGTAAAAAACTTGTGTCTTAACTTCAAATTTCCGTAAAAAGGAAGTAACACACAGATTCGGAGACAGCTTGCACTGCAGAGACTTCTAAGAAACAGAATGTCACACCGTCTGCATCTGCCGAAAATCACACGCATCGGAGTGGGAAGCAAATAAAAAGACGCGACACCTCAACGATGGAGTGATCCGCAGTTACGGTGTTAAATGATCCTTGCACCTAAATAGTTAATAAAAAAATGCCTCCTGTTTCCATTATATAATAATGAAAACAGGAGGTATAGGAAGAGGCATGATATCATCATTAATAATAATAATGACATCACGCTGCGAAAAATGAGAATTTAATCATTCAATCCAAGAAGATTCGTTAGCTCCCCGAGGCCCTTCTGACGAATTGTCAAAATATAATTATCAATAGAAAAGATACAGCGGTTCAAGAAAAGAAAACAGAACATTCAAAGGGTGGATATAATATAAGAATGGGTTTGCAGAAAGAGATTTTCATTTACATTTACAATTAAGCCCTGCAAACCGCCTATGGCGCGTGGCAGGGGGTGTAAAACACCTACATCCCTAACTACCCTGGATAGCTATTAGCTTCTCTGATACTTCGCGGAAAAAACGACCAGAAATAAATATCCGTAATGGCGACTATTCCCCTGTATATTTTGTTTTCTTTCAATGATTGCGTACGTTACTAGCTGGGATGAGAAAATCAACTAACTCCTCCCCGAGATCCGTATATCGAAAAGCTTCCTACGGAATTCGAGTCTTCCATCACTAAGCGAGTCCCATCCGAGGGATTCAATCATAGCCAAAACACTGCCGTCAAATCGGAAATCTCCCTTGACGAACCTAGCTGCCCTACGTTGAACCATCTCAAATTGGGATTTTAATCCTACTTCGTGAGGATCCCAAATCGCACAGTAATACTCCAGGAGAGGACGAATCAGGGGAAAGTACGCTATTTCTTTTACACTCGATGAGCAACCCCTCAGAATACTACTGGCTAAACTTTGCATCCTATTCGCCATACCTACTGTGCTTTGAATATGCTCTTTGAAGGAAAAACTACTACTGAGCGTAATACCTAGGTATTTATGATGCCTCACAAACTCCAACGGATATCCTGAAATATTATATGATGGGCGGGTACCCTTGGCGGAACGCGTAAAAGTCGTAGCTACGCACTTCTTTACGTTCAAGTCAAGCTGCCAGTCACTGCACCAACCTGAAATATCGTTCAAATCATTCTGCAAACAACCAATGTCGTCCGGAGTTACGATTTCTCTGTAAATAACAGTATCATCGGCGAATAGCCTAACCTTACATCTAACATTATCCACTACATCGTTAATATAAATTAGGAACAAAATCGGACCTAATACACTACCCTGCGGAACACCGGATGTGACGCAAACCTCATCAGATAACATTCTTTCCAACCCGACTCGCTACGATCTGTATCCTAAAAATGATTTTATCCAATCAACGACTTGTTCGTTTATCCCGTAAGTAATCAACTTATGGATTTTTTTTACATGCTATACTCTGTCGAATGCTTTTCTAAAATCTAGAAATACAGCATCTGTACTGGTACCCTTATCAGCTGCTTTAACTAAGTCGTTGACAAAAAGGGCTAACTGGGTATCGCATGACCTACCCTTACGAAAACCGTGTTGACATTTACTAATTGCCCCTTTACCACCTAGAAAACGCATAATTCCGAGTTCTCGGAAAGATAATGAATAAATAAATTACATCCAAACCTAGTTTAATGCACTATTACTTGGCCGAGGAAAATGTTGCAGTTACTTATGGCTCCATCTAACTAACAATTATATATGAATGTATGAAAAATAGAAACTACATTTTCTCAAGTGAATTTCCTCTTTTTTGCCCTGAAATGTAGTGACTTTTAATTTTGTCCTTAATTTCGGTATCTACATTTTATTTTACTCTAATTTTTAACATTTTCATTCCTTTTCCTTTCTTCTATTCTTATCATAGTAATCATTATGGTAGAGCTTCTATAATTATCCTTCCTTTTTGCGTTTTACAAACTCACATCTTCGCCCTCGCTTTGGCGCGTACAATTTTGGGGAAAGATGTTGAGCTTAGGGTGGAAGACCTGGGTTAGAGTCCCAGTCATATTGCTGTTTTTCACATTTGTTTATTCTTGCATTAAATTTTGCTTAGCGCATCACTGACAGAATAACTTCTTCGAAATTTCTTTCTTCACATCAGAGAGATTCAGATATAGAGGTTCTGTTTTCCTTAATATTCATTAAGGCAGGGTTTGGCGCAAGATTAAACTTCTCTTTCTCAATTTCAACCGAACAAAGGCGTTAATTTGATCTTTCGCCTCTTCTCCACCTTCCAATTTCTCTCCTTCTTCTTTATTTCATCGCCCTTGCTCCATCCCCCTTTCTCTCAGCCATCCCTTTGCCCCTGTCTAAATCTAAGACTTTTTACTCTGAATTTCGACCTGAATATAGCCTCGGTTTGTCTCTTAGTCAGTAATTCTCTCTCTCTTTATTCCTCTTCTTCCCTCTAATTTTCACACCGATCCTTCCCCTCCACTTCTCACCCTCTAAATCTCGCACTTCCCCATTCCCTCTCCATCCACTCAGGCCCTACCGCTCTCTTAATCTCCACTCTTCCCTCACCATTTACCATACCATGCTTCTCCCCATTTCGTCTCTCCCAACCCCTAATTCTCCCCCTTGTCCATCCATCTTTGGTTTATTTATACCCCGCAGAGAGAGAAAGAGCCGTGTCTCTCGTTGTTGGGTATCTCCTGTAGAGGGACACCACTCCCTGTTCGCTCGCCTCTTCCACATTCCTTGATTTATCGACCATCTTCCTTACCTTCCATCTTCTCTTCCGCGACTTGTCTTTTATCACTTCCCTTTTCGGCCCTAAAAAACCCCTTTTCCTCGATGCAGCGATATTAGTCCTATTTCACACTCTCGAGCTATTATGCGATTCTCGCCCTCGTCTTTAGTCGCATTTCCTTTTCAGGAATTTTCTCTGCGAGAGAGGGCGTCTATTCAAAGTCTCGGCAACTCATAAATAGGACGTCGGTGGTGAATCAGATCGCAGATCTTAATTTCGGAGGGATAATTTACCGCCGAATTATTTCTTCGCGAAATTACTCTCGTAGAATTCGAAATAGGACGAGTGCTCGGGCTGTCTCTTTGGATTTCTTGATCAGCAAATTTTCCTGATGACGTCTTCCGAGCGCTTCTTTTTTTAACCAATCCTCGCCTCTGAATTGAATTATGTCTCGGCAGCTACTTATTGCGGAGATCGAGTAATGGCCGAAATCAGAGGCTCAACTGTTATCTGAAAGAGGGCAATAACTTTACTTTTACATCTATTCTATTGTTTCTCACTAGGCGACATTCAATAACTAACCATGTGATTACAAATCTAGTTTTCCTCCCAGCAATTGTAAAATGAACGCAGAGCTGAGCATAGTCTCGCATTACACGAAAAGGAGCTGTTCTCAGAGGTAGAATCATTAATTATGTGTTCCCTATCGCAACACATTACGACGACCAGAAAAGTCACTGCGGAAATTCACCTCATCTGAAAATCTATTTAACAGCAAACATGTACACTGAACTGCTAACATATGTTTCAATAATCCGACCAATCCTCACCTTTGCATCACCCACCTGGTATTATATGCACAAATCCTACCTACAGAGGCTGTATAGGTTGGAAAGCAAAACTATTAAAGGGATTTCAAAAGTTCCATATCACACCAGCAATTACGACATATACAAGGACCATAATATAACGACTTTCTCTATAACCTTAAATAAAATAACCAAAAGATTCAACACAAAAGTAAAACATATCAAAAATACTTTATTTTCCCCAATCTGGGATTGGGACCTTAAGCAACGGTCTGCATATGCCGCCGCCAAAAGGCTGTGCTGAATGAATAAACCTTTGGACCAAAACCCTTACCACAAGCCTGATGCTCTATCCTAACTCATGATATTCAAGAAAAGCGTGAATATAAAAGAGCGCAATAGAAGACAGTGAATGAGACACGAAGAACCACGAACAAAAGTTTCCTGGCAGGAAGTGAATTTTGTATGTTCTATTTTACACTTGCTGAAGGCACTGTGACAGTTATATGGGACAATCACAAGTGAAAGCGTTTAGATCGTTATTTATTCATCCTTAATACATCGGCGAAGGATTTTGATTGCTGAGAATTATTTAAAACAGTGCGTCACAAAATTTCTGATCTTAAGTCCCACTTTCCACCTCCTTAAGACAGCCAAGTCCTACTATGGTTTGGGGATAACATTGTAAAGAAAAACACTTGGTAAGGCCCAAAAAACACGCGTTTGTTAAATTTACCAAAGGATTTTGTCTACAGTGTCGTCATGGAGAAATTCCAACAACTAACACTAGAATATAATAATTTTTGGGTTCGAGGGATTTGCTCTTATAATTAACTTATGATTAACACTTAGGATTATAGTTTGTGAATTCCGATGAAGGACTGTGAAAGGACTCTTGGTTTCATTTTCAATGAATCAGAATGTAGTAGAAATAGAACTGTGAAAAGTGCTTCGACAGGAAAGGTTACGTCGCACACACGGACACCCACCGGTTATCGAACCAATTTAACGAAAGGCGAACGCGCACCACACTACGATGCCCGTATTTGCAAAATGTTTGAAAAATACCTAATCGAATAATATAAAAAGATGCCAGCTTTCTAGATTTACATCACAGATGCTTGTAATCCCGTCAATTGGTACATCGGTCTCTCCGGTTGATTATATGGATTCAAAAGGGTTAATGGTTTTGTTTTACGAGTTATTCATCATTGCAATGATATTCCTGCTGACAGTATTAATTAGTACTCATCTAATATTCTAAGTTATTTTAAAAATGTTCCTGAAATGAACGTTCCGATGAGAAAATTTTATTTTAGTTTTATTTTTAATATTCAATTCCCCTTGAAGACTAATACAGCTGCTAAGAATGTATACACAATCAATTGATCGTATTTCATTTCTTCCTTTGTCCATATAAGCTTACAGCGCATTTGAGCTTCATTTTCACCGATAAAAATTAGTCACCGTTGTTAAGTCGATATCAAACCCTTTTTCTTCAAGGGTTTGTGATCGTTTCATTTCCTAAATTTATCACATTTTTGCTAACGGAAATCTAAATAAAATTATCGGGAATAATAATAATAGTTACTAATTTTACGAAATCCTTTCGCTGTATTTCATTTCATAAGTGGGAAACATAGGCTTAAATGTCAATATGTTGATTTTTAACTGGTTGTCATCTGGTAAGTTTTCAAAAGATTTTCAGCCGTAAAGTTGCAGCCCAATTACAACGTTATTGCAAATCACAAATAAATACGTTCTCTGGGATAGGAGAAGAATAGAATGCAAATTCGGTATGTGAACATAAAATAGGAGAGAAATGCTCGTGGAGGAATTGATATAAATATTCCTACTCGTGCTAAGGGTATTATTGTCCGAAATATAATATGAAACGCATAAATTGCAATACTCTAGCCACGAGCCAAAAAGCGGCTAGCAAGAAAGCAATATTCATCAGAGGAATTGGGAATATTTTACACTAAAACAGAGGTTCAAATAATTCGGATTATTTTCTAGTTACTTTTTCTAGTTCTAGTTTTCACGAGCCTAAATTCATCACTCAAATACGCCGGACTGAGACGGTAAATTATTGCGCATAAATGTATTAAAATTTAAGTTTCGACATCACCTCCGGCTCTCTGGCTGAAGTTTTTTTCCTCGTGTTTGTTTTGAGATGGAGGTATAAAGGGTACGCTTTAATCACAGTGAGATACTCCTTTCTCCACCTTTCACTCAATCCTTCCTTCTTTCACTTCTTTTGGCAATCTATTCCCTCTCAAGATTTTTTCCGCCCACTTTTTCATCTCGCTAACATTTCTTCGATCGATAGCCTTTCTTCCTCTACCATATTTATTACACTGATTTTTTCCTATCTGTCCGACTCGATTTTCCCAATCTACGTCACATACGAACCGCTTCCTTTTTATACATCCTGTTCAATAAGTTCGCATATCGCAATATCGCAATTCGGATTGATGATTTAATACAGGAATAATTTGCTCAGGTGTCCACAGTGGAAGCTAATATTTCCTCTTTCAAAAGTTGAATTGATTCGGCGAAAAGTTCCGAGAATTTTTAGCATTTTTCCACTGTGTAAAATAATTAATTAATAAGTAAAAATATGGTTTTTTTAGTCCATATTATTTATGATAAAGCTGAAAAAAGTTACACAATTTTCTGCATATTACCGACCAGGATGGCGGAGTTGTTAGCGTAGTAGCGTTCCAGCCCAAAGGTCTCAGATTTGAGTCCCAGATATCAGATTTTTGTTTGTAAATCATATACATAAAAAGCAAATGTCTGTCCGTCTGTCCGTATTTATCTCAGGGACGGCTTGACTTAGAGATCTGAAAGAAACTGCACTGTGTTTCTACGATCCTGAAACCTCCAAGAAAACTACTTTCATCTCCGTAAAGGCCCGGGTTCGAACCCAGGAGCCCTTTATACGTTTCCATAAGAGATGTACGTAAATTACGTTTTCATGACTTGCAGACGTTGCTTCTTTTACAAAATTGAATTGAAAACAACAATTTTACGAAATCCAGAGATTTGTCAAAAGAAAGGAAAATGGTAATTGAATCTGATTTTAGTCGTGAAACATTAATATAAATTCGAAATTGCGAGAACTTTGATAAAATACACGGAAAATTCGTAACATTTTTCGGAGATAAACAACCCATCCCTTTGACAACCAACGCAATTGTTGAACATTGATATCATGAGTTATCCCATATAAATGCACGGGGATAATCAGTTAGTATACTTTTCCATAAGAACTGTACGCAAAATAGGTTTTGTTACTTGCAGAGGTTGTTTCTTTTACAAAATTAAATTAGGAACAATGATCCTACGAAATTGAGACAACTGTCAAAAGAAAGGGAAATGATTATAGAATTTTATTTTACTCGTGAAACATTCATACAAATTCGAATTTGTGAGAACTTTGATAGTGTGAGAGCAACCCATCCCTTTGACGACCAAGGCAATTGTTGAATGATGATTCCATGAATTATCCCATATAAGTGCACGGGGATAATCAGTTGGTATACTTTATCATAAGAAATGTACGTAAAATAGGCTTCAAAGCAGTTGAATAAATATTATAAATAATGGCAAGACATTATTAATATTTATTATTAGTTATTATGATCTTACGACGGATTTTTTTTGTGAGGACCATATGCATACGACAATAGATGTATTTTGAACTAAGTTAATTCCGTCATGCTTGACGGGGGCGTTTACTTGTAATAATAATAAAATGCAAGATTTAGCGTGTTCCTGCTTCCGTTAGAGAAATAAACCAAATCGTGAATCTCTCAGTTACAGATGCCAAATCTCTCCACCACTTTATGCATTTTTGCGTCGATAGAGGGGTCTGATTTTTGTACCTTGTCCTTTCTCGATATCGGTCGACAAGTCGGCCATCTTTGGATATTTTTCGATCAAAATCTACCAAGGTGATTTTGCAAACGAAGTTATCGATCGTGATCGATATCCTTGCCTCCTCGTTGTCGAGAACTTCCTCGATCAAAATTTGGCATTCGAATACGCAATATAAGCAAAAGTAAACAAACATGGCAGAGCGTTTAGTCGCCTATTTCCTTGCGGAAGACATTTAAAGGGGTGAAAATATCACCCGTAGACGTATTAGGGATACTTTAAATCCTTCTGATGTTATGGAAGAGGAATTCCTACGAATATGTAGGTTGTCAAATATTTGATTGACATTTAACATCTCGCGTGAGACGGCCTATACCAATTCCAATGCCGGAATTCCGATTCATTTAAGGATTCATTCTCATTTTCATCATTAATTCTCATTTAATGAATTCATATAGCAGTTATTACTTTTTATGATTTGCACTAATAATGATTCCTTAAAAGAATTATTACAGTTATTCCGTTATGTGCCTTAAACTTCGCTATCGATAGCTATCTGAGGAGACTTGGACATTTGCATGCTCTCTCGCAGTCTGAAGTTTGCTATGGTACATCTTGCAGTCAGTTTTTTTTACATTTAATGCAGACGTAATAATAAATTTAATTTATGAGGTTAATTTCTAAATGCCATCTCAGTCCTTTAGCAATCATTCAGTTTCAAAGCACATAAACATCATAAACATTGTATTTAAATAGAGAAATAGAGAGAAAGGTCGCAGTTTTGGTCCACAAAAAGGCTCATCCGTAGAAACAAACATCTTCAATGATATAGTTCCCTATTTCTTACATTGATCACAATAGAAGTCTAATATATTAGTGCAAAAGCATAAAAAATTAAGTATTACAGCATAAAAATATTAATACAAAAGGTTAAACATCGCACAAGAGAGATACATGGTGTTATGAATAATGACTCTGTTTTTCAGCAGTCATTCAAAAATATCAGTCATAGACATACAATCATGAGAAAACAATTACAAAATATTATAAACTGAAATTTACAGCTGCCTAATATCATCGTGCAACAATCATGTTTTTATTTTTGATTTTACAGAGGAAATGTTGTTAAGTTGCAAAAGATGAAATGGTATTTCATTAAACAATTGTGGTACGGTTACTTGAAGATTACGTCTGCCAAAATGATTACAGTACTTTGGAGTATAGTATCGCATTCTTGGTCTTCTATCCATTTTATGTTTGTTATTTTTTTGCATTTGTATTTATCTGAGAAATAGTTTTCTACAATTTGAATATACTTGAATAGTAAATTCAGAGGCAATGTTCCTAGCTCTCGATAACATTAATAAATATCAATATTGTAAGAGTTATTTCTGTTGATAACATATTTTATTACCTTGTTTTGTAAACGACTAAAAATAACCAGATTACTATCAGATATGCCTCCCCAAATGATCAGTCCATATCTAAGTATTTATTCCACAAAAGCTGTATATAAATTCTTTTAACTCTTGTTGGTAAAATATCTTTTACGTAGTATAGTTGGTAAGATACTTTTTTCAGTTTGTTTACAATGTATCTAACATGCTGATCAAATTTGAAATTTTCATCAATAATTACTCCAAGATAGTTATGTTTTGTTACCTGCTCTAAATGTAGACAATGGCATGCAGTATTAATAACAATATCAATAATTAATTAATATCAAGTCTACTTTCTCTGATTAACTTCTTCGTTTCTGGGTCTGTATGCTCAGATTTTCACCGTCACTGAGGCAGTGTTCCTATTTCTGTGCTATTATTTAGCTGCATTGGAAGTATACTGCGATGTAAATCATACCTTTGCGTCTTTCTATTATTTTACTCCACTTTATTTAATTCCAAACTCACATATGGATATTTATGGAGCATTATATATCTCTATTGCTATAAAGGTTGCAGTTACATTAATTTTACATAATGTTTTGTTTACATCATAAGGTATTAGAGTGGAGGCCTATTTATCATTTCGAAACTATTTTTGCACCAACAGAAATGAAGTATCGCATGGAAATAACATTAGCATTATGAGATAGTCACTCCTTCATTCTTTATTATTTACCTATAGGTATGGTGAGTTAAAATATAACCATTAGAAAACATTCTGTTATGTATAGACGAAGGCAAATATTGCATATACAATAAAAGATAATATAATACAATAAAAGATTGTAGCTGTGTTCATTATCAACTGAAATGTTATGACGAACAATACGCAGGATGAATATAATTCAAATATCTTTATTAAGCACATTGTACGATGTACGTACATACTACGATGATTCAATAGCACAAAGGGTATATAATAAATATACAGCAAAAGTACTCGAAAATTACTATAAATATATGAACAGACGGTATTCATTTATACTGTACTAACTTAGCAAATCTAATATCAACAAATCTTGCTAAAATGAACGATTCATACAGAAAATAATCATCGATAAAAGGCATAATGAAATTGTTACTGAATCTAAGAATTATAACGCGTGATGTACTCCACTAAATAAACCGAAGAACGGGAAACATTCCTTCATTAATTAACAAATTCAGATGAAAACTTACAGATACATGCACTTCCTTGGAAACGCCCAATATTGTGCAAGCATTTCTTTGGCAGGCAATGTGTTAATGATCTTCCCCCAAAGTATGCCTTACTGATGGCTATGATAATCACCAGACGAAAATATTTTATTAAGGGTCATAGTTATATCATAATACTTAAACAGTATTCATTAGCAATAACTGTGACATAGGCACATCTTCCCGTTAATACATAAGGAAGAGCAATACAACCTAAGATTTCAAGTTTTGGCGTACATCAATGAGGAAAAAGCATGCTTACAGACATCTATAACAAATGTATTAGATAGCTTTAATCGTTAAATATAGTATTTTAGATGAACTTTCTCAATACTACACTATTTTTCAATAAATTGATTTCAGATGAATTCAAAGCACTGAAAATACCCACCGTGTTTACTTCCCGAATTGGAAATGCGCATGCGTGAAGGCGGGAAATAAGGGAAATTTCGCAACATCGCTCTCGACCAAGTAATTATCGATATCTATGGCTACTGCTCTCGTCGATCGGCATCGATAAATTCTCCAAAATCGCAGAATTGGCAAGAAACGAATCTCGATCGACAACTAGGGCTCCCATCGATAACTCTGAGGCGTCGATCTCGATCGAATCGAGCAAGTTACAAAATCAGACCCCAGTACTA
Organism: Ladona fulva; assembly: GCA_000376725.2. NCBI lineage: Eukaryota > Metazoa > Arthropoda > Insecta > Odonata > Libellulidae > Ladona > Ladona fulva. The sequence continues at coordinate 160,570 of KZ309268.1, read as the reverse complement.
TCAGACTTTAATATTTGTTTGTGCACACAGACAATGTTTAAACATTAAAAGCTAGAATTGAGCACAGAAGGGCGAATTTAAGTGAGGACGGTAGGGGTACGTGGTACCGACACAGATTTCGTTCCTGGAAGTCGGCAAATCAATAGACCGAAGAGTAGGCTCGATAGCGACTTTTACGCTTTACAACAGATTCATTGCTTAGCTGATTGATTATTGAATGAATCATTAAAGAATGGATACCCCCGTTTTTGATCTTGAATTTCTTTGCGTGTCCTGTTAAATTAAGAAAATAATAGGAGATGAATGAATGAATTAACTCTTTCAGGAGATCTTAGGTCAAGTTGGCCTCTCTTCAACCAAACCTCAGTTGTAAATACAATAGTTAAATTTAATATTTAATGTTAAAAGAAAAAATACAACAACACAAAAAGATTTGGGTTTATGGGGAAAAAGCTTCTCAACTTTAGGTTGAAGAAGTCAAAAACCCCAGTGTTCGTGAAAACACCCAGAGAAAAGGCGGTGAAAAAAACCGCGAAAACACAGGGTACATAATGTAAAGATGAAAAATTAATAAAATAATTAACATAAAATGTATGAAAACGTTATAGTAAAGGTAATACGAGTATACAATAACGATAAACATTCACTTTATATTATTATTAAAATCAGTGGCAGAATTCATGAATATAAATTAAGTTAACATAAAAGGTTTACATACATCACGTACATAGTGAAATTGGATGCCAAATCATACGCAAATACCATGTGATGGCGTGTTTCATTTCGTTATTAATAGAAGAGGGAGAAATTGCAACTTGTAAGAGAGGCATCTGATTGGTGGTCTTTCTTCCCCCACTTTCTCTTATTAGATCGGATACTCGATCAACATATGGAGCGCAACTGCAGCCGCCATTAAATGCAGCCTACTTCCCATCTTCCCTTGGAACCACCCGTGTGCATGGGCCTACCCTACATCTCGTGTCAAACTTTCGTCTTTCTGCCAGTTATATCGCCGACCTATGCATTCGTAAAGGGACATTAGGGTAATTGGAGAGGTGACAAACATTATGGCATCGAGAGATTTGTGCCGCGTCACGAGGAAATTTCGTCCATTCACTCCGACGGAAATATGCGAGTCTTTGGAGCGTTTGACAGCCTTCCTTTGACGCAATGACGCCCACAGAAGGTCAAATAGGATCCTCGGGAGGAATCCGAATCGTAGGACCCATTGGGTTCCATCGCAAGAGTTATTATGATGGGAGTTCTAAGAGAGGATTCTATGGCAATATACGCACTCGAGCAGTGATTGGAGCTTTCGCACAAAGGCGTTAAGAGCTTCCATTGTCTCAATTTCTGAATTCCGGTACTTTGCTGTTCCATTTGGCCTTAGAGAGAATCATGGGGCGCGAATAAAAATGTATCGTTTGATGAACTGAGAGGGATTCGAAAAAGAAGAATTACGACAACCGTATCTCAGTGAGAAGTCTATGAACACCATCCGCCCAACCTTGCATCTAGCAACCAAGCGAATCTATTTATATACTTAGCAACGCCCGATCAATAACCATCATTGACATATTATGACGTAAGCAATAACAGGACATGTACTTTTGCATTTTTAAACGTTTTTGTTGCATCTTTTAAAATTAATAAAGAGAATTTGTCACTTCATTTAGCTATTTCTATCGAAACGTCTGCGTAGGTTTTGCACTCCCTTCTTCCTATCGGCTATTTTCCCGCAGAGTTAACTTTACCATAAGATGATTTTCTTAGATTTTTTTATATCCACATTTTTTTGTATAATTTATTTTTTACTTTCTTTTTAAATTAATGACTGTATGGAATATGACGATGGGTTAAATGGAAGAAGAGACTTTTAGCCGCAATCTCGCCCAAATAAAGACGTTTTATTGTTTTTGTTATTATGATTATTATTATTATAAAAATGCATACTGAATCAAATATCCAAACTAGGATTCGAACCCGGCACCTCAGTGTCACCGTTCAAATCCTTACACCGCCGCGGCCGAATTTTAAGAAAAAATCATAAATTTAAACTCATTAAAATCCAAATCAAGATTGTAAAGAATATAATAATCAGATTTTACCTAAAAGCGACGAAAAAATAGCTTAGGAAGGATTTTGAGGAGAATTTTAGCAAGTGTGTGGAAAACTTACTAAACCTACAGATGATGATGGCATTGATAGCAATTATTTGTAGTTTTTAAAAATCATTAGTATCATAACTTTATTCACAATAAACTAAAATATCCTTTTTCAGATGAAAGCATTTAACAATATAATGTGAACATGAAGTAAGTTAACATTTTTTGATCTCTTTGCCTAATCACTACCGCTCGTTATAGAATTGTCCAGTTATTATTCTTCATAATATCTCAGAGGGAGCAATTTATTGTGATGCTCCAATTCATAATTAATTCCAGGGACGGGTTTAACCTCTCCGTTAGGTTTTTTGAGTTATATTTAGTGATAATATTCAGCGAAACATGGAATAAGTCCTCATGATAAAACAGATTGTTTTCGAGCAAAGAATTCCATTTTTTCATTCATCCGTTTATCATCATTCATGTCTATCTGTTTGAATTCTTGTTTATAAATTGCTGCATCTAACATTTCATAAAAAATCACTTCCTATACTGGATACTTTTGAATTCTTTATAAAATATAACTTTTGAAAAACTTTTTTTAGAAAACCTTTGAAACTTCAACGTCGATAGCAAAGATTTCCTCACAAAAATGGGCGTTCTCTTATAAACTGGAATGGGATGTATTGAGGCTTTTTTAATTACACCCATCGCAATTTCGAAAATACACTGGAGGGCACGCTCGCTAAAAAATTCACGTTAATCGTTTCCATCAAAGACAATTTCAAATATCTAGCGTACCAATATTATTTAAAATATCTATTGTCTATGTTTCAAATCTACTGTTGGCAAAATACGCCCAAAATAAATGAGATAAACTCCCAATCGATATTCATTTAGATTTCAAGGAACAAGGACTTCCTGACATAGTTTGCATTTTGCTTAAAAGCGCAATGGGAACTCTTATCGAGGTCCAGTCATGGCAATAATTCACCAGAAAGATCGGCTTCCAATAATTCGAAAACCAAATCATGTAAAACATCGGAACGGCGATGTTTTGCGTGATTCTTGCCTTTTGATGTCTGTTTTACCAATTTTGATTAATTTTTCTTTCGATACTGTAACCCTGTAACAGTTTCGGAAGCCTTATAGGTTATTTCAACCGTATGTTATTCACAGGCTAAGATGATCGCATTTGCTCTTTTATCACTCAAGAAGGATTACATATCAAAACTGCGGTGTTTTATGATAACCGTTAAACGTAAATGAAAGCAGTAAAATTTTCAGCTAATTTGAAAATTTAGGACCATTTTTTCTTGGGAAAAACCCAAGCCTACCAAATTTGAAAGTAAAGAGAGGTTTTGGAAAAATTTCTTCGACAACCTAAAGCAGAAAGGTTTGAAGAGTTTCAAATATGGTAGAATTAAGTTTTTCTATTTTTAGTTCAACTCCCAACACCTCTAACATTCTATCTGTAATGGGTTAGATGATTAACGGAATTATCAATGTCACTGATAAAGCTAAAATATTTAGATACTAAAAAATGATTAAAAATCTTCTCTACTAGTTTCTCTAGTACTTATTGTTTTATTTAAGGAAATACAACTTCTGGAGTAAAATTGACCTCAAAGTACTAATGAATGGCTCATTAAGTTTCAAATAGAAATTTCGAGAAGCAGTACGTAAAGGATTGAAGATACTTCAGGATGTCTGAGTGTATTTGATCACCATTAGGAGAGACCTGGCTTTTATATAGTGAACATTTCCTAAACCGGCAGATGTCGTAACTGATATTCACCACGGTAATACAAATTACAGAATAAAATTCATTGAATAGTTTAATTCAGCGCCCAGTCTTCGGTTGCAAAGATTTTTTCCCTCACGCTACTCTTTCTCTCTGTTTTCATTTTATCTTTGTACGTATCATACCGACCGACGTGAGGCCTTAAACCTCGAAAATATGGAGTTAATCTATCCATACATCCTCTGTAACGTGTTTCACGTATTTTTTCACCTTTATGACAATTTGTCTCGCAAATTTATTGGCATTAAAATTGAATCATAATTTGTGAAGATAGTTAATCCGTAGAGTGAAATGTATAATGCCTTTCAGATCATCTCACGTGTCAACTCTCAACCAAATATCCCAGAATATTCTTTAAAATTCAGAGATGCATCACTGATAAAAGTGATAAGCTGTAGATAATCTAGGGGAGATGAACGTCTATACTCCTTTGAGGGAATGTTATTGACGTAGTCAATGAGGTCGAATGCCGGCAAAGCCACGCTGTTTTCGCTGCGTATTACGTTTTAGAACATCATCTTAATCCCATTGAACCTTCCGATACACCTTAAGAAATCACGTCATGTGTATGACCGGAGCTTTGCTTTAGCGTCCGCAAGCCAAATTAAGAATGACAGCCTTTCGAGGGATTATTCCCCGCTTTCAATGTGTTAATCACACACTGTCGTCATCACCGACGCCCCCACCAAATTTCCGGCCCTGAACTCTGACGACCTCGGATACGGGCGCTAATTGTGGCTTGCATCAGAGGAGCAAACTCACGTTGATCTGCTTGCAATAGCTGTCTCTTCCACTGACACCAATCGCCATTTGCCTCACGTGCGTGTTTCCCACTGCTCATTCCAACGCAGTCACGCGACATCTGCCTCCTCCATTGCACGGCCGATACGGCTTCATTCCGTCACATCCGCTCGCCGTAAAGTAGCGTTTCTCATTCGAGGGATCGTGAACCCTCTTTAAAAGTCGCCCGATGATTTTCTAGAGCGGAACTGAGTGAGGTACTGATATCATCCCGGATTTAATACACTCGGGCATAATTCGTTTCACAGGCGGAGACGAATTCGCGAAATAGGATTGAAATTTACATATATATTAGAGCAGGCGGTGGGTGCTGCTAAGTAAGATGTTCTCCGTACACATAAGACTTTAGCTCTGTATCATTGGAAATATTCGCTCGACATCTAATTTACGAGTGTCGCATCGATCGTCCCTTGTTTGCAGAATGGATTTATTGGATAAAAATTGTGTTCTGAATAACGATCCGAAGCATTTTTTCAAACGTTTTCTGAACATATTTAAATGAACTAGGGACTTATTGCGAACGGAACGCGGCAGCAACAAATTAAAGACTCGAACGCTTAGTGTTGCACCCCCTGCCAAACGCCGAAAAGCGGCTTGCAGGGTAATTATGTAGGATGAAATAAAGACCGTTTCGTACACTTCCACAGCAATTTTATTATGGCAACATGTTTCGCTAGTGTCCTAGCATCATCAGGCCCGTTCCGTTCGCAATAAGTCCCTAGTTCATTTAAATATGTTCAGAAAACGTTTGAAAAAATGCTTCGGATCGTTATTCAGTACACAATAGGCCTGATGATGCTAGGACACTAGCGAAACATGTTGCCATAATAAAATTGCTGTGGAAGTGTACGAAACGGTCTTTATTTCATTGTAATGGCCTTCCACGAGGTAATGCCTTCCCATATTGAGTTTAATTATGTAGGTGTGGATGAGAGCATGTTTACATCAGTATGCATGTCATAACATAACAAAACTTACGGGTGTTTTGTAAATACTTATCTTGACACACACACACGATGTAGTGTGTATATTAAGTCTAGTTTTAGGTATCCGTCCGATATATGTGATGTATGTAAACTATATTTGTTAACTTCTATATGTATGAATCAGCAAATAGTGTAATTATTTAAGTACTTACATAATGTGCGTGTATAATGTTATTGCACATTTTTGATTCATTTTGACCTTTCTTATGGTCTTTGGATCGTTGATTGTTGCATTAGATCGATCTGTTGTGTTGATTTAATTTGTATTAATTTTTATATTTTGCAATATTATTCTCGCGTTTATTTCGCCCCCTTCTTATCTCAAGATGCCTACATTGTGCATTAATAGAGAGAGCATTTAATGCACGTGTGTTATTAAAGTGTCATCTTGTCGTAAGTGTGTGGGCTGCCTATGGAATTATCAACTTCTCTTTCTCCTTGACCGTTCGGAGTTGGTAAGGTGTAGATACTGTTAATTAATAATAATATGGCATAAAATAAGAGTGATGTACCATTACACCCTTTATCTGATAATAATAAGAGCGGCAGATTTTCATATCCATCATGAGCTCTTTCTTCAGGGGATGCGGATTCATATTACTTTTCTAGAGCTTGTGTGAACAGTTCTCCTTTCGCTCTGGGCTCCTCTGTTTCCTTTTAAAATAGATCATTTTCAACATTTTGCTGCAATTCTCCTTAAATAATTTTAGTGAAATGCAAAGTGTACTCTACTCTCAGCTTTAAGTCTTGGACGGAACAGAGTGTGAATGCGGTAAATTTAATACCTTTATACTATCTTTAGTCAAATATAGTTGAATAATTTCCATAAAAAAACGGTTGAGCCGTGGTTGTTGTGTTCTGCCCTTACCAGCATAATGGTTTTGCTTTTGATCAGTAATCGAGATGGGAAAAATTGAAATACTGATCCTGAAAATTTGTTATTTGAAGGCATTGAATGAATAACTTACTGTTAGTGTATTTATCATCGATGTTTGCCATCCTTTTATTCATATAGATGTTATTTATTTATTACTATTTTTTGTCAAACCTGTAAGCTGGATGCATGCGAGAGAATTAGCAAAGGAATACGGAGGACAGCGTTTGTCTCTCATGATGCACTTTTTGAGAGTAACGGTGATACGATTACCTTACCCTGAAGGGACTTCTTTTAGCAATACTAAAAGAAGTCGTCAGATACTCAACAGAACCCGTTAACAGAAACTTCACCGCGTGGCACTTGAAACTGTTCGCTGCTCGCTTATGAAATAAGTACCTCATTTGTAAATGTGTTCGTAGTTAGAAATAAATCAATTCACTTGGATTTTTTGTCGCACGGCTGGGAGCATTAACATATTTCATGGCATTCCTTATCATCCGAGTGCAAAAAACTTGATTCCCTTTTTGTGGCAAAAGACCCGCTTGTGAGAAGGAGAAGTGCTGTTGTAGAAGACCCCTGATCCGTGGAATGCCATGTGTTCCACGTTAGAGCTTTGTTCCTGTTGCCACGCCGATCTGCTGCAGAGGATAGTGTCTGGACGCTCGCTAGCGAAAGGAAAAGCTCCTTTTTTGATCTCCGATATGTTATTAACGAAATTATCATTTATTTAGTTTTATCTCTTCCGCAGCGTGAAGTCGGCGGCCCTCTGACACCCAAAGTTGCTTTTCAATTTAATACGTCTTTTCTACTCGCGCTCGAAAGCGTCCTTTTATTTTTAATTATTTTTCATTCGTCTGACGAATGAAAAACTACGCGATTCGTTAAGGAGAACACATTTAAAGTTCATCTTACTAATGTAAAAACCGTCCATACCGTTTATCTCTTTCACTCAAGTTCGACACAAATCATTTGTGGAGGTGTACCAGAAAATTCCACTCTAAGTTGATGGAATACGGAAAATAAAATTTTCACGGACCGACACCAGTATATGAATCACCACTGGAAGAACACAGCTCCCATATTTTGCATAAATATTTTAATGGAATAAGTGCAAATGATGTATTTTATCAAAAACCTTTTAAATATTTTTAAGAAATTAAGAATGCCTTTAAGTATCTTCCCAAAGAAATATTGAGAATTTAGACTTCCAGACTTCACGATCAGCACCTATCTATCGTACATATATGAAGTAGGCATTCTGTTTGTTTTCGTGTTTGTCTGAGTCCACACCGTGTGTCCGATTTGCGTCAAACTTTGCACACGTGTTCTCTGAGACCCGGAAAGAAGTACTATCACCTTTTCATTCTACAAATTTGCTGGGTTTCAACCAAAATCGTTCAGATAGATTTACATAAGAAATACAAGTTAAGTTAAATTTTTACCGGTTACGGAGTCTTATTTCTTTAGCAAAATTAAATTAGAAGGAATAGTCGTATGATATAGAGATATGTATTATTTCACACACACATATGTTACAGTTGGATTACTAGTCCGGTGGTAACAAATCCCCATTCCTCTCAATACAAAAATACACTCAGACAAAATACAAACACCATAAGTTTACATATGTTATTTCCCATCCAAATTATTCAAACATTAAAACAAATTTTAGTCTAAATAAAAATAATTATATTAGTGCTAATGTTTTACACCTGTTTCTGAATTCCTTTACAGTTTTTGGTAAGGGTTTAAGTGCTTCTTCAGGCAATATATTCCATTCCCTTATTCCTCGATTGATGAAAGAGTATTTAGCAATGTCCGTTTTTTGCTTTTTAATTTTAATTTTTGATCGTGATCTCCTTTCGCGTTGTAACTTGGTTTTTCTATTCTTCTTTTTAATTCCTCCCAAGCATCACCACCTGTTCTAATCTGAAATAAGCCCACCAATCTGTTGACTTTTCTCCTCTTCTCTAATGTCTCCCAGCCGAGGATTTCTAGCATTTCACTTACGCTGTCCATCTTCTTGTGCCTACCCAATACGTATTTAATTTGTCGTGCGGTTCCCTGACATTACTTGCATACTCTAAAATCGGCCTCACTATTGTTTTGTACCCTAATTCCTTCGCCTCTTTACCGCTTCCCTTTAAATTTCTCATTACATAGTGGAGAGTTTTAAGAGCTTTCGACACAACTTTATCTACGTTTGGCCCCCAGTCCAAATTTTTCGTTAATGTGACCCCTAAGTATTTACATTCATCCACCCTTGGAATAATTTCTCCATGTAGTTTATAACTAATCTTTTTTTTCCTTCTCTTGTTTTTGAAGGTTATATGGTTAGTTTTCCTTGCGTTTATTTGCATTCCATTTGATTGAGCCCACTTCTCGATTAACTCTATATCTCGTTGAAGTACACTTGAATAATCCTCAGATTTTATTTCCCTATAAACTATGCAATCATCTGCGAATAGCCGATTTCTGGACGAAATACTGCTTGGTAAATCATTTACATGAATTAAAAAAGTATGTACCAAAAGAAGGGAAATTGTATTCAGATTCTAATTATTGTTGCGGAATATCGCTTTCGCTTCGAAGTTGCGAGAATTTAGATAAAATTCATGAATATAAAATATAAGAATATTTTATAAAACGTTGAGGTTGTAAACAACCCGTCTCCCTGACGACCAAGCAATTGTTGTATTCGAGTTCATCCATTTTGGTTCACTTTTATATCTTATAGTTTCTTTCTTTTGTAAAATTGTAAACGTCAAAGAATATTTGCATGAAATCGAGACAAGCACCCAGAGAAGGAAAACAAAGATTCTTATTTTGGTCGTCGAATATTGATTACTGTTCAAAATTGCGAGAATTTCGATAAAATAAACGAAACTTTTCAAACTTTTGAGGTTGTAAACAAGCCGTCCCCCTGACGACTAATACCATCGCTGAATCCGATTTCCTGCTTTTTCATACGAAGAATACATTGCTAATGCAGGTCCGATGACAGATGTTAGTTCTTCTTTTGTAAAAATAGGACTAACATATTTAATTCTATCTCTATGCTCCCCGTTGAGAATCAACGGGCACCTTATGTAGTGAGTAATGATTTTAATCAAGAACCTTCAAAAGAGTAATCGAATTATGCAAATTCTTTTTCCAGTCTAATCCATATCATTTAATTATCATTAATTTCGTTAAAGAATATTTTCTAGTTCAGATTAATTCTTTCACAATCAATAACTATGGAAAATGGACGTAATAAAAAGCAATTACATTTAGTTTAATGGTTTTAGGACTACTTTTTTTAAGACTCACTACGTGACTGAGAAGCAAATGTCCTTTCGTTTCCCCCCAAGGCATCATATTCCCGCGGTGTCTGCTTTTACAACATTTCTCCCTTAATTTCCCCGGATTATCGATCACGCTGAGCCTTCATTTACACTCTGATATACATGACTCCTCCTTCGGCGTTAAGTTGTGCATAATCACGCGTGTACTGCGCCTGACATAGTTTCGTGGATTCCGATAGTGTTTGTATTCGAAAGCGGCTCCGGGGCACTTAAAACTTGGGGACCCCTCTCCATATGGCGATAAATACCCAAAATGCGGTTAGCCGTAAGACCTAAGTCCTGGCCAAGCATCTTGTGGTGCGCTCCTGAGCCCCTGCAGCTCTCCATTCCCAGAGACTCTTCTCTAAAGGTCTCTTCCAATGAGGGGAGTCTGAATAATTCCACGAAATTCGGCCAATCGCCTTCCAGGCAAATGTGGGATTGCTTCATATCCTTTTACGAATTTGAATTTGGAAAGTCATTCGGAAATGTGGGACCAAATGAATACCTATCCATCGCTAGATTAAAGGTGAGAGTTCCCGAAGCGGGCAATTTCTGGCGAGGGGTCGCGTGCACCTACCGCGAAGAGATTGGATATCACAGATGTAATGCAGGTCTCTTTTTCACCCCAATTAAGTTTCGAGACAGACTTCATCGCTCAAGGAGACGACTTAAAGATTTCGTTCGATAAAATTATTATGCACACAATTTTATAAGCGTTTCCTTAATCCAGTTGAACTCTTCGCCTACACATTTGTTGAGTCAGGGAAACCTAAGCGGATTTCTGGTTTTGATATCTGTACAATAAAAGGGAAGAAAAAACACTTATTCGTTTATATTGAATTTCCTTCTCAGGCCAAAATGTCAGCCTCGCTGCAAACGCAATTATTTGCGAAATTTTCGGTTGTAAGTCATTGTCAAAATTACCATAAACGAAAACAAAAGTCATACTGAGATCCAAACAAAATCCCCCAAGTTCATTCCTACAAATTTTCTCTACTATAACAAAGTCTAACAGGACTCGTAGCTGGAATCTTTCCAGGCTGATGCCAATTAAGGTATCGAGCATCAACTCATACCGAGACTTTCGGGACAATTTGCAGACAAGGGCAAAGTCGTGTTTTGCTAGCCTCTACGTGCAAAGTCACTTGTACCCTTTTTCTTTCTACTTCATTTCTAGCCTCGACAATCGCTGTCTTTTCTTTGCCACCAAATATGTACTGCAATTTCTACGTCCGAAATTGCTTTCGTTTCATGACTTAATAAGTCATTTTCATGCACCTCAATTCCCTTCCCTTGGTTATTCATATACCTTTTGAAGCCAACATCCGAAGCAAATCCGTTTACAATGCAAACGCCTCCCTCTGGCAGTCTCCCCCTAGTTTCCTTCAGAACTAAATGAACGATTCCTGAATGCCTCAGTATGTGCCCAATCAATCTATCTCTTCTTCTAGGCAAACTTGAGAGTATCTTCTCCTCAGTACCTCCCCATTTAAACCATATCAGTCCACCTGACATTCGTTCCTCTCACAAGACATTTAAATGGAAAGGGTCACCGAAAATCGAAGAAATGTGTTATTCCATTTTAGAAAAATCGCATTGACACTGACGAGAAACCCTCACTTGGCGTGACTTAAGTCGGGTTTTGGGACTAATATTTTCGAAAGAGCTTCTTAAAAGTAGAAGAGTACCACAGTTTTGAAATTCACCATAGAAATTCAGTTCTTATTTCGGGAAATCAAGTAAGACAATCTAGAAATCGTATATAATTATCATGAAATCATTGGTACTTTTATATTGTACTAGTAAACGCCCCCGTCAAGCATTACGGGACTTAATTTAGTTTAAAAATCTATTATCGTATATATCTGGTCCTCCTAAGCACAAAAAAATTCTGCCGTAAGATCATAATGACTCAATATATTTCTTATCATATAAATCATTTATAATACTTATTCTACTGTTTTCAAATCGCGAAAGCCTACTTTACGTAAATTTCATAAAAAATTATAAAACTGATTATCCCCGTGCTCTTATATGGGATAATTCGTGAAATCAACATTCAAAAATTGCCTTAGTCGCCAAAAGAATGGGTTGTTTATTTCCCAAATATCTTACGTAATTTCCGCGTGTTTTATCAAAATCTTCGAAATTTCGGATCTATATCAATATTTCACGACTAAAATAAGAATCTATGATAATTTTCCTTTCTTTTGACACTTCTCTTGATTTCGTAGGACCATCATTTCTAATTTACTTTTGCAAAGGAAACAACCTCTGCAGGTAACAAAAACCTATTTTACGTACATTTCTTATAGAAAAGTATACTAACTGATTATCCTCGTATATTTACATGGGAAAACTCATGAAATCAATGTTCAACAATTGCTTTACTCGTCAAAGGGATGGGTTGTTTATTTCCCAAAAGAATTACCAATTTTCCGTCTAATTTATCAAGGTTCTCGCAATTTCGAAATTATATGAATGATTTACGACTAAAATAAGATTTTATGATTATTTTTCTTTCTTGTGACACATGTCTCAATATCGTAGGACCATTGTTTCTAATTTAATTTCATAAAAGAAACGACCTGAAAACGTAATTTACATTCATCTCTTATGGAAACGTATTTGTGCTCCTGGGTTCGAACCCGGGCCTTTGCAGATATGAAAATAGTTTTTCTGTGGGCTTCAGCATCGTAGAAACACAATGCAGTTGGTTTCAGATCTCTAAGTCTAGCCGTTTCTGAGATCAATAGGGGCACGGACAGGCGGACAGACGGACAGACATTTGCTTTATATATATATGATTGCCCTTCCTAGCTATCCTAGTATCTGAGTATTTATCACTCTGTCCATCCATCTTACTCTTTACATCTTCCTCAATAATCACAATNATATATATATATATGATTAAAAAACTCATGATTACTCTTTAAAAAGAAAAACTTCGTCCTTAGAAATATGTATTTTTAAATGTTTGCACCAAATTCAAAATTGTTCAGTTTTATAGTTATTTTCTGAAAGATGTCTCTGCCGGTGGAAAATCTTAAAATAATGAGATAACGTAGAATACGGACTATAATGGTTTAAGTTTGCTGTTGCTTCCAGAAGGTATCACACAGTTGCATATTTGATCCGGAGTATTTGTATCATCAGTGCAATTCCGATGAGCTTGTTAAAATCTACATATATTTTAGTTTTATATCTTACATCATGGTACATTCCGTATCAGTACATTATTATGACAAGAGTTCAGAAACGGCTTGATGCAGAGATATTGTATAAACTGCATACGTCCTACGAAATCTTGACAAGTTTCAAAATAATTATATATTCTTATTTTGGTTGTATTTTAATAAAATATACGGACAATTTGTAAAATTTTGCTGCAATAAACAATTTGTTTTGTATAATACTGTAATGCAAATAAAAAAATCATAAAAATGACAAATTGATTGTTGAATTCGAGCTCTAGCATTATGCCTTGAGAATACACGGGGATTATTAGTCTGTATCGAATTCATGGACTGGATGTATATGAAGACAGATTTATTGAAAAATAAATTAATTTCCATCATACTTGACGGGGGTGACTACTAGTTTACAACGATTTTCATTTCATTTATATCAAAAAATATCCCACTGGAATAGGAATTTTTCGACAAGAGAACTGAATTTATATGATTAATTTAGAATTGCTGGGCTCAAAAACTGTTGTTCTTCTCTTTTTCTAAGAAGTTCTTTAGGAAAATTTTCATCCCATCATTCTAATGAAGTCACATCAAGTGAGAATTCCTTTCGATTTTTATTTTTCAACCGTTTGAGTGGGAACCCTGCGCAAGGGTAAATCTCTAATTTCGAAAAACATTTATGAGTGAAATGAAATCGCTTGTCACTGGAAGAGGTATTTGATCTAAGAGTGTATTGACATTCTCGAAAAACAGCGAAAGTCCGTTAATTTGATTCACGTCACATACGAATCCTCTTCTCTGGAGCCCAACAACTTTGAGATCACCGTGGAAACGTAATGGAATTAAAAATAACCTCTCTTCTCATAGCACTAATAACGTTTCCTCCCATAGCACCTTTACTGCGGGGAAAAACGCCGTGAGCCTGCTAGTGACACTTCCGTACAGGAATAAGTGATTTAAAAACATTTTTACATTTTTCGATTCCGGCGTGATCTATGGCCGCAAAAAGCAAGGTGCGCGATGAAATACATTCTTCGATTAATCTTCTATATCCGTTGACCGACAAAGGAGTTATTGCAATCATTTATCTGATACGAGTCAGAAGGTGAGCTCGATAATTCAATTTCGAATTCCGCGTTCGCGGGGAAGATCGATGGCGGACGGAAAAATTGACCAGAGGGTTGAAAATTAATAGAAGAAAGCGCCGCCTCGGAGTAGAAAAATGAATTATGTGCGGGGGAAAGAAAGAGCATTGTGAAAGTGTCAGCATTAGAGAATGGCTAAAGGGAAACAAGTGCAGCTGAAGGGAGTAGGAAATATATGGAGCGAAGGGGAATCGATTAAGGGCATTGGACACAAGCAATGAGAATGGCAGTTGGACGATTGCGTGGCGGCCCATACATAAGACGGAAAAACCCATTCTTTGTGAACTGGACCTCCCGGAGGTCTGAATTCGAACAGTTTACAAAATAATAGAGAAGTTTTGGCAAAGGAATAAACACAGCCAATGCACCGTCATTTGATTAATGCATGGGTGAGGTGTCTATCGAAACATTGAAAGAAACGCGAATCGAAGCACAAATGTAAAGCAATAAGGACGTTTGAGAAAGAAATAAATTGAGAAGAGTGGGGAATGAGGGAGCATTAGTATTGCGTTTGACCGTGTTAAACAAAAATTAATACCCGTACAGTCATACCTTCCAATTAGTTCTCATTAGAGAGGCTTAATGAGCAGATTTGATATGAAAGTTAATAAGGTAACTATTAATTGTAAATAATGAGATAAGGTATGAGGTTATTGTTGATATAAAAATGAATTAATGTTAGCAAGGAATAAGCTGAAAATTAGGCGAGAAATTAAATAAGCAATTAAGTAAGCAATTATGGATCAATTTGATACCTTGTTTGTTTACGTTAGACGATATATCCACATAAAACCTTTAATATACCCTCGATGAGGCTAGGATGAAAATCTCCAGAATGTATAACGTTTAAACAAATGCTCATATTACTTAGTAAGTTCAGTAGTGGTAGAAAATATCTAGTGTTTTCCCGGCGTAGCTGCTGAAAGAACATTTCTCGGGTCTCCAGCCGGGTAAGGGTTCCGGATGAATCCGACGTTTCGGCCACATCCCTCGTGGCCATCTTCGCCCCGAGAAATGTTCTTTCATCAGTAGTGGTACTTTCGCAGAAGATGAATGCGTCTTCTCTGTTACAGTTCTGTAAGAAAAATCAAAACTCCCGGAAAGCCAAGTGGGCAACACGTTACACTTCGGTGAAAGCGGTCCCGGGTTCGATTCCTGGTGGGGACCGAAGTGCGAAATGACCTAAACAGTCGAAGTACTTTTAACAATACTGCTATTTCTAAAATCAAAGAAATATATGATATAATTTTCCTTTTCAAGAATGAATTTTTTCCGCGAACTATCCTTGAGAGAAATGCGTTAGCGTATTAGACTTGTGGTGCATGCACGCCGAAGGGCTGCTGGGTAAGTATGTAGATGCAGAAGTAGATTTTAAGAGATTTTCGTTTTTTTATGGTTTTGTAAGTAATCACAGAGTATGTAAGTTATTTGAAAATTGCTGAATGACTCATTTATGAAATGAAACGTACGAAATGAAAACAGAATTTCAACCCCAAGTTTTGGAAAGATGTGCGTGTTAAGCGGGCATAAATTAATACGTCGACCCTACATCGGTAAATATATCTTTCCTGCCATTTTCCACCGAATAATTCACATTTATTTTCATCTATTTGTATGATCATTCGTAATAAACAAGTAAAATTCGATCAAACTCTAGTCCTCCACTGATCATGAGCTAATAATCGAGCCTCAGTACTTATTAATTCCACATTTTAGTCAAAACACCCTCCATTTGAACATTCTTTACGGAGTGAACAAACTGCGACTCTCGAGACATCTCTCCAGGATAACCAACTACCTGCTTCTTTGCACAGCCTTGACACCATTGAAACCTCATTTTATATAATTAGTATTGCTATCTACTTAACTATTAGTTTCAACTAAAGACAAACCATGTTCTTAGTGGGACTCTTAGCAATATTTTTCTAATTTTTAACATGCAAAATTAATTTTTAAACAATTTCTTTCTAAAATTATCGTACGATAAAATGGAAAGATTCATTTTATTGCCCTTAACCTTCACCAAGTATTCTAATAAATATCAAAGAATATTGTATTTGTATTGATAGCTCCTGTTATTATCATTAGGTATATTTAGAATTGCAAATTATTATCATTGATTTATTTCATATTTAGACTTGTACCCAAGGAAAATGGGTGATCTAGCGCAAGGTGGTACGCACCCAGGGAAAATCCCAAGGAAGAACGGATTTTGAAAAATGTCAGACTTTCTTCAAGTCCATTCATCCTTGGGATTAGGCTTGTATCTTCAAACTCAGCCGTTCTTCGAAAATTAAAAAGAAAAATTAAAGATTTGAGTCAAATAACTAAGAGTCGTTGAGAAGGAAAAACACTATTATATCTTTCTGAATGTTGATTTTGAAGTATGACTAAAATCAATTACAGAGAGACCAAATTAATTACATTCCAATAGCTGTTGTCTAAATATCTTTGTAACACTGGCACAGAGCCTAGCGGCAGACAATTCCTACAACACTTTTGAGTACCATGTCAACATGATCTGAAAATCAGAGAAAATTTTGTCATAAAGTTCCAATTCAAAAATCAATTTTGAACTCGTCGAGAGAAATATATCGAAGATATTTAAAAATTCCGAATGTATTCCTTGGCGTACAGCTAAGATTCTAAGCGGCTTGGCACTGAAATTGAATAACATCGAACAAGAAATCATTCCAACGGCCAATCACCTATTGAACTAGTTCACTGCAATAACTTCCGTCAGTTTTATTTTCCTTTATACAAATTATTTAGGATGAGTTAATAATATCTTACCAACACGTACTGACAATGATGAAAAACGCTGCAGATAGCTTAGGCCATGAGTCGACTGACTGCAATTCCGTTTCGTAATGGTAATACTATGGAAATAAAGGGGACATTAAATAATATACCGTAACAAACGCTTCAGAGAAAGACATATTAGAGAGGTAGCAGATGTTACTACCACTGGATTGTTCTGCGTTTTGAAATTCTTTTCCCAAAAAACAGCGAAAGAAAATGAGAAAAACGTGAAAATGATATTAAAATCAAACAGAACTTTCTTCCACGATGAAAGAAATACTGCTTCCAGACATTTTTAAATCTCCTTTTCTCAACTCTTTTCCTTTCTTGATTTGCTCATTTATGGACCGCATAAAAAGAGCGTTTTCATCCGCATAGACCTTTCTTTCCACTATCTTTTTATTCTTCTCTGTTGCTCTATATTCTGCTTATATCCCAACTACTCTTTTTCATCCTCATGAGAGCACTGAAAGTTTTGAAATCTTCATGTCATCATTTATTTTATTTCCAGTATCCTTTTTTCTTTTCAAATAGGAGAAGTGCTTCCTAACGTTAAGTATTCCACGGCGCAACTATTTATGAATTCCAATTTCACTAAACCAAAGGTAGAATGAGAATGCAGGTTAAATAAAGCAATAATGAATAGAGGAAATAGCATGGAAAATTTACCTTATTGGAAAAGATGACTCACTCATGAAAAATCCCTCTGTAATAGAAGCATTAAATCTGAGAGCCAGACTTCGTTTCATTATGATCTATCAAATCTGAGATTTGTTACAATTCACTGATTCATCTCCAAAACATACGTATTTCAGCTAATGCGCATAATTTCACAATCCTTCAGCAGCAATGTAAGCGGTGTGTAAAAATACACGCAGATAAAAATGCCAACTACTTACGTGTAGATGTAAAGATTAAGTCAATGACAAATGAAATTCTTTGATAATGTAAGAAACAATCCCTCATTTGGATCGAAAACAGAGAAAGGACGACATTGCTCTTCGACGGCACACATTCGCACGCGTTGGTTCGCGGCACACTAATTTTTGAACTGAGGATTTTAAATTGAGAAAGGAGAAAAAATATTTAGAGGAGAAGTTTAGTGCCCGGTATGATATTCTTTTGGTAGAGTTAAAGAGAAGATTATAGCTAATATCCATGCTAATACATCGTAAGTGTAGGAAATTAACTATGGTCTTCAGTTAAGTTAACAGTATAATACCGGGCCCTACAGTGATTTTGAACTAAACCTTTTCTTTATCCTTGTTTGATAGGTTTTGTTTCCACAGCTGTTAGAAGAAGGCTGGACATCACTGAAAACCACCTCAACACTGGTATTTTTTATTCGGATGGAAAACTAGTATTTCCGCTTGCACTTAAAAATAAAATACTCTTTTAAATTGAATCTAATATGAAATTTTATAATATCACCTAATTTCTCGAATAAATTATCCTTGAGCTATTTAAAATCCTTAGATTTCATCGGTCGATGGATTTGCAATGACGTTCCACCAAGTAAGGTCTAATCATATTGATTACAATTACCCTAATCTAAAACTACTAATTTGCAATGGTTTACGAATAGTCACTTCTCTATCCTGCGATCGTTTTGAATTACGCAATGATAAACTATTACCAATACCAAAAGGATTCAATCCGTTGGTAACGATACGCTTTTATGATCGTAGTTTAAAGAGAAGAAGATCGTAAAGTGTATGCTAATAAAAGTTTAAAACCATTTCATGTAAAATGCTCTTGATAGTGGGGCAGAGTTGAATTGATGCGCTCAAGTATACTTTCATTCGCATATTTAATCTATTTAAGAATAAGCATTCTCTGATACGAATTCTTCGCCCCCAAATTTTTACTCTCCTCTCGACATCCCCCATTCCTCTTCGTTTTAAATTCCTCATGGCCTCATTACGAATATCGATTCCTCTTTCTCCATTGTTTCTCACCGGAAACCCATATTAAGAGGAAACTTTTTTCTGAATGGCTTTGCATATTTCGAAAAGCTTCGCTTTCGTATATTCCCAATTGGAATTCCGTGAAATCAGATGGTAAGGGATAATTTATTTCAAGTAGTGCCATCCAAGGAATAGCTCTTTTTAAATGCACAAAACAGATAGCAAGTGGGAAGAAAGGACGCCTAGTGATTTTGTGGCGTAGTATGAAGATATGCTCATAAATGTAGATCACTAAACTTGATTATTTCAGCGCCAAAAATGCGCATTTCATCAGGGACGAGTAATTTAAAAGAGCAGATAGATATAAACCTATGTAAATAAAGGAAATTGTTACAAAGCGGAGAATAACCATTGTCAGAGGTAATTTAGAAATGCATTTCACGGAACCCTATCATCTTGTTTCTCATTAGATGTTTGTAAGAATCATTTTTAACTCTCTAGATAAACTGCTTTATCTCATCAATAATATTTCCAGTTCAATCCATTGATCTATGTTTGGACGATTTCAATATTTTTTCCTTAAACCATAGATAAATTTTTAATTTAAAGAGTCTCTCTTCTTTTTACAGAAATATCGGGAATTCATACAATTTTCGTTGATTTTCTACTCCAGTGTCTATCACTCCAGTATTCAGACACTAACAATGTAAATCTAGTAACAGTTTTAGTACGAGCTAATCATTACACCAATAAGTCACCAAGTGGCAGCGTTGAAATATACTATGTGCAACTAATAAAATGAATCATCACAATAATTACAATGATCTTCGTTAATAAGAGCGACAAACATTCGTTATTTTCATCTTCGGAATTACAGAATATCAATGTAAACTACAAAAAAAGCCTTCGAACCCTCACCGATACAAGTAAGGAAATTAGAGATAAGAACTTCATCAACGTCTAAAATATCTCATAATAATGTAATGTAATTTATATATAATATTGCAATAACGATGTTTATAATTGTATTGGAGATAAGTTATTTTTGTGGATGGGGAATCGTTTTTTTGTACTGTATTCCGTATTATTATATGCAAGGATTTTGAGAAAATGTTATACTTGTTTATAAATATACATAATTTTTGTATTGGTTGTAGTCTGCCATGTAAATTATAGCTGTTTAAATTGTAAGTTAAAAATTGAAGTTTGTGAAATATTGTATCTGGGTAACATAAGTAACCCAGTCTACAGTATCGTTACAGACTGGGTTATTTATGCTCACTCTATTTATATTTATGTCTGTAGAGCTTTCTGATACTACTTGAGTTGTTGAATGTAGTATAATATTACGCCACCACCTGAAGCAGCGTCTACCTTAGGCGAAATTGTGTACTTAAAAATATCGTAACAAATCGTATTACCTAATAATTAGAAATATAGTGATCGTAATGACCGTACGTGACCGTAAGTCTTAAATCTTCATTGGAATCGGCATTTAGTGAATTAAGAAGATCGATTGAGTTCTTCATTTTGGTAGCAAAGCTCATGATATTCGAAGGCAGACGCGATAAAGATGAAATTATGCTTTATTCAGTTCAATCCAATGTCCATATACGCGCATGAAAGGGGGAAATTCTCTTTTGATAGCCGCCTGAGGAATTCCTTTTAAAGCATTCGTTTCTGTTTGAAAACGTCCCTCAAATCTCCACCGCACGTAAACATTCGCTCTTCGCTCATTAGATCCTCTTTACCTTTCGTTTTACCTTCTTACAAATCCCTTTTTTGTTTTCTTCTCCGGCGTACTTATCTTTTGAAACTCTGCTTATCAAAATGGGCTTCAAAGGGAGCTGCGTTCTTTGAGTCGCTCTGATGTTTCGATTATTTTTCATATCTCGCAGAGCTCCGAAGAAAGGCCCGAAATGAGCCGCCTTTATTCGAGCAAAAAAATCGGGAAACTTCATTTAACGAGTGTCATGACGCTGAAAAACAACGCCAAAAGAAGAAAAACATCGTAACGGGGGAGCATTCGATTCGAAGGGGATCCCGTGTCTTATTTGATGTGGTTTGTTATTCAATTATCCTTTCTAATTAAAGAGAAACGTTTACAGTAATCACCATTTTTTACCTCAATCGACTGAGAGTAGAAGTCCACGCAAAGAGAAGAATTCTGTTTAAAAATTCATCAGCTAGTTGAACCCTCAATCGCTCCACTTGCTATCAAAGGCTGTGGTAAGGGAATGAGGCGTAATCGGCAAGATGGGGATTGAGATAATTTGCCTCACTGACAAACCTGACTCTGGTGTGAGCGCCGTCCAGTAGTTAATGCCTCTAAAGTCATCGGGCCTCTTACTCCTCTACCATGAGCTACCAAGAGCTTATGAGAGGGAATGACGTTAGATGAGGAATGAGGTAGCATGTCATTGCGGGATTCCGGTTAGCCAGATGGGTAACGCGTTCGACTTTGGTGAAAACGGTCCCGGTTTTGATTCCCGGTGGATGCCTACGTCCGGAATTACCTCAGCTGTCGAAGCACTTTTAACAATGCAACCAGCATGTCATTTCATTTCTTACAGATGTTGCGATATAATGCTTGAATGTAAATTCCGATCCTACGCCATCGCACTATAGAAACTCTTTTAATCAATTCGATACGCAGTAACCGGGACGAATACAGTTCTTCACCATACTTTTGTCATAGTTAATCATAAATTATCATTTCACGTTATTACAGACACGAGCTACGAGAATCCATTCGTAGGATGGGAAGAGCGAATAGGGGACACATTTTTGTTCGTCCTGCGCCAAAAGATAGACCGAAATATCGTAAATGAAGGTGTACATGTAATAAGAGAGGAGGCTTTCGTGAAAATCGTCTGCTTTTTAGATTTTACGTTCCACTTCCATAAAATCTTAATTCGTTTTTATAATTTGCGCAGTTCATAATTGAGCAGTTACTACAAACATTTAGATCCTTCGTATTAAAATATCTATCGACATAAACTCACCCATTGTCTTTTCGCCGCCGAACCTTTTACTTTAAAAAAAGAAACTTTCTAATTCGCTCATCGAAGTAAAAAGGCAATTTCTGTTTCTGATTGGGCAGCACCATAAAAATTGATCTTTTTGTACTTTATTTACTTGACCTAAAATCAATAGGCAATTTTAATAGATTTCTTACATTAATTACTGACAACATTCTAACTAACGTAGAAATAGCTTGGTAAATGAAAATTAAGTAGAATGATGTAGGGCGGGAGTATCAACTAAAGTTATTGGATTGAGGTGAATGAAGAGAAGGGGAGGATTTGCAATTATGCGAATGAACTCTCAGTAACGAACAACTAATTGATCTTGTTTTCCGCTTCAAGAAAAAATTATATTTGCTGAGTAGTCAACATAATATGTTCATAGGATATGTTACATTGTATATGTTACTTTATAATAATGCATCTATCTACATCATTATTTGTAATTTATAAAAAAAACTGTGTATTAGAAGTTTAAAAATACTCCGTATGTCGTGTGTCAGCGGAAATTGCGTTTAGATACAAACGGGAAGCTCCGGATTACCGATGTATAGGTATTAATACGCATTTCGGCAAATGTCTCCATTATCAAGGGCTCCACAGTATTGTAATTCAAAATTTGTTTATTTATACTTGCTGTAGTAAAAGTGCTGAGATTTCTGAGGGGTGCATATGTGTATTTTTAAAATAATTCGAATTTTTTTTACATAATTCCAAGTGGGGGCCTGAGTATGATCTTTGAGTCTACTGGGGCCACTGATAGCTTAACTCTGCCCCTGCAGAGGAGATCCGCAATTCAGAAGATCATTTTGCTGAACTCTCGCAGAAAATGGGTTATAAATATATATTATAGCAACGAAATAAAGTTTGTTCTTGTCGGGTGGTATATTATGTTAAAACTAGCGATAGATATCATGTCCTAGTATTGTCATTAATGGTCGTACTGGAAAAATATTGGCCACTGCAATATAAAAACTCTAAATGAGATGTGGTTCATTATCTACTATAACTGTTTACTACCGACTTCCTTTTTTATCCTTTTTTCTTGTTAATGCGGTAAATGTGAGATGGGAATAATTAGTACCGACTTCGCCTGTAAAATCGTATGTATGTAACCGTTTAAATATAAAACTTAACTTTGTATATATGCATGCGATTAGATGAAAAATCGCCGAGACGCATGAAATTCCCCAACTGCCTTCCCTTTTTCGATCAAAGGAAACTAAAAGTTGCTGTTCGAAGAGATGTTACGAAACGAGCGCAAATGGCAGACAAAATAAACATCGATGGGGCCAATCAGATTAAACCATCGTTCCGATCGAAGCAACGGAAGGAAATAAATCAGTGTGACTCACGCGTAACTTTGTCACGCTTCGGCACGTTTCCACCCTAAGATATTTCTTTTCAATTATTTCTCGAGTGGCAACGACGTAACAAGGGGAACCCGCCTCGTCGATGATTTATCATCGAAACTTAATTAAACGCCCGCAGACGCATCCGTCGCAAATAATCACCGAAAGAATCACCAAAATTGTTGTTATGAGAGACTCGGGGGGTGTCATTGAATACATAGCATAGGCGACGGTTGTCAGGGACTCGAACAGTAATTATATTCGTTCCTGTTTTTAATATTATTGCGAAAATCCTCGACTTGGCCACGAGGCAGGTAGCAAGGTTTTTGCAAGTTTTAATTGATTAGAGAGAAAATTCCATGTTATACAAACAAGACATACACAGGTATCATTATAAATATCGTTCACAACCCTCGACATTAAATTTTTATCATTTATGCATCAATTTCTTCACATCGTCATATCCCAAATTATTAATACAATCCAATTCAGCAATGTCCCTGTCACAGTACCAAAAAGGTTCGCCCCGGTTTAACGAAAACGACAAACTTCGGTTCCTGTTTTTCGGCTTGGTTCCTGTTTCTCTCGTGCAGCAGACGTTGATCCGGTATATAATCCCCATTTAATGATCACTGGGCAATATACATGATCCTTAAATGGAATTTCTACTCGTTAAATTTTTGCAATAAAACAACTGATACTAAAGGTTGATCAAAGAATAAGTTGAGGTATTAAAATTTAATTTATAATAGGTGCGTTGCAATTTGCCATTATAAGTGTATTAAATATCTCACTTGATAAAAGTTCGAACCGATAATCGAAGCGAAAAAATGACGGGTTTCGGTTTTCATACAGGTTCAAGGATGTTATTCGGTTCAATTTCCGAATCGGCAAATAAATCGGACATTTAAGGTCTCCGTTCGATTCCGGTTCGATGATTCTCGATGGTGACCAGTGGTAGACCGACGGAGATGTCTGCACTTCTATTTTTAACGCTTCGACACATATATTTGCACGAATATATTTCCTCAAAAGCAAAGTCTCGTTAATGCGCGCGAGTCACAAGTCTTGGCAAAGGCCCAATTCCTCACCAGATAGGACTTAAAAAAACGTCCTCTGCTTTATTACGACCCCGCAGTATTAACCAGAGGGCGCAAAATGTTTTTTCCTCTCCGTGACGGACATAATCTAAAGGTAACGCTGAGGTAATCTCTCCCTTTTTTGGCCTTATAAATACCGCATTTCGGAAACAAAAAACGCGCAAAAAATTGTTCCGCATCGAGAAACCTAACCCATTTTACCTGTTATCCCTCAGCTGATATGGTTGTTTTTTCGTGCCGTTCTCTAAATACGCGCATGGGGGCAAGCTGTAATAGCGCATTTTGCGAAATGTTTACTTTGTGTAAGGCATCAGCGAAGAGAAAGGAAGAGGGTCCAAGGGAAAGAGATGAAAGGAAGAAAAACTGGAATGCGATTGAAGAGAAAATCGGGGAGAGGGAGAGACGTTGGGGCGAGTGTCCGAATCGATGGGGCGATCGCGTGTCTGCGCGTGCGTTGGCGTGGGAGAGAAAAAGAGACGTGGAATGGTTTTGTGAATGAGATAGTCCTGTGTTTCGGGTTTTAAGGCATGAGTCGAAAAGGGGGCAAAGACGCGATGTGCCCCAACAAAAGACTGACTTCCGGAGGCGTGGGAATATGGCGGACGGAATTTACGACGGAGAACGTGTCTTCCGTTTCTCGCAGACGCGAATTCCTTTTGATTCCATTTCGTCGTTTTCTAGGGAGTCTAACCCTATTTGCATAAGGAACGTGAGGCTATAGTGGACAACGTTCTTGATTAACGTTTTCCGGGTTTTCTCAATCCAACCACTACGGGAATCAAACGAACCGGGATTTTTTTATTACTCGTAATCGATTTGCAAAGACACAAGGGAAAGGGAAAGGTAACTTTGTACCTGAAGGTGCACCTAGAAAAAACCCAAGGAAAAGTGGACATGAAAAAAGTCTGACGCAAAGTCGGACGATGCCACTTTGCCCTTGTCTACGAAGTCTCCCAAACAATATGATCTGGCTCGATAGAAAATAACAGCAATGTTCAAAGGCAGGTTTGAGGCGAGTCTAAGCACGTATTCCAAATATTGCGAGGTCTTTTAAGGAAGTATGAAATACGCTCTAGCTTCAAGTTTGTCATAGAAATTCGAAACACCCCTTTTAGGCATTTGGTAGGTTTAGGTACATACATACTGTTGCCTGTTCAGGGAACTCAGGAATACATTCTGAAGAGAACGCATATCCATTGCTATCATTATATCTCATATCCATTGCTATTATTATATATATCTATCGCATATCCATTACTATTCTCCGCAATGATGCAATTGGTTATTATTTTGTGCGTAATTTCTTTTTTAATAAAAGAGAACATTTATCATTGAAAGCTGTATGTTTTAAAATATCAGTTCGTTTATGGCCGAAATCTCTGGGATATTCCCGTATACAGAAATATATCAAGAGGAAATTAAAATTACTAGTATTTTTCTCGTTTAAAAAGTTTCCTCGAGCCTTTGCCAAACCGGGGCCTCATTCCTACGGAGAACGTTATGAAACAATCAGTGATCTTCGTTTTTTATTTCTATTCCCTCTCCCAATGTCGAAAAGGGCGATTCTTTCCGTTAATCGCAGCGAAATAAAGTCGTTTCAAAAAATTGTCATTAATTACATTCAAAATCGTTGACGCGGTTGCCACTCTGGATGCTTTAGTCTTCGATCCTCAAAATAAGTGAGGGATTAGAGGAAATGGAGACGAACAAGGAGAACGAATCAGAGTGAGAGTGCGAATATACAGATGTGATCCATTGCGTCTTATGATGTTAAAGAAGATTTTTTGCACAAGTTGCATTCTTCGACAGCTTCCATAATACGGGAACATAAACACTATGAATATTTGTGGAAGAAACCGGCGATGAAATACATTTTCAAAACTTAAAGCCAAAAATTAATGTTGGGCAAATGCGAAATGCCGTTAAATACCCGCCGTATGAATTCATTTGTTTTACGATCTCTCGAATCTGCCGTTGAAGATATTTTTACATATCGGGTAGAATAAAACGACTTGTTGAAAAAAAGAAACCTCCGCTATGTTTGCAGTGAACTTTGAATAGAATACAATGTGATAAAACTCGCGTATGAAAGTTGGTAATATTGTTTAGCATCCTTACAATTGCTTTAGCAGGGGCGATGCCAGGATTTGTCTCTGGGGAGGTTCTAAGCCATGGAGTGAATGCAAAATTGTCTACTTCCCAGGGGCAGCGAACTTCTACCCTAAATGTAATAAAAATGAAATCAGATTTATATTTTCCATGCGAGTATCTAGTGGTAAATATTTAAACAATTACAATTTACCTCCAATGACATCGACTTTTTCTTTTTTACACATATGGGCTCTGATGGGGTTGTTTACACCCAAACGCCCCCTGGTTTTGCTACCTGCATTAGGTTGGCATATCTTGCATCAGATATGATCATCAAATTCCTAAAACTATAAGCTCTGGGCTCCCGGATAACAAAGTAACTCGTTCGACCAGTAAAAGCGGTCTCGGGTTCGATTCCAGGTGGGGGCCGCTGTCGAAGGACTTTTAACAGTAAAACACCACAGCTACTATGACACAGCTATGAGCTAGGTATGGAATTCTATTTTAAAAATTGAGCCACGCTATTATAAGCAATTTAAAAAGAAATCATCCAAAACCAGGATAAACTTACCTTATATTATTTGATTTTAACTTCAAGGAATGTAATATTACCGTTGCATTCTTCTATTATGGATACTCTAGTTTGAATAAACAAATAGCGACCCCCGAGAAAATTGTTATATGCAATTCGGACGTATTTCACCTTGCGTTTAAATAAAATATAAAATGCAAATCTTTTTGCTTTATATTGTTGGTATTTCACAAGAAGCAGCAGAATATTTCAATGAAATTTTGTGTGAACATAACTTGATATCTTCTATGAACAATTCCCAAGTTTTACATCCATCGATGAAATATTTGCTGAGATATAGTCATTTGTTTGACCCCCTACCGCAGCCTTCTACAGTTAGACAGCGATTTTTAGCAAGTTTGAGACACGTTATCTCACGCAGTATTCCGTTGAGCAGACTTGGTATTCTTATACAACAGAACTTGGTATTCTTATACAAACTATGCTGTTCTATTAAACAAAATAATAAGAAATCTTTTATGAGCGAAATCTGAAATTAATGAGGCTTTTTCTTATCACCAAAATGAGTTACAGTTTGATATTGTGGAATGGGTATCTCTGTGACTGAACTCTTCAAGTAGAAATTCAATTCAGGTGTAATGATACAAAATACGTATGCCTTAAATCTTCTCTCTATAGAAGTCAATTCAAGTCAATGTAATCAGGCGGAGGCCAGAAATTACGTTTCAAAACTCATAACTTTTAAAAGAGTGGACTGTCCCGCTTACGTCCCGGAATTTTCGTCGTAATTGCCCCAGTCTCTAAACACCCTTGGTAAAAAGCACAAATTACTTATTTTTCGATGGTATTGTTGGCAAAGAATTTTAACTTCACTTATTTACAATAATTTTTTCATACATTGTTTCTTTGCGAGATTATCCCTCCAGAGAATAATTTATGTAAATGATTTTCAATGAATAACTATCATTTTTAAATATGCTTCGAACACATTGCCGTATTTCGGAAGAATTGCAACGATAAATGCTACTCATCACCAATTTATTACTCGAATAACATTTCGAAAGTGTTTGAATACATTATTTCTCTCGGTGGAAACTTTTACCTTTCCATCGCATGTGTATTCCACCGCTAATAGGAATGAATTAAAGCACTCTGATCGCCCCCGAAGTGGCGCGTGCACAGCACTTTGGAATAGAGCCAAAAGTGAGCTTCGCAAAATGAGTCAAGTTTCCAAAAGAGCGAATGAAGCGATGGAAAAAATGTCCGAAAAATTCCCGGCGGATGAATTAATATATTTCGCGAAATGATGATAGCGGCCGGCGAATATTAACGGGGTGCAAATATCTCCACTTGACCGAACAGAGATAATAATATTTTTATTAATTTCCCTAATTGCCGCCATTTTGCATAATTAACAGAGCTCTCGTTTCAGAGATGTATTATTTTGGAAATATTTTCGCATTTTTCCATTTAATGGGAAACAAATTGCAGTTCAGAATTCAATAGCTAAAATTTAATAAAATCACAGAAGAATGACCAATAAAATGAATGAATGGCATTTAAACTCTGAATTAATCGAAATTCAAGCTAAATTAGCAACTTTTAAAAACCACATAAATTTTTTATTATTTAAGGAAATTAAATTATTTTAAGGATTTAAATTATCTTAAGGAGGAAATTACTTATTTGAGAGGTGGGAAATGTTTGGGCTGCGGACCGATTACGGCTTCGTAATAATTACTTTTCGCGATTGGCGAGGGATTTTATCGATAAAATCAACAACGGAGCAGAGATGCTTGCAAGGGCTGGTAATATTCTTGTATGCCACATCTCTTAATATTAAACCCTACAAATTTTTCCAGAGAGAAACGGACATGAAAAAGTCTGACAAGACCGGGATACGTTCAGGGTGACTGCTCTAGCCAATTGAGCTATCAATTGACTAGAGCAGTTGAGACAGAATTGATAAATTGAGACAGATAAACATGCAGTTCAGGAGGCTTTTAACCGAGCTGTGGATTGCATAATTCGTGCTCGTGGTCCGAACACTCGTATATGAAAGTCCGAAATAATGGAAACTCAAATGATCATGATTTCTTCCAAAACCCAAAAATATTGATGTGCATAATAGTGTTTATTAGGGATGTAATGATCATGTGACGCTCAGTAGACAAAACGGCGTAAACGTACTCCACGTATTGCAAGACATCGCTCGTATTTGTCAAGTTAAAACGTATTGAAAATTGTTCCTCTTCTTTCAAAACACTTGCAAACCAAGTTAATCGCAGACCGAGGTTTGACTGCACCTTATTCTTCGGGCAAGATAGCTTAGTTGGCTAGAGCAGTCACCCTTAAAGTGGAATATCCTGTTTCCAGTCCTGGTTCTTTCAGGCGTTTACTCTATCCGCTTCTCCTTGGGAATATTTCTAGGCGCATATCTTTGTGTGCAAAGTTACCTTCAACCCTTTCACGAACGAATCTTGTATATAATTTGCCTGACATACAAGTCAACCTTTGGCAAACACTACATTATTTTATTTATCAAACAAACCAACAATATATAAAATAATTTAGTTCATAAATATTTCTCTAACGATTAAAGTTATTAAAAATAAAATTCAGTCCTTCATAAATTTGTAAACTTCCTCTACGGCTCTCCTTTTGAAAAGTTTACTCATGCACACCTTATGGAAAGGATATTCAGTGGTCAAAGAATAAACTTTCACGGTTCTTATAATGCTGCAAATATGTTTTAAAAATATATCTCTGATAAATATCAATGATAAATTTGGGGGAAATAGCGATCAAATTCCATCAGCAAAACCAAACATGATGCGATTAAGGGGCATGGCAACGGAATTTCATTCCAGTCTTTTGTTGGAGTTAAGTTTGCGATTGGGTTATAAGGGACAGCTAACGAAGATGCTGAAGGAATAATTAATCCTATTTGTCGGCGAATAAACCGACCCGAGTCCGAAGAGAGAATCCCATTGAATACACTAACGATGCGTATGGATTCGGAAAACTAAATGTAAAGCGGTCGAACGAGGTATAATTATATTCACGGACAAAGAGAAGAATCATAGAAGAACTTCTCGGCAAAATCTCTGAAATAAAATCGCCATAAATAAGGAATTGTCTACGAAAAGAATATTTAGAAAATTAGGTGAGATAGATTCTCGATAGTACTAATTATAACGGATATTTATTAACTACGGCAATAGGAATTTGCTTGCTCTGTCATTGATAAGGTATGATGGGAGGAAGCCGAAACTCGAGACAAAGGAAACGAAGATGATCTTGCTGAAATTCCAATTATTTCTCTTTCATCTAATGAGGGTTACGAGCAAGAGACGGAGGATCGCACGGAAATTGGACCTGTTTCTTCAAGAAATATGATACAGGGACTGCTGCCACAATTATAACAAATATTATTTCTCAAACAATTGTTACTACTAATAGTAAATAGCGATAAGATAATTAAGTATCTGTTATTAGTATTTAAAATAATAATCGCAATTGCGGGGTATAGAAGAGCAGTTTATTTACATATTAGGATCTGCTCTAGTAGGATTTGGTTTCTAGGACACTCCAGTAACTTGGCCTCGACTTCGTGGTAGTTTTCCATCATGAAGATAAATAGAAAAACACTTCTACGCCATACCACAAAAGGTTTCTATTACACGACCATGGTTTCAACCCGTTGGGTCGTCATCAGGTGATGGTGAGGTCATCCTGATGATGACCCAACGGGTAATGTGTAATAAAAACCTTTTGTGGTATGGCGTAGAAGTGTTTTTCTATGCATCTTCATTTCTAGGAGACATCAAGTTTATATGTACCATCGGATAACTATCATTATGAAGATTTTCATTACATACGCCAATCATATTCAATCGATGGTATTACGTATATCAAACAGTACTTAATGTTGCCCTAGTAATTGATAGAGCGATTTCAAACATTGGGAAATGATAAGTCAAGAAAGCTGTAAAAAACGACAGTTACTTGTATGCTATAATTTATCACCGTGACATATACGTCTTTCTGTTATTCATGGCAATTACTTGATATTTTGCATGCAACCTTCCGGCGTTATACCTTCATCGTCAACTTTTAAATAAAATCAGACGAAATAATAATTTTTGAAACACTTCAATCGCTTCCTGTAGTATGTGGACGCATGAAATTATTTCATTTGCATTCCAAAGTGTTTAATTGGTGAAGACATTTGAAATGCTTTCGCACCGCACAGTAATGATAATGAATAACCTACGATTGATCTTAATCCAGTTTTTATTAGTATTTCGTTCTTTCGTGATCTAACAAATGATTGATACGAGCAGTTAGAAATATCTAAGCACTGGAGCGCCGCAACACGGACGGGAACTCTGCGATTATATAATTCTTTGGTATTTAATATATTTTCTTCTAGTGAACAATCACGCTACTGAACTGTATTCTAGCTTACCGATTTCCTAATTCCAAAAATAAAGATCATACTGATGGCTATATCAGCTTAGAGATGTGAAATATAGAAACATTGAAGTAACGATGAGATGGTAAAACGAAGAATCCCGAAGGAGGAGAAATAACGGGTTATGAAAAATAAATGAGCGGAGAGTTCATGTCCTTAGGATACGAAAGGGTTTCACTAATAGAGGTAAACAAAACAAAAGAACAATTGGAATTTCGCGCAATATGCATCGTCTTGAGGGAAATTCATAGCAACAGAGGAAATGAAGGTTGGTTGTTTCATCAAACATTAGCTGAAGTGTCCGTTTATTCTCTACGGGGAAAATAGACATAGGATTCAATATACAAGTTCTATAGAGTAAACGTCGATTTACTCAACGAAAAGAATATTTAGAAGCTCCATCATTTTGAAATCCTGTTGGAAAAAATAAGCTGATTAATAATCCAAAATGGTCGGTTGTGTGTTCCTGCGATTCGTCAATGCAAATCCTTCACAACTGCGAATGCTCATATAAGAATAAGAATTTTTATTCAATTTCCCTTCTTTTGGTGTTTATCTCGATTTCGTGTACCAATTATTTCTAACTTAATTTTGCAAATGAAAGAAATCCCGCAAGCGAAAAAAATGAGCTTGACACGTACTTTTCATGGTGACAGTTTAAAATGTATGAACGGGACTATTAGGCGGAGAAAAACAGGCATAGCCAATTATCTGTCCGGGGAAGACATTTAACAATTTTCAAAGTTTTAAGTTGCATTCTCAAGTTTTAGGCGAACTTACACTCATATAAACATTCTACAATACATGTACAATATATGTATAATACATGTACAAAACATGTAAAATACAAATATAAAATAAAAATGTACAATATATTGCATAAATGGCGTTAGCGCTAAGAATTGCTATTAAGATAGAATCAGGTGGAAGCACTCATCTGCTAGGGAAATTTAAGATTCACATTTAATTAAAAATGTAATGATGACGATGTTCCGCCAGCCCATGTTCTAATTAACCTCCGAATGATCTTCTTATAGTCTGAAATTCTCTTCTCTTATTTCGCGTTTAATTCTGTACATTCACTCGGAACAGAAAATCTTCCATTCCGAATGAGCCCGAGTGAGAATCTATTGAAATCTACGCTCCGTTCTCTTTTTTACCATAAGACAACAACTGGAAGCATCCGTCTCAATTCACTCCGCTGCTCCTTTGTGCTCTTCTCTTGGCGAAGAAAGTCGTGTCTAAATGGGGAAAAGGCCTTCTGACATTTTCTCCCTAGTTATTGTTTTCTGCGGACTGGCATTTTTTCTGTATCACTTTGTTTTCTAGTTCAAGAAGTTCTTTGGCATCTCCATGTGTTCTCCAATCTCCACTGTGGAACTACATCTTGTCCTTGGCATTTGAGGTTCACAGAGCAAACCTCCTTCTTAATTACTCGGAATTCTATGAGCTAATAAACAATTAGCTCTTTTTCTAACCCGAAGAATGTATCTGACTCATGCGAGGGACATTTATTTTTACTATGATTATTTATAAGAGATAATAGGCCGTGGCGTAAGTAGGATGAGGAAGATTCCTGCTATTTATCTATAAGGAGCCGCATTTAATTAATTTAATTTTGTTAATACAATTTGAGTGAGGTACAATAGTGATGTGCTCTCTTGACACCATAAAAATGAGATTGACATCATGAATACGTATTTTATGACAAAATGTGTACAAATTTCACAAAAGCACGCGTCAATCGGTTTCGACGTAAATGTACACCATAATCAGAACTGATAATAGATCTGATAGTTCAGATGACCGAAACAGAATAAAGTGGGCTTATGTTTTCGTGGGATTTATAAAAGTTTTGTCATTAAATATTTATCTCTTTACTTTCGTCGGCACACCGCACCTGTTAAAATTAACCAAATCCCTGCATTCTTAGTGAATAAAACCAAAGTCTGAACGTCAATTACGGAGCTCTTGGTAATTTAAAGAAAAATATTCTCTGAACTCAAGTGAATGAGAGCTGTTATTTAGACAAGCACAGGACTGTGTGGTAAAATAAATTTGCAATGCAATAGAGGTGCAATTGATGGTATTCTTCCATGGAAGATAAGAAACATGTGGACAAGTATGGATATGATTTGATTGAATGAATGAATTAACTCTTTATTAAGGCGAGGTTGGCCTTTCCTCAATCTAAGCTCAAATGCCAATATGATTAAAATAATAATAAATTTATTTTTCTAATTACAGACAGTAGCATGTTAAGACAAGTTAATGTAAGCGGAGTTACAATTGTACAAATAATTACAAATATATATTACATTTACTATCCACCGCAGTATTTTATAAAAGTTATATATTACTTAGCAATTATAGACAGACATTACAATTACGGTACATTGCATTTTATTACAATTACAAGAAATTACATTTTATATTGAGTATATATTCTATTTTTCATTATATTCTTATTAAAATACACTCATGCACACTATAATATGTTTTTTTCATTAAATATTCTTTTGATATTTTACCAAATTGTATATTATTACTATTTTAATAGGGCCACGTAAGTTTTTACAAATTTCAGAGCCAAAAAGTAATTTAATAATTAGAATGAACGATGTCAATAGAACCAAAATGATTGGTTATTACCCTCATTGTCTGTGAATATATATGCAAGCAATGACCTTTTTTTTTGTTTAAAGACGACCTTTGCTCTCCGATTCGCTCCACTACCTCGTAATTAAAAAATTTAACGCCATCTTTTTCCTCTCGCAATTCATGCTAGCTTGTGAATTATAATATCGTCAAATACTTAAATACATTTTAACTCAAATACATTTTAAATTTCAATTTTTTCTGCGTAACATTATAGACTACAAATTGTCAAGTTAACCAAAATTTGAAAAACAGCGCTTGTTTGAGCGTTTAGCCTCTGGATGAAACAAATTGCTGTTTACGGCGCCGCATAAACATAAAAAAATACTCGACTTTTTAATCCATTTCTCAGGTTACGCATTTATGAATGCAAATTGGATATCCCTCATGCGTAATAGAGGAGATAAATAAATTATCTCGTGTTTGGTTATCGCACCGCATCGCTTTAAACGTTTTAAAAACCTATTATTCTGCGTAACTCATCTTTCAGCGATCCTTTCATTTCATCTGCGGTCTGAGGGGAAATTCCTTGGATGGGTCTGTTTTTGAGTGGGCTGTTTTTCCATGGGGCCGATATCTATTCGGGAGTAATCCGGAGCGAAATATCGCGTTCTCCGGGAAATGGGGAATAGAAAGAAGGGAAAGGGAACAATAGGGAGGGCCCATTTTGTCGACGTTTTCAGGGACGGATTTCAAGCGGAGATTCATCAATCAACGGCATAATTTCCCGACGGCATCACGTGAATCCAAACAATAGCGTAGAACGTTAGAATAGCTAACGTCTGCGGAAGTCAAAACAGCTTACGGAAATGCAACTCTTCGAAATGGGGAGAGATGACGCAAGTTTAAACATGAATACCTAAACCTTTTCAAAAATCTGAATTATCGCCCATGGCAGATAGTGAAAAATTCGGCGCATTGTAGTATTACCCAGGAATTGTTTCAAAAATACGTGTAATTCAGCGCATACATCATTTACGGAGTTATTTTTCTGTGCCAATATGAGCCTTTGATGTTCAAAACAAATTTAAGGTTTATTTATTAAGAAACTGTTCTCCAATGCAAGTGACTGCCGTTACTCAATTACATTACAAACAGATATCTAAGACACGTTGCTCTGATACACGAGCCCTCCTCAATGTTTATTCGAGGGCGTGGCAGAAAGTACTGCCTTTTTTCTCAAATACTATAAATTCAACAAAAATGAGATACACACGTATGAAATAATGATGTTTTATCCAGAGTTTCACTTTCAACTACCTTCTGGTTCACTCACTCTCCATACCAACTGTACTTCTGTCAACTGCAGATGTTCCGTAGACTTCGCACAAACGTTTGTAAACATTCCCTACCGTTCCTTTCTCTGCGCACAGAAATTCAATCACAGCACATTGTTTGCAATGTGTATCACAGTCACACTTCACTTTGAAAGCTTCCTAGTATGATATCCTATCAGCAGGAGAAAACTATGCACATACATTCGAAAAAAAATTGAACCTTATATTTTAAATTTCTTAATTAACAAATTATTGGTTTTGGAAATTTGACATTACTTTCTGACCGACTTTCGTAATTACTCTCCTATTCCAAGAATATCTAGAGAAACTAACATATTTCTTAAGACGGACCTCTTTAGTGACTCTCTGCACGTATTAAGGAAAAGACTATGCACCAATTAATATATTATTTGTCTCACTTATTTATCTATATTTCGTGCTTTTTTTTCTTTCCTTTGTTTTTTCTTGTGTTAAATGTGAATGTTGTAGTTATTTAACGTTGTCTTAGCGTACTATCATCTGTCTCTCATTTAATATTAACTTCTAGTGACTTTTATTTATTGATTCAATAAATTATTATTATTATTATTTTACTTAAAAACAAAAAAAGGAAAATATACTAGAGGGTCTTAGAAAGCGATACATCTCGTCATATTTTACGTAATTGGGAGAAAATTCTGTCATTTTGTGAAACTTGCGAACGAGAAATGGAATTATTTTTTTTCTTTGGCTTCTTAACATTCGGAATATACCAACACAGAATCATTATACGGCAGAGCAATAACTCCCTATAAATAGACTGTCCACATACCATACATTTGAAACATTTTTCGCTCGTGTGTTCGTAAGGGATGCTTTCATTACTTCATTGCAGATATGATTCAAACGAATTAGTGTTTATGTATTTTTTTTCTTATCTAAAGATACAGCGCCCTTAGCTTCTGCGTGCAAATGAAGAAGCTCAGGGGATTAATACATTTTAAGTTGAAGTAGCGACACTTTTGGAAGCTAACGTTTTTCAAGGAAACGTAACCAAAACTTTCAGTTTTTCCTTAGAATTTTAAAATTTTCCACAAATTTGCTTGATTATTGACTAAAATTCAACTCTATATTTGTACTCTTCTCTGTTTATCTGTATCTGTAAATTTAAATTTTCTTTTCTTTGTTATTGAGTGTCATAAAAATTCCTTATTTATGGCGAAGAATTTAACGGAAAAAAGTACATTTCTTACATGAAGACAGGATGAAAACGGATAGTCCCGGCGAAAACGGGACGCACGGTCAGCTTGCCTGTAAAGAGGACAGAATTTACCAATTTGATAAGCAAACGTTTTCGGAATTTTTGCATGAGTATCGTGAGAAAATTATTTGACGAATCAATGCACTCGTTTTGCATGAATTCGCTTGTTAATGTGCGTTTCATTGATACGAGTGAGCGTTTTATGTCTTTTTAACATATTTACCAATGATTTACGATTATCATAAAATTATAAATGATTATGTTATGGTTATTTCAATGACTCTATTCGATAGTAAAAAAGTATAAATAACTATTTTTGTATTGTTGATAAGTAAAAAATCAAGGATGATTTCAAATTTATTTAACATAATTAAAGAAAACCTATTACAATAATAGAAACCCTCTATTCCTCCTGAGTCTGGATAGACTCGTCAGGAGGTGCTCAATTTTACTACAAAGACAAAATAGGAAATATATACAGTATAAATAATAGAATAGTATAAGCAAAGAAAAAACCACAAACAAATTACATGAAATATTACAAATTAAGAAAACATATATACAATTATCTGAGATAAACTACTTATAAATCATCATTATAACACCAGTAAAATGCTACACTATTGTGAAATGTAAACAAAACATAGATCATATTGGATACTACATGCAGTTAGAATCATAACAACAGGAGAGTCGGTAAAAAGTTTCATACAAAAAAATAACAACTAGAAAAGATAAAAACAAATACAATGGCAAGATACAAACACTGCAGGCTTAGAGCAACAACATATCTGATCAATCTACTGATCTGTTTACACGGTTTCACTTTGAAGGTATCCTTTGATTTTTAACTTTACTGCTCCCATTTTTTTTTTTTAGTGATTTAAGATTATTTGGTAAAGCACTGAATAATATTGGAACTTGAACATCTAAATTATTTTTACCTGATATCTGATTAAACTACTGATCTATTTATACAGCTTAATTTTGAAGGTATCTCTTGATTTTTAACTTTACTTCTCCCTTTTTGTTAGTGATTTAAGATTATTTGGTAAAGCATTGAATAATATTGGCACTTGAACATTTAAGTTATTTTTACCATAATGGTTGCTAAGGTGTGGTACACAGTAGGTTGCTTGAATTCAGCTTTCCATACAATGTTCCTTCACCTTCAGTTTCTTGTATACATTATTAAAGTAATTTTCAGTTATAATCACATATTTAAACAATTTATCAAGTGGTGATATACCCAGCGAATTGTACATTTCTCTGATTTCAGTTTTCACATTTGACTCAAAGGAGTTGTACATAGTTTTAATGATATTGTTTTGGGCATTAATTAGTTCTTTTTTGTATATATTAACAGTAGAGCCCCAAACAGTGAGACCATATCTCAAAATAGATTCAACAAGAGCATAATGCATTACAGTAAGAACTTTTGTAGAAACTAAGTCTCTTATATGGAAAAATAGGTAACTGAATCTTCTTAATGTAGCACTAACTTGACGCTTAAATCGGTAATACTAAGCTTCTTTTTAACTGAAATGTGTTTATTAGGCAGCCAGTCTTACAATTTCGCTTTTATATTTGGTGTAAGTATCATATTTTTTAAATGGGATACCGTGAAGAACACTTAATTCACTGTCATCCTAATGTATCTCCACCTCTCCATGTCCAAGCTAGCTTCGCCATCAACCACTGATTTTATAGTATTTACAGCTACTTACTTTTCGCAGCAAAATGTTTGCTCGTTCTCTCGCTTCAGTTGCATAATTTCTGCGTGGTAAGAAAAACTATTCTTCCGCTGTATATTTGAAATATCAGTTATCTTTCCCAGACTTGAGTTTAATCCCCCTCTCGAGAGACATTGGAGGAAATACAAGCTCCGAATCTACTTAGGGAGTATGAGCGGATCTTTGCGGGTTGCTCGCTAAGTAAGCGGAAACCATTCTCACTGCTGCTTTCCCCGCAGGTTGTTAAGCTCTCGCCTGTTTCATACATTTTAAGTTTTTAGTTCGTAAATGCAGGCAGTGAAGATCAAATGCCTTCTCAGGAACTTTCCAAGCATGTTTGTCTAACAGCGATATTTTAGTAAGACGTTATCACGAAAGCCCTTGAGATAATTAATAATTAACGGAGATGGACTACAAGTTAATTGATATATCAATTGATTAAATATTTAAATTGGCACATATACCAACTTAAACACCAATATACAATTAGGGGTTTACAAACTTAAATTTAACACCTGTAGGACTGTTTATATTGGGCAGACGAGTAGACATCTTCATACCAGAACATAAAAAAAATATTTTTATAACAAATCCCACACCTCACATTCCGCATAGAATTTGCTCGAACAACAACATTGCTCAAATTTTTACCCGATTTCTTAATCTGTCAGCAAACGTTTAACTTAACTAGAAAAATGAATTTCAAATTTCTATGAAATTAAACGATATGTCTGTTTATTTGGCAAAAAAGCGTATTATCAATAAACGTATCTGTTACTTCTTCGAAGAAACTTAATTGCATAAAATGTTTACTTTAAATTTGCTCTAATGGTAACTTAATTTAAGAAAAGAATTCTCCTTAAACTCAGTAAATTAAATCATGAATTTCAGATGCCTTCCAAAAGTACCTTTGCTATGTCATCTCCGATTGCCTTTTGTCCATTCTTCTCACGCCCTTATAGTTAGAGTCATGCCCTTGAATCACTGCAGCCGGAAAGTTTCCAGCTTTGTGCGGCGCCTTCCGAATATCTGCTGCTCTCACACATCCGAGAGCTCGTGATTCCAATAACTACTCCTTCAGAGAAAAGAAAAATAGAATTTGGAACAATCTATTCGATGACAATTCTTTGGCCATAGTTTAAAGCGAGCGTCGATGACAAATTTGCTTCCGGTGATCTCTGAGGGAAAACATGGATTCTTGGCAGAAATCTGCGTGAAAGAACAAGAGGTAATTGGAGGCCGCCTTACATAATTCATCTCTCGAAGAAAACAATGATACGAAAGCTAAAGTGAAAGGTAGAGTCTGGTTTTCTTTTACATATGTACCCTCTTCTCAGAGTCTGGCACTTAAACTCTGCCGAAAGTCGTTGAAGGGAAGAACGAATGTTCCGCAGGAAAGATCCAACCCCTAAAAACATCTTTCACAAGTTAGTGTCTCATTCTCATTTATTTCTCCCTCCATTACGACCCCTCTCTCCCACGCCATTTCTCTCCAACTTCCTACGAACTTCACCGCACCCACACATCATTGAGAGAGCTCAAAAGTTTCCCCCCTCGGGATCCACGTTTCGCACCCACGTGCGATTGCACTCCACGTCATAATTTTCACTAATATCGGTATTCCGGAGCCTTCGGTTCCTTCTCCTAAACGGCCATTTGCAGTTACACATCTCCAACAATTTCGGCAGCTAATTGGAAATGCAAGGCCACTTAAAATATTTGCACAGTTGAATATTGTGATTTTCATGGAAGATTATCTTTGAAAGCGCATTACCGGACAGCTTACGAATCGCAGTAACTTCCTCCCGCCACCACCTCAGCGTCATAAATAACTATTTCCATTTGTTTATTTGAGTGATCTTAATGTAAGCAACTGCCAGGAGATCAATAGAAAACGTATGAACTTGCCTATCCTTCATCTCTTCTCCTAATTATTTTGATATGAACAATATCCCCTGCCACACGCCGAAAGGCGGCTTGCAGGGTACTAATGTAGATGTAGATCCTTTTAGCATCATAAATTATTTCAACGTGAATTTTTATGGTTATTTGCAATCACTCTTTCTAATTTTCCGTTTACATTAATCATCTATTTCGATTTCTCCTCATCAATATTTTTCTCTGGAACAACACTCATTTATGCGGGATGCGTATTCCCTGCGCATAAAAGACTTGAAATTAAACGTAAACGATACTTTTTGTCATATAATTACGTCCGAAAAAGTATTTTTCTCCTTTATGGCACGCTCCGATTCCAGTTTATGGTATACTTCTATTTTTTGTTTAACAAACAGTTAAATACTACTAAAATTTCTACTTTCTACCCAGCAATAACAACAACAATTCATTATAACTAATCTCAACTTTGTCCAACGACCAATTTATCGCGTGTAGTTACTAAATCATCGTAGCACCAAATTACCGCGTACGAAATCACCGGGTACCATACGCATACATACATATATATGCATATAAAGATAATACACGCACACTTCGTTATGGTCCACAACACATTTTCTCCAACACATAATATTAATTCCCTCATTTGAATCGTGTGATTGCCAGTGGAGATTATCAGACATTACAAATCACAGTAACAGAGCACCAATGCAAAGATATGAGTGTATCTTTATAATGAAGTAGAGTGTCGGTGTGTATGTGTTTCTATGTAGGTATGTATGTATTTTCGCCTAAAATCCGGCAACCAAAAGTCGGTCAGCTTTCAAAATTGCAGATTAGTAAAAGTCTAGAGCCTGCAGATAAGACACTACTTTTTATCTACTCAGTGGTCTCCGGTTCCATCCCAGGCGAATGAAACTTTCCTATAAAAAATAAACGTAAACCTCCTTTAATTCATTACGACCGTAACTTCATTTGTAAAATTAATTCAGAAAGAATAGTCGTACGAAATCAATACATACGCCTAAAGAATTAGTGGAACGAATTTAAATGAAGTCGACTCAGTAGAATATCTTGGAATCACCCTAACTAATAACTTAAACTGGAGCACACACATTAGAAAAATATGCGGTAAAGCAACTAAAAAGCTCGGTTTTATGAAGCGTTTTGTAGGTAGATGCGATGAAAAAGTTAGAGAGTGATGCTATTTCACGTTAGTTAGGCCCCATCTGGAATATGCGGCGAGTATATGGGACCCAGCGGATGAAACGAACTCTCGCGAACTCGAGAAAGTGCAGCGTAAGGCGATACGTTTTGTTAAAAAGTGCTACGATAGAGAAGCAAGTGTAACGCAAATGCTCACAGACGCAGGTTAGGAATCCTTGAAAGATAGGAGATTAGAAGCTAGGCTGCGATTGTTAGATAAATTCAGAGGAAATACATTTTCGGATGACGTAATTGGTATTATGCGACCCCCTTCTGCTAGTTTGGCCGATCCGACATTGAGCGTAAATAAGAGAAATAGACGCGAGAACAAGTCGTTTTAGGGACTCTTTTTTTCCGCGAAGGGTACGCGATAATAATAAATTAAAGAAGTAATTCTACTCTTGGTGTTTACACCCCCTGCCACACGCCGGAAGGCGGCTTGCAGGGTATTTATGTAAATGTGGATGTAGAAGAAAGGAAATGAATTACAGATTATCTTCGTAACGAATTATCGATTTGGTTTATAAAATTCTATCTCCTAGAGATTCCCAACCTGCCTTCTAAAGTATTTGAGTGACATTCACTGACTTCTCGTAACAATGTTTTACAAAACGAAGTAAATACGCCAAAGTATACAGTCCAAATATATCCCTGAAAATGGTGTTTTCATGAAAAACGGAGGCGCTACCAAAGAGTAGTAAAATTCATTTAGGCATATCTTCCTTTATAAACCAGCATCTTCCGTTTTCCACCAATTTGGTCACAAATTGAAACCGTCGTAAAGGCGAAGAAAAGCCCTCTGGCGAGGAAACGACGCTAAACGAGATACACCTCCGGAAAGCAAGCTTACGGGAGACTCTTCCTCTGGACCAAATCGAAGCTTTTCATTTTGCCCGAGTATTTTTTATGGGCCGTTTTTTCCTTACCTTCCCATAATCCACCACGCCGACGCTTCAAGATTAGCTCTTTACAAAGCCTAAACCCCATTCCAACCTTGCCTCGCCCTCTCCACAATCCCGCGGGAAATCAACGCTCCCTTCTGGTGCCGTGCGTGAGGATTTGAACGCGGTCGCGAGTGTAGACCTCTATTATTATAAATCAGCGTTTTAAAGTGAAGGAGAAAGATCGCGCTGAGAAAGGCAAGCGGATGATAGAAAGGACGCGGTATCAGCAAAATCTTTACGTTAAAGTATTGCGATGTTAAAGAAAACCATCAAAAATGGTTAATGCAGACGTAAGAGCAACATAACCACAAAGGTAAATCATAAGGAAATAGTTCAAAGAATAACAGGTGTGAAAAACAGCGACGTGATTTCGACTTTTGCATACAATAAAAATTAAGATTAGCAAATTTGATTCTGGTTATATGTCGCGATAAACGAGATATTTTTCGTTCTTTTGGTCCACAGGAAAATATATCCTTACCTGTACAACCGCGAAATCTCGCCTTAATAAAGACTTAATAATTCTTCTTTCAAAACTGTGATTCAATCTTATGAATGGATGGATTCTTAAGAAAAGTCCTCATATAATATTGTTTATTTTGGAACTATCTTTAGTCCATAATTCAACATCTATTCCCGTATCTCCTGTTGTTCTTTGACAAAATTGGTGTGAGAAAAAAACTTAACAGAAGGAGCTGTTGAAGTATTTGAACTCTTCCTGGGAAATGATTTTTGTAATCTCAATATTTCCAAATAATATGACAGTTAACTTACCGAATCCTTTTCCTGAAAAGTAATGCTTGTTCCACAAAATGTTTACAAAGTTTGTCATCACAAAATTTTCAGCAATTTAAATTCTGTTATTTATAAACATTTCGTTTAATCCTTCTATTATATAATTTATGTTGCTGACATCTCAGTTGTATTTAAGGCAGTCCCTTGTATTCCTATAGTCGTAGGAGGAGAAATGGGATATCCCACGCAGGGATGAGAGACCTATTGTGGGATGAGTTCCGCATTTGATAAATTAAGACGACTTACGTGTCCACCTGATGCCAATACATGGAGAGTTGCTGATGTTGTATATTTTGTTATGCCGATGGAACTAACTCATAATTAAATATTAATCATGACTATCGGAAGCCATATCTATTTAATCTGGGTCTTAAGTTTTGTAAGTGAAGAATAGATTACATATATAGGCCCAGGTTCGATCCTAGGAACATTCGAATGACCGAATTTTCAAAAATTCGTTACGGGATTTCCCGGGCAGGTAGAAGGTTGAAATTCGCAATTTATAGAAGATAGGGAGTTTTATCATATGCCGTAAGAATATTTGTGTTAATAGATCCAGGTTCGATGCTTGGACAATTCGTATGGACGTATTTTGAATAATTCGTTAACATTATTGTAAATGGTGCATGGAACTCGGTGTGTGGCAGGTGAAGTGTTGCAGGTGTACAATGCCTTAGTTAATCTATCTTACATTAAGCTTGCAGTATAAAAGCAACTTTTACTCGTATATATATAGATTTATATACATATAGGATACTAAAGGCGAGGCAGAAGGAAGTGCCTCAGGGAGCCGCCGTTTTTTTTGCCGTAAAGCACCGGGTTTGGACATCTAGGAAAAAAGCGGACTTACGCATCTATATATATAGATATACATATAGGATACTAAAGGCGAGGTAGAAGGAAGTGCCTCTCGGAACCGCCAATTTTTTGGCCGTAACGTCCAGGGTTTGGTCACTATGGAAAAAAGCGCACATCCATTCTAGGCATCCTGGGTTCGATTCTAGGGGGCCCCAAAAATGACCATTTGCCTATAAGAATGCATTGAGCGCATTTAAAAAAATTCATTGAGCGTACTTAGCATAAAGATACAACGTTGAAATTTACGGAATCGTTATAAAATGATTTTATCTTTTGTTTGCCGAAAAAGATTTATATCTTCTGGCCCCAGGTTCGATGCTAGGTAATTTCATATTGCAAAACTTTCAAGAAATCATTTCGGGTATTTCTGTGTAAGATAGAACGT
Source organism: Ladona fulva (assembly GCA_000376725.2). Classification (NCBI taxonomy): domain Eukaryota; kingdom Metazoa; phylum Arthropoda; class Insecta; order Odonata; family Libellulidae; genus Ladona; species Ladona fulva. The sequence continues at coordinate 116,050 of KZ309268.1, read as the reverse complement.
TCATACTCACGTCATCCATAGAAAGCAAACACCTCTATAGTGTAACAAGACGTTTTTACCCTGAGGATCCATAGTTCGATGCTAAAGCAGTTTTTCTGTCCGAAGTTTATGAATTAATTTAGGGTAATTTCCGTTAAGATAGAAAGTTGCAATTCTCGCTGAATTTAGAATTAATGATTTTCTATCGTATGCCGTAAAACCTTTTGCCCTAGAGGCTCAGGTTCGATTCCAGGACCATTCGAATGACCGAATTTTCAAAAATTCGTTACGGGATTTCCCGGTCATGTAGAAGCTTGAAATTCGCAACTTCTATAGAAGATAGAGGTTTCTATCGTATGCTGTAAGAATATTTGTCCTATTGGACCCAGGTTCGATGCTAGGACATTTCGTATGCGCGTATTATGAATGCATCGTTTAGGTATATATGTATATATATATATCCCGAGAAGCGTCTATATAAAGATATATAGAGAGCAAAAACCCCTGTAGTATACCTAGATGTTTTTACCCAGAGGGTCCTTAGTTCGATGCTAGGGCAGTTTTTCTTTCTGACGTTCATGAATTAATTTTGGGTATTTTCCGTTAAGATAGAAACTTGCATTTCACGGTGTTGTTAGAATGGATGATATTCTATCGTATGCCGTAAAGCTTTTTGCCCTAAAAGCTCAGGTTCTATCCCAGGACCATTCGAATGACCAAATTTTCAAACATTCGTTACGGGATTTCCCGGTCTGGTAGAATGTTGAAATTCGCTACATCTATAGAAGTTAGGGCTTTCTATCGTACGCTGTAAGAATATTTATCCTCATAGACCCAGGTTCGATACTAGGACTTGTCGTATGCACGTATTATGAATAATTCGTCTAGGTTATTGTAGTTGGGTCATGGAACTCGGTGTATGGAAGGCGGACTGTTTCAGGTGGTAATACCATAGTTAAACTATCTTACGTTAAGCTTGCAGTATGCAAGCAACTTTTACTCGTATATATATATCATGCAATGATTGTCCTTTTGCACAAGAAAGAAAGAAAGATAGGAAGCAAGGAAGATTTGAAGAACTACCGCACCATCAGCCTCCTTCCTGTTATTTACAAAACGTTCATGAGAGTAATATCTGCACGTCTGAAGACGTCCCTGGCAGCTGCCCAGCGAAGAGAACAAGCTGGATTTCGCAAGGGATTCAGCACTATGGACCACATCCACACGCTGCAAGAAATTATCAGCAGAATGAA
>KZ309268.1:70863-113230 GCA_000376725.2 Ladona fulva | reverse complement strand
CAGAATGGAGCGAAAGAAGTTGGTCTCAAGCAGGAAACAGGAGGTAAGTATTAGAAAATTAGAAGAAAATAGGAAAGAGTTCCAGCTGGAACTTAGAAATAGGTTTTCAGCACTTCAAGAAGTAGAACTGGAAGCCAAAGTCATGGAAGTCGTGAAAGCAGCGGCAGAAGAACTAGCAAGTACACCAAAAAGACCAAAGGATAAGAAATTCAGCGACAGAACTAGGAAAATGATGAAACAGCGAAAGCAACTGAAGCACTCAGACTTGCCAAAGGAAAATATCGAATATGTCGAGCTATGCAAGTCTGTTGTCTGTCGTTTGTAAATATTAGTATTTATTTATTTATCAACTACATATCTTATTAGTGTTAATCTTCTGTCTGTACAAATTATCGTGCTACTATTTTTTCCGATTTGCTATGATTTATTGATTTGTTTTCCTAGAGTTGAGTTAATTGCAATATATTGTTTTTGGTTAATAGTGTAGTAGTACCATGTGATCTCTCGAGAGATAAGGTGGAGGAGAGGCTATTTTGACCGAACTACGCCGTAGGAGTTAAACAATGATCGTAATAATATTTTCTCCCCGCTGTATCGACGGAATTTTCCCTCTCACCATACCAAATACAGCAGTAAACTGAATCCCTTTATCCATCACCTTTTGTTATCCTTTCTTCTCTATTGCTTTGCCTCAATTTGGTTATTGTTGTACATAAGGATTTTAAAGAATTGTATGCCTCCTTCACCATGTCAAGCATCCTACTTCTGGTGAAACAATGGTAAAATAAAATCCGAGAGAAGACAAGAGAAGAGAATTCGGAGGGAAGCAGCGTTCTTTCGACCCCCTTTCGGTGAAGGACGGTTGCCCTCGGATGATGAAGTGTTCGCTTGGGCAAAGAATGTTTCCATATGTTGCACAAAATATTCGCAACTGAGGAGAGACGGCTCTCCATAAATCTTGGGGCGATAAACTCGCGATGAATTTGAAAACTCAGATTCCTAAACACCCGACAACAGAGTCATTGACATGGGCACATATTGCGTTGACTGATTTTCTTTAATATATTAGCTTGATAAATACGGAGCACGTAACCGAAATTTTAATTCCAGTACACGGGTAGCACAATGAAAACGTAAATGCGTTGATAAACATAAAAGATCCGTGGTAACTTGTTCGCGTGTTCACGTTGAATCACCTGTTGTTAACTCAGAACGTATGCTTTTATCGAGTTTTTCTTTTTCGCCTTTAGATATTGCAGATCTCATAGCATTTTTAATGAACTCCTACTGTTTTTTGTGAATAGTAGAGTTTCTGGACGATTAAATACTGTAATGGATATTCCCGAAAAAACAACTCACACAAAATTTAAGCATTTTTCATCCTGCATTTAACCATGTATTGCAAACATTTTCCTTTCTATCTGCTTGTCATTGCGTCACTTGTAGAATGAAAAAATAACCCATATTTTGCGTCCTTTCCGATTTTTACGTGCAAAATTACGAAAATGAAGCCATAATATGATCAAAATAATATGGGTTACATCAACGGTACAGGTGAGGTTGGCGATAATATAACAAGGCACTCTTCTTTTTGGTCGGTTACCATTAACATCTTGGAAAACAGTTTTTCTACGCTCATTGCATTTATGTTTCTCAATACTGTATATTTTCTAATTGTATACCAAAGATCACCGAATATAGGAAAAGGGCGTAGAACAAAACACAGGAAAAGGGGTAATAAATCTTCTTCAAAATTTTAACGGTACACCTAGCATGAAACTAATTTAAGAAGTTGGATTTACATGTAAAACCTTTCAATTCCCGCCATAAAACAAGAGCCACCATTTTTCCAAAAACTCATCCAACGCTCTCCATAACGAGATTCATAATAGAACTCCCCAAGAGAAGAGGTCTTACTTGATGGAAACGGAAAGGTGTCACCGGGACTCCTTAGAGACCTGTCATAAATCCCTTCGCATTCCTAACTCGCATTTGCCTGTGGTTGCTTTATAGAGTACACTCTCTCACTCTATCATTTTACAGAATTCCAAAAAAGGCACGTGTATTATGCAAATCCGAAGCTCTGAGGGCGTTACTTATTTAAACGTAAACAGAAATAAGATGGATCATTAAGAGGATCGGTCTTACGAAATCTGTGTTGGCCGTGTCCCCAATTATGAAGTTCGACGTAAATCATTAAAATAATCACTAGATTTAAAGAAAGAACACGTAGCTCATTTTAGTTATGGCAGAATTCATAACTCCAGTGTTGCCAAACACATTCAAGACACCCAATTTCGTTGACAGACTTAAAAATTTTATGTAACTCACGTACAGGTCTAAACTCCCTGGAAAATTTACACATATACAAAANTTCAAATTTTAACACATTACTGTTATATAAATGCAATAATTATACGCAGTGGTGTTTGCATATCTAATCTTTAATAGGCAAATTACAACGGAGTCTCGATTATCCGTGCCAATGTGGACCGGGGCCACGTCGGATAATCAAAAACTCGGATAATACGGTAGACGGTACGCAATATCTTCATACCTTACTGAAGTACAACGTGAATATGCAATTAACGAATTACTTGTACATAAAAAACTTTTCAAATAAAATATTTCGCTTTTCTTTCATAATATATACGTCCATTTTCCGGATATAGTTCTCACTTCTTTTCTCTGATAATCTCCAGATTATTATGCCAAAAGTTGCTTGTATGTCCTGAACTGGTGCAGTTACATAAAACTGTGTGCCGGTACATATGTGTGTAAGAGAAAAAGGCAAAGCACACTAATATTTGGTGCTTCAGACAATAGGAGCCTCGGTTAATCGAGACCCGGATTCTGGAGGCTCTACTGTAACATGCTTATTCCGAAACTATCGAACGTTTTTCACGAAACATGCCACTAACTACCATAGGTGTGGTGCATACGAGTGGAATGCTAAAAGTAATTTAATTTCCGATCATCACTTGTGATTGGAACCTCATAATAGATTTCCAGTAATTCTGTAGAAAATGCAATAATTTTCAATTGCATCTTAATAGTAACTGCATTTTAACGAAGAATGCACTGCATTTTCGAAAAGATTTAGTGTCTTTGAGGTAGGACGAAAGGGTATCTCCAGGTAGATTGGTGCAGTCTTTTATTCGGAAGCGGAACTCAATGGTATCACTCCATTTCCCTCTAAATTTTATTTTCCAATTACGTTCGCCGTCTCTAATACAGCTGCTCTCGTCTCTATTTAGTTTCTAATCCCCTATGGCCTCATTCGGAGTCTGCATTTCAAAGAACACACTCAACTTGGCCATTGTTTTTTTTTTCAAGACTATCCCAGCCTGAGGGCCTTATCATTTCCTTAGAAAAAAAATTCTTTAAAGGAAATTTCTTGAATTCTCTGTGCGTATTTTGTGTAAGATGTTTTAGAATAGCGCATAATGAGATCCAGTTTTTCGGCAAAGAAATTACTAGTTCCTGCGGGAATTTGCACATTGCTCTGTACCAATGGTATACAAGATGACGCCAAGCAGCGGTTTGAAAAGAAAATGTTTCCTTTAGAATACGGAACGAATTGAATGAAGATTAAAAGAAGGCAAGAGAAATTACATTATCAAAAAGAGAAGGCATTATTTGAATAACAAAGGGTTATTATAAACTATGCATCAACGAAGGGAAATGATTCAATTATTTTGATAAAATATTTGTATGATATGGTACAGAATGTAATTCTCTTATGATATAGTAAAAACTATTGATTGTAAAAATATGCAACAATTATTCGAAGAAATTATTGACATTAGTTATATCATATATAATTTTTTTCAGCTGATGGTATAGTTACTGATTCTTTTATTTATATGCCTAATAATTTAGACGGACTAATGGTATATTGTGGGCGTGGAGTGGAATTGATGTAAGTTGTAGAAATGTGTCAAATTGTCTCATTATTCGTCTTCGTTGTTATTAACTATGGGTATCAGCACATATTTTTGTGACGTTCACGTAGCCAACGGACCACTGGTCCAATTGTTATGTGATTCTAAGTGATTAGAATTATGAAATAAATTGCATTTGATTATAATTGCGTTGACGATTATATCCAATTCCATTGTTCATTTCTATAACATCTTCATTTACGTTTTTATCATCACGTCTTGTTCATTAAATACTATAATGTTTTTGATAAAGATTAATACTTTTATGTAGACAAATGCCGAAACCTTCCTATGAAAATCGTCGAAGTTTATGATTGATATATAACATTAACGAATAACTGATTTGAGATCTCCCATTTCACGGCGTTTCGCGCTTTTCATCGCTTGTCTTATCTCCCAGTAGGTTTCTGCCTCATCAATGTCGCCGTACTTCAAAAGCGACGATATCTTGGCTCTTAAAATCTCCTCCCAGCGTACGTACATACATTTTGCAAAGGTCTTTGACACAGTGAACCGAAGACTACTTATCGATAATCTTTCCGCAAGATTTAATATTCACGGGACACTGCTTTCTCTCCTCACCAAACATCGGAGAAGGCTTCTCTCCGGAGGCTAAAGATACATGAAGAGTCCCTCAAGCGAAATGTCTTGGGCCGCTTTCTCTTCGACTTTTGTGACGACCAAGTTGCAGTAGCGATTCAAGATAAGCCGTGCAACTTATTTCTCCTAAGTACCGAAGAGAGAGTTTACAGCGCACCTCTCCACCACTATTTTAAAACACGTTAAATCTCTGCTTGAACACGAAGGGAGCTAAAGTGAAGAAATTATCCTCGAAATATATAATGGAAGTCTCCGCATTAGTTTCGTGTTTCTCGGCTCTTCCACTGGATAAATTACCTTGTAATTTGATTCCTGCGGACTCATTATTGAAAGATTAAAGTTAAAAGTCCATCTTTCGCTCCATACTAACAATAATTACTCATTCCGAAATGGAGGTCAAAATCCGGAAAATTACTTCCCAAAGTTTATCCTCCCGGAAGTCTTTGCTTCAAATTAAAGATGGAATAAAGTCATAAATATAGCTCTCCATTTGAAGTTTAAAATACAATTAACGCTTGCAGTTATTGCATCAAAAGTATGTAACTTTTGTATCTATATTACTGCAGCCGAGGAAAACTCTGCTGCAAGCACAACTAAATAACTAAATAAGGCCTACATTTTGTGCCAGATTGAGAGTTTAAAATCTGCCCTTCCATGAAACCCAACGTCATTGTAACATAGATAAAGTAATGGATAAAACGATTGCTAGGGAATAAGCTCACGGAAGCTCAAGATACAGAAGTGAACACAGACTACAGTTTCTGATAGTTTGATGGAGTTTGTTTCATTGCGTTATTAACTGTGCCATCAATCAATTCAATTGTGTTCCATGATTGTGAATGAATGAGACCGTTCCCGACCGTTTGAGGATATTAAATTCATGTATAATTTATGTATGCATGTAATTCTACCAATGTTGATTGAATAATTGCTTAAGAAGTTTATAGAACTTCCGAAGAGAAAAGTGGGTAGCGCGTTAGCCTCTGGTGAAAGTGATACCGTATTCGATTCCCGATGGGGGCTTTTATTCCTGAATTATCTCTGCTGTCGAAACACTTAGGGATATGCTATTATTACGGTCGAATCTCGATCGCTCGAAAACCTCTATGATTCGAAGATAACTCTACTCCTTAAGAAGAGCTCGGTTAGTCGAAGAATTTACCATGCATAACTCGAATTTTTAGACCGATCTAATCCATTCATGAAAATATCTATAATTCGAAGTCTAGGCAACTCAATTTCCACACCTTCATTTTTTAATTCTTATTTTATTATTATGTTAAACCTATTTCTGGTAAGATAATATATTTATCTCAGAGATGTTGGATAGGAAGTTTATCTACAGATATTTGATCGTTTAGCTTTACTTTTTACATAAAACATAGCGTTTACCAGGTTGAAAAATTAGATACATTATTAATTTACTGTATATGTTTTACTGCGGGAAGAAAATTTATTTGCTTTAGCTTTAATTAAACTTAAAATCGTTGATATAAGGTACAGTGTACGCATTTTCTGATATATTTTTTTTCTTATACAAAATTTAATAAGTTAAAAGTAGGCAAGAAATCACTTGCATTTTTATTTTGCAGTTACAGTTTTTAATATTTCAAGTGTCTCTTTTTTAATATCGACTACATTACAACACACCTGAGGTATCAATCTTAGGAAACTCCGAAAATCGAATAGTTCGAGTATAAACCTCGATAATTCGAAACCTCGACAACTCGAAGGTTTTTGGACACCCTTAAGATTCGAGTTTGACAGTAATAATGAGTTTTAAATAATTATATTCATCTTTTTAAAGTTCTTGTTTCAAAACAGACTCTAAGAAAACATGAGGTTCTCGATTCAAGATATTAAAACGCATATACAATGTAAATAAGTAAATCATATCTTTTTCTGGGCGAGATTGAGATTTAAAAGTCTCCTTTTGCGTCTCACAGATAATTTATATATGATAATAAAATGTAATATTATTGAATTTGTACTCTCTAAGATTAAGAATCCCGAAATGGCCTCAAATTCATTCTTTTTAGGAGTGATTTTTACGACCTCTCGCTTTGAAGTTGAAACGCGCATTATATGACTCACGAGTACATTTGGGTCGTTAATTTACGGAAAAGAAAAAAGCTTTCCTTAGTTGATACCACGAAAGAGTGACTGCTCGTCATCCGGATTCCATGTTCCAATCCAACTGTTTATTTGCATAAATTCTACGGTGTAATGTGTTGTAACTCCAGAGAAAAATGCTCGCTAAATTAAAATAAACGGAGAAAGACTGCCTCAAATTAATCAGCGTATGATAAGTACAATTCCCATATTACGGAATATCTATTCGTGATTCTCGTTTAGTGAAATTAGTGAAATAGAATTTAATAGAGCTTTCAATGCGAGGGATAGCGAAAGAGGTTTTTATCTTTTTCTACCTCTGTCAAGTTCGGTAGGAGGATATTCTTTTATATAATAAGCCAATGAAAGAAATACTGCAGTTGGGTATAATAGTCCGTGCTGCTTGTGGGACAACAGTGAGGGTTTTGTAGATTAACAGTATGTCATTAACAATTATACACTCTGTCAGTACAGCATTCGGCCTGAAGGATGATTTTGACCTCATCCCTCCACTACAACCAACGCAAAGCTTCGGAGAGGGGGCTGAGGCGGCAAAATGAGGAGTGAGGTAGTTTGCCATTGCTTTCCTCATTGAGACAGAATGTTGCAAGCGGAAGATGTGCACGAACGTGAGCACATTGACTCTATGAGTAACACTTTCTGAAAACATTCAAAAAGGAGAGACTTTATTCAATGCCACTATACAGCATCACTCGTACCTCAGTAGCTTTCATATCATCACAGCCATGAACAAGGCTGAGATAAAAGTAAATGAAAGATACATTTTACTCTGTCCTGTACCAAAAGACGAAAGAAAAATATTCCATTCATCAGGGCATAGTAGTAGGATCAATTATTAACTCTATTTATGATAACGAGGCACCTTCAAAAATTACTACTACTCTATTTATGATAAATTTACGCACTTAAACTTCAAAGAAAATTAACACAAGCTGTCGTGATTTTGTTTTTGAACGACCTATAGGTACAAGTTTAGGCGACAATCTTAGGGCTCATTTTTATTAGCGAAAAGCAGTAGAATTATTAACTCGCCTATTTGTAATCCGTATTCACGTAGAAAAATACCATCGTACGCGTTAAGAAGCTCGATTTCCTTTTTAATATTTAAAATACGACGCGATTTAAAACGTCCGATATAAATCGATTTGGTCTCCCCATTACGTGACACAATTTAAAGGTAATGAATCGGGCGTACGGAGTACTCACGTAGAGTCGTGAATCAACGGTGCATCACAGGGTCACGAACCCATGAAGTTGATTCTTCCTGGAAATCCCTCGGCTGAAGGAGGAGGGAAAACAGCTTCACGCGATACGCTAAACTCCCTCCGTGATAAACGGCTCGGAAGAATGGCAGCGGAAGGAACGATCTCCGGTGATTCGCTTTAATTCTTTAATTTCTCGCCGTCTGACTCGGCCCAAAGTGGCATTCTGTATACATTCTAATCGCTCGGAGAAGGAGGCCGAATATTTATCTGTTTGGGGTTTTCCTTGGAAGATTAATCGCGGGCACCGAGAAGCTGCCTCCCGTGCGCCGTACGCTCCTCATCCGCCGTCCTCCGCTATATCGATCGATCCCTTTCGCGCCCGCCTCTTCCCCTTTCTCCGCATTCCTCCACCTGATTTCATCCATTCCCTCAAATCCTCACCATCGCCCTCACTGCTTTCTCATTTCTGTGTACCGAAGGTCCGGCCGTTGTTATGCCTCGCTCGGAGCCGCTCAATGCATCTATTTAGGAAACTGGTGCGTCAAAACGGAAGAGAGCAACGCACGCGTGAATTATGTCGGAGTGCGCTATGGTCGTCGACCGCTCTCAATGGAGGCTACGGATTTTAACTACTCTCTTGCGGAGTCTTCAGTTAACTTGTAAATTACGTCACGAGGATTTCCTGGATAAAAACGCAGTTTGGAATCAACGAAAAAATGCAACTTGTTCATAATGTGGTTTAAAATATGTCGGGAAATTAAAACAAAATAATCACTAGATTTAAAGAAAGAACACGTAGCTCATTTTAGTTATGGCAGAATTCATAACTCCAGTGTTGCCAAACACATTCAAGACACCCAATTTCGTTGACAGACTTAAAAATTTTATGTAACTCACGTACAGGTCTAAACTCCCTGGAAAATTTACACATATACAAAACAGAGATAAGTGAATGAATAATGACTTGCATTTCAACTAAACATCGTTTAAAATATTAGATTTTAAAGTGCGAATTCCCACCTTCTATTTTCTTCCTGTTCTCGTTCAGGCGGTTTTTTCCCCAAAAGTTTCTTGTCTGACGATGCTCTCATTGGGAGCGAAATACGTATCAGTTTTGAGTTTTTGAGCTTTTCTTTGATGATTACGACCATCGTTGGTCTGGCCGATTTAATACAACTTTTACTTTACCACAATATTATATTAAGACTACACAAACTGTCGACTTCCTCCGTGAATATTTTTGTAAATTACGCGTTAAGCGATAGTAGTTTAATTCGTAGAGTAAATCAGCATTTAACCAACTTTAACATAAAGGTCTTCGATGAAGGAAGTGAAAACTGGATTTAAAGATCCAGATTACCTCAGAAGGGCAATAAATGTAAAGCTTCCACTCTTAAACAGAGAACGGATGACTCCTAAATAACATTTCTGAATCGGAGAGTAATAATGGAGAGATAAAGGAAAGGAATAAAATTTTACGAATTGTCTGAAGATGTTTGCGAACCTTTTCCCCCTTCCTGCAATGCATTTTTAAATACATGCAAATCGACAATAGTGTTATATTTCATATTGGAAATTAGGTATATTCATCATTGTATAGTCTCACAATGTAAAATATTTGAAATTTTAAATCATCTATTAGAATTGTTTGACGAATCGACTTCTGGAGGTTTTAGGTTTCCTCCGAAAGTGAATAAAGGCAGGGGTTTTTTATTTACTTTTCCGACTAGATTATGAACACCACCTGGTTTGTCGTCTGTTTATAACCTATAAATTTGTAAAAAATAAATTGATACATTACTAAAGATGGAATAGTTTATATTAAAGTGGAGGAGAAGATTTACGTTATAGAACTAAAAATAGTAGCAAACACATAATAGCCAAGAAACGCAATTTTGAATATGACCAACTCTTAGATGTTAACTTCAACACTCCAATAATATTCAAAACGGCAAGAGAAGAATAGTAAATAATCAAGATAAACACGTTTTAGCGTTATCCGTTCTTCTATTACCTTTAATTTACTAAAGTGGAACGACAAAATTACCTTGGCAAACATATTTTATACACAAAGAAATTATTATCTTTTTCGCCCTTCTCTCATTACCATTTACCTAACAATTACATTATATTAAATTCATCGCATTTTTTGTAATTTGCAGGTGGACAACACAAACAGCTCTAAATTAATGTAAAAAGCGTATTTTGGGAATTTTGAAGGACACTTTTTAATCCTTGTGTAAACGTGTAGTTTATTGTGGGCAGACAATCCACTTCATTATCCATGTTTCATTGGAGCCAAAAATAGCAGGAGTTTCAGATGAATTTATGCCTTCAGGTTACACATATTTTCGAACAACTAAAATTCATTGTTTAGCCCAAATGTATGAAATATTTTCAGCATTTCATTTCAATCGGCATCGGATTTCGCTATCATATATTCACTAAAACACGCAAGTATCTATCTTCATTTTTAACAGAATGAATTTATTTACTAAAACATTCACTGCACTTTAGTGTCACAACCAGCTTCAATGACGACACAACTTTATTGAACATTCCAGCAACATTTTATTCACTAATATTTGTAATAGAAATGGTGCTAGATATATAGCGACACAAAAAATGTTTGATTAATGTATTAATACCTCCTTTTCAGTATTGCGACCACATAATATGGATCTAACACATTAATTATAAACTGGCGAAAGTGTCGGTCCGTTTTCGCTGCCATGACGCATAACGTGCGCGCTTTTGATGAGAGGAGAGTAGAGGAAGATAAGAAAACTTTCAGGGCCGATAAAGACGAGTGACAACTAACTGGATGGGGCATCTTCTGAGAAGGGATGTGATCGCAGGGAGGAGCGGAGCAATTAGCAGGAAAAGATTTAAGAACATTGATGATCTCTGTAATCGTTATCAGTACGCGGAGAAGAGAAATAATTGGATTCAGCACTTGAATGAGGAAATGTCCAAAGGAAAATAAAAGACGATGAGGTAGATGGGATGGATAGAGGCAGATGGGGTAGATGGAAGCAGATGGGGTAGATGGAGGCAGTGGGGTAGCTAGACACATGGAAAAGGATAAATACAGCTTCGCACATGAAGGCATACCCGTAAGAAAAATCCCAACATAAAAACGGACATGAAAAATATCTGACTGCACCAGGACTCGAACCTGGAGTCTTCCGAGGATAATAGATAGATAAAGTTATTCATACATTCGCGTAGAATAAAGCGAATAGCTGGTGGTAATATTTCGCGGATGACAATTACTCCAAGTTAACCCGAAAGGATTTAGATATACAAACCAAAAGTGCGCAAAATAAACAAACGGATTCTGCCGAGCGAAACCGCCGACAAGCGGTGCGCTTAATAATTCCGTGTGCGCAACCTGTGGGAAAGTTAACACATGTGGAAGTTTTGAGACTAAAATATGCGAGAATAAAATGAGAATTTTCCCAAGATGTGATTTATCCACAAAGAGCCACCTCTAATCTCGGGTTTTCTCTAATTCTGTCACAAATCTGATTCTTAAAATATAAACTCTGAGGCGCTTTAAGGATTAGTTGGACCTCCAGAGGTGTGGTCCAGTTTTCCTGTTCATCGCTCGCGGGCTGAAGTTTGCTTTCCATTGAGTTAAATGGAGCTCCAAAGCGAGGCGATCTTTTCCCCTTCGCTTCGTAATTCCTCCGCACACTTTCCCTTGAGCCTTTCCTTTCTCACTTCCCTACATAATCCTGTCTAAGTTTTCCACGGCTTACCCTCCGTCTTGCCCTCGTACCAATCTTAACATATCACATTCCTTTTGAAGAGATCCGTAAATCGTCCCTCCTCCCTCTCATAATACGCCCATCCCTTTCCGTAGCATTCACAGCGGGCGAAGATCGCCATTTCTGGAGATATCTGCACAATTTGTTTTCTGACTCACCGAGATTCCCGATCGAGATCACGATATCGACATTTTCAGTGATGTTTCCCCTTTTGCTGGCATCTGAACTCCGCTTATTATATCCGCAGATACCCACGTGATAACAACACGCCTATTTACGTATTGCACACGCCATGTTTGTACTAACTCTAAAGGTAAACTCTTTCGTCTTCAAGATAACCAATAAGAGATGCAACATTCTAATTTACATTTTTTGTGATAGAATGTTGGAAAAGAATTAGGGATATATCGCATTATTATCTACTTATATTCTTCCTGCTGTGATGTATTTTTTCTTTAGGAATATCCATGACAAAAATGAACCCAAATTTATAAGCACTGACGACGTATATAAAACGAATCGGAGACACTGCACTCAAAAAGAACCGAAATCGACTGAAGAATAAATCTGAATAAAAAATTTCGAACCGGGCTGATACCAAGTAAATAAATCTGAATAAAACAGAAGAATTAATCTGAATCGAAAAAAATCGAACCCGGTTCTTTACATAGATGAGAATAGTTTTCCTGGGGGCTATATATATATATATATATATCGGAAACAAACGTTTCTTGATCTTGTAATACTTGTTTAGATTATGTAAAGTTGAATGCAGCAGTAAATGATTCGTCAACGAACAACTTCACGTCAAAAGGATTAAGGAAAGGTTTGATTACTTTGCAGGATTAAGTCCTGTGGCTGATCCCAAAGGAATAACAAGTGTGAAAAATAACTATATAACTGGGACTCGAACTCAGGTCTCCAACTTTCTGGGCAACCACTGAACTACCATGGCGCGTCTCTTCCACAATGTTAAGGGAACAGTCAAAAATTAATTTATGTGCTTTAAAAGTGCAAGAATTTACGTTTTTTACTTATTTTAGACATGTTTTACTTATTTTAGATCCTGTAAATTTATGAACAACTTAATTCGAACATATCTCTAAAATTAGTAATTCCTAAATTTCTCTCTTTTTCATGGATGAGTGAACGTTCATGCAAAGTTAAATAATGTATCCCATCGTCAATAATGTATGTATCGTTTTGGTGAGACTCAGCACGTTAAATAAAACGTGATGAGTCTCATCAAAACGTTTTGAGAAGTTTACTGTAGTAGTAGTAGTAGTTTTGATAGGTGCCTCGACAGCTGAGGTCATTTTGCACCTTCTCAGCATACTGGTTATTAACAGTGATGGTAAATTACCATAATTTAATTTTTACATCAAAAAGAACAATGAACAATGAATATTATAAAACTTTAACAAGATAATATCTTAATATCTTATTAATGTTTTTCTGTTACGATCAGAAGTTAGTATAAAGTATAGTACATTATGATTGGATGTTGTACGAAGATATTGCACGTGAGTTTTATTTTCTCGAGCGAAATTCAACATAAAGGTACAAAAATTATGACAAAATGTCGACTCTGAAACCTCCGTCACTGCGATATAACGCGTATCTTTGCACGCCAGCTCTTCCATTTCGCGTTCCTTCAATTATCGACTAAGGGTTACCTGCTTTTAGTATGGATTTTTCCTTATCTCTAAAAACATCTTGGTCTGACGTGAGAGTACATAAAATGATGAATGTTTTGTTGCCACATCGTAAATAAACGTATCTGATTCTATAAACTCGAATGAGGGTAATGGTATTCAGAGAGGATAAGGTTATCGGGACCATTGGCATCGCTGATAGTTTTATAGTGCGTGATATATGATGGCGACCGCAGATGTATAAGCATTTTTATTATTGCTTCTTCAGCAGTTTATTTCTCTCCGCTGATTCTCTCGACGAAGTGTTATTCACGTTTCATGCGCCCGCTGTGTTTATTCGAATGTCGGTGGATTGTATTGGAGGAAAGATTTATATTCTGACGGCCCTTTTCAAGATTTAAACAGCATTTTAATATATGTGCGCGAGTAGATTGTTTAAATTTGTGGAGTTTGAATCGACTGAAAATTAATAAAATGAACAAAGTACCTTGGAGACATGTATCCAACTTTATTTATTTGCTACGTTCATTGGCTCATTTCAAAATATTACTCGGGATTGCGATAATTAGAAAAATCAAAGAATGAATTGCTCTCAACATATATGACAACACATAAAGATGCAATGCAACATTTATTAAGTGAGTTGATGTTTAAATTATTGCACCTTAGCAATAACATTATACGAGCCAAGCCTTATTTGGAGGTATGAAAGGAAAGAATCACATTTTATGGCATAATATTTCAATGATACGAGCTTATATGAAGGTCTAATGATAATCTGTAGCAGATAGACGCGAAATTGCTGTCCTGCATACAAGAACGTAGATCTTGTCAGTAGAAATGTCCGCTTTGCTGCGTAACGTGTACCACCGGAGGCATAAGATTCAGGGGCATATTTTTTTCTCTCGGAATAGATTAGAAACCTACGCTTCTCTGCCCTCGGGTGCCGCACTCTCCGCTTCTCTCTTTACCGTGGCTTTGCTGTGTAAAGCACACTTCACCCCACGACTAAATACATAAATACCTCAGCAGACACCGATTTTCTCTCTCGTTTTATAATAGCGTCCTTAGCAGATAGATATTATAAATGTACACAGTTAAGCAAATATTTACCCCAAAAATTATTCGATTTCGACCGGAAATTAAATCTGGAAAATCGGGAATGATATTAAATAGAAGGCCTTCCGTAAATAGAATCCGTGCCCCTTGATCACTGGTTTTGATGAAAGCTCGGTTTCATTAAGCGATGTTTTAGCTTTGCGAGGAAATACTGTTCTAAACTGATTGGCGATAAATTCATTGAAATTTAAATAAAAATCACTCGGCATAAAAGCTGTTTACTTTGCGGACTTTTAACGTTCTGAAATATTTCAGATATGTATTCACCATTGAGGTTTTGATGAAGACTCGTTGCATAAATTAAATTGTTGTTGATAATGACTTTAATATTACCAAATTTTTCATTAATAATAATTTTGAATAATTTATCACTCATTTACTTCATATTTTTTGATTTTTAAATGTGTTAAACTATAAACTTGATGCTTTTTGAACCAGAAAACGGTTGTGTAGTTGTGGTCTGTCATAACCCCGAAGGACCGCATCCCTCCACCATCAGCCAACATCAGCTTTGGATAATAAAAAATAATAATAAAGGACTTTATTCAGGGCGAGATTGAGACTAACAAGTCTCTTCTTACATCTAACCCTTTGTCATATGAGACATGAAAAGAGAGATATAGCTTGCAAAAGTACAATGAAGAAAACTACTTTGTCGATTAAAAAACCTAAGCCAAGAGCTCAGGGAAAAATTTCCACTGCAGGAAAACACCCTCAAGAAGGAGGGTGTGAAAAACCTGCGAAACCTACAGAAAGAAAACTAAACTTGATGATTAAAGTAGATTAATAGGGGATAGGGGACTGAGGAGACTAGGCAAAATGAGGAGTAAGGTAGTTTGCCATTTTTTTCCTCATTGATACAGAATGCTATAAGCGGAAAGAGTCCACGTATGTGAAGCACAATGACTCTAGGAATAACACTTTTCCTTGCAATGGAAAAGGAAAGGCCTTAATCAATGCCATATATTTAGCATAACTCATACCTCAGTAGTTTTTACATCATCACAGCTATGAACAATAATTAGACAAAAGTAAATTAAATGTACGTTTCTCTATCCTGTACCAAAAGACGAATGATAATTAGTCCATTAATCAGGTGACAGGATTTAGTAGTAGTAGTATTGTTAAAAGTGCTTCGACAGCTAAGGTCATTTCGCACGTGAGCCCCCACCGGGAATCGAACTCGGGACCGCTTTCACCAGAGTCGAACGCGTTGCCCACTTGGCTATCTGGAAGCCGTACAGGATTTAATTGTGGTACTACGCTGTATGATAAGTACCCGTGTTTAGTGACAGATGGCACCACTGATACGAAATCTGTATGCTATAATTTAACGCCATCTTTAGATATATGACTGTCAACATTTCAGACAGATTAATCGAGTAGTTTTGTTTTTATAGCTGTTGAAAGTAGTCAAGTTCGTGTTTGCATACCACCATGGAGAAAGAGCAATATCGATCAGTGATTCGATTTCTTTTTTTGGATGGGAAGACGTGTTAAGAAATCAAGGTGAAGTTGCATGCTGTTTATAAAGACCATGCAACTTCGATGACTACCATCAGGTATTGGTTTAATGAATTCAAGCGTGGCCGAACACCCGTTTTTGATGAAGAGCGCCCAGGCCGTCCGATTGAGGTGACTGCGGAGGATATGGTTAACAAAGTCCATGATATCGTGTTAGCAGATCGCCGTGTGAAGATCAGAGAGATTGCTGACATTGTAAGCATCTCAATTGAACGCATACAAAGTATCTTACACGAAAAATTGGGCATAAGAAAGCTATCGGCGAGATGGGTGCCATGTTTGCTCACAGTGGAGCAAAAACGGAATCGCATGAAAACTTCGGAGCACTGTTTGGACATGTTAAACGCAATCCGAAAGAGTTGTTACGGCGTTTCGTGACTGTTGACGAAACATGGATCCATTACTACGTGCCAGATCAAAAAAAGCAGTCAAAACAGTGGATTTTACCCGGTGAACCTGCTCCAAAGAAGGAGAAGTTCCATCGGCCGAAAAAGTCATGGCCACAGTTTTTTGGGATTCGCGATTCGCGAGGCATCATCTTCACCGACTATTTGGAGAAGGGAAAGACAATCACGGGGCAGTACTATGCTGATTCATTGCACTGATTCTAAGCTGAATTGAGGAAAAAACGGCCGCAATTGCCGAAGAAAAAAATTGCTCATCCATCATGACAACGAACCAGCTCACTCATCTGCAATCGCCACAGCAATACTGGTCGAATTACGGTACGAACTGTTACTTTATCCACCCTATTCTCCAGATTTGGCCCCATGCGATTTCTTTTTGTTTGTAAACATGAGAAAATGGCTTGGGGGAAAGCGATTCACATCAAAGAAGGAAGTCCTCGCCACAACAGAGGCCTATTTTGCAGAGTTCGACAAAACGTATTTTTTTGATGGCTTGAAAAAGTTACAATATCGCTGGACTAAATGTATTGAGTTGAAAGGAGAATAAATTGAGAAATAAATTAAAAAGAAGTAAAAAAAATGCGTTTTCTTGCCTAACACAGGTACTTTAATACAGCCCTCGTATTGTTAAAGTGCTTCGACAACCTTCGACGGGAATCGAACATGGGAACGCTTCGAATTCAAATGCAATGCCCACTTGACCATCTGGGAGCCCTTTGTGTAGTTATAATATTTTTTTATAATTAAGTGATGTGACGTGCACTCCTAAGTATCATATTAACCGTAGAAGGAAGTCGATCACCATGTCTTCTAAAATTAGCAACAGTTTACTATCGATATTTCTTTCTGTTACAATCACAGAAACCATTATAATTAATATTCACGAGCTTTTGGAAGTCCCTGAATCCGATTAAATATGATTTATAGTTTTATTCGGTAGCTAAATACTTTATTTCAATTTGGAAGACTCTTCTTGGAGATTTGAATTTCAAAGCAATTGCATCATCCGCGTAAAATTCGTCGTTCCGATTTGAACAGCAACGTTCAACCGCAAACAGTATATTCAATCGTGCAATTATAACGTGGAATCTGATACACATGTTATGGAAAAGATAAATTCAATTATATTCCACACCTGGTGGCAACAGACATAAAATATGCTGTCTTTCACTAATTCACCTCTCTCGAAGCAATTGTGCTTTTGTTGTGATTAAACGCACGTCATGAATTTGCGGCTTTATACTAAATAAATTATTTCACTGCCAATGCGTAAGTATTTATCACATTTATAAAGTATCTTATAATTTAAAATTAAACTTCACAACACCCAACGTGCATGTGATGATTTATGAAGAGGAAAAAGCCAATGCAACGAGAAATATCTATGTATAGGAGACATACCACTTTATTTTAAATATTCGAAGGAATTTCTCCTCTAAATTCCGCAGAACGAAGTCGATTTCTGACAACAAACCAACTGAGGCGAGAAGGTTGCCCGACATTAGTCCGCCATATTGTTTGTTTACATTGCGGTTAAACATCACTTTATCATTTAAGGCTCATTCAATTTTGTACTTAAATTAAACATCACTTTAAGTACCAGATAGGACTTAATTATCGATTATAATACGGTTTGTTAGAGTTAAATGAAGATTTTACTTAAAGTCCATTTTAAGTATACATTATAATATTAGGTATGGTAATGTTTTGCAAGAGTTTAAGTGAAGATTAATTAACTACATAGTAACCCATCATCTATATAGGAGATTGACTATAATCTTCACTTTAAATCCTACAAAGCATCCGGTACTAGGCCCAAAGTTTAGCTAAGGTCCATTTAAGTATACATTATAATACCAGGCCCAATATTTTCAATATATACATTTTTGTGAAACAGTTTGCATTGTTTTAAATTTTCTAAACATTTAGGATAATCCCAAAACAAACACTAAATTTAAATTCTATAAATGAAAAGCTTTCATTTTTAACTATACATATGTTACATGACTTTTCATTCACTATTTGACAAAAGTATTACAAGCATTGGAAACATTTCTCACTAATTACTTTTGAAAGTATTCGGAAAGTATTAACGATCTGTAAATGGCTACGAAAATGGGTAAAATTAGCCACACGCACTTTGTTGGCCTTCGTTTCGAATGGTCTAAGACAGTGCAATAACGAGTAAAGCGTTAAATCTGCCTCGAGATGGCGCGGAAAGAGATCTCCGGGTAGAAAGGTAACATAAAGGGGCAATCGCACCTAAGTCAAGGATTCCCTGTATTCGATTTAAAAAAGCCAACGGCGGAATGGGATGAGAACTATCGCTCTAATGACGCGGATATTTTTCTTTTACAAATTCAATCATTCTCCACCCCTAAAAGAAATCTCTTCCCCGAAATTCCATCTCCCTCCGTTATACTACCTTTAAAAATCTCTTCCCTCGATATTTTTTCTTCCATTTCCTTTCCCACATTTCATTTCCCCGCATCCCAATTTCCCTACTCTCTGCTTCATTTCCCCGACTCCTCTCCCTGTAAGCTCTTTCCTCAATCCCTTTTTTTTCCATCTCTTCGATCACTCTTATTTACGCTAAATACCTTCCTTTCCTCGCAATCCGACCCACGCATTTCTCCTTTCTCTCTCTGCAATTTCCTTTTGTTAATTTATCATTTTTCCTTTGACTTCCACTCTAAACGTGGTAGTGTAAGAGGATTCTTTTTTGTCTCGCTCTAATCTCGGATTTAATTTCGTTTATCAAAACGGACGCTTGCTTCCTATTACCGAGTCCAATAATTTGTGTCCTATGATTTCTCTCGGTGGATCGGAATATTGAATGCGACATTCGGTAGATCCGCGTGCTTTGAAAGGAAAATCAATTAGTTTCCTTAAGATTAACCGCACTAGGGATCGTAAATGTATTGATAATTTAATGACGAGGTTATACGATTTGTTACAAATTGCTTTTCAGTGCTCGTTTGAATATTTTGTTCCATCAAGTATAACGGTAGTGATAGTAGTACTGTTAAAATTTCTTCTACAGATGAGGTCATTTCGCACGTAGACCTCCACCGGGAATCGAACCCGGGACCGCTTTAACCGAAGACGAACTCGTTGGGCACTTGGCTATCCAGGACCCTTGAAGTATGACGGATATGGAAAATTAAAAAAATTGTTTTGTCGTGTAAATGTTGCATTTCATGATTATTGCATTCAATGATGGAACTAAATGCTATTTTATTCCCTAAAATAAGAAATAGCAGATGCTGTTGAACTGTCATTCGAATCGTCCACGCTTATATTTAAGGATTCGAAGAAATCATATATTAAAGGATATTCAAATATAAAGCAAATACAATGCACATTACGTCGATAATTATTCAGCGATTTCATTGCCTCGCCTGGACGTTGCTTCGCGCGGCTAAAGTGGAATCATCCGTGAGTAACATAATTCAACTAGATGTGTCCTTTTTGCCTACGCGGGCCGCAGGTGTACTTTCGAATGTTTTATTGAAAACAATTGCCACCTAACGCTGATTGGTCGAACGGAATATACGTTCCGTCATAAATTTCGAATCTCCTACCCATTCTGTAGTGAAAGTAATTTACCGGTTGCGGTAATTGTGTTGGCTAATTCATGTTTTCTATTGACCAATTCTTCTTGCAAAAGCCAGAGTTGGGTTTTAAGTTGAACCTTTTGTAATCATTTTGGCGTTAAAGTTGTACGTTTGCGTTATTTCTGAACGAAAGAGATTATCTGATTCATAAGAATACGTTCGAAGTGTGTGTTTTATCATAAACTGTAAATTGATTTCCATTAAACTTTAAATGAAACAAATGAGAGATTGAATTTACAGTCAGGCACGGTGTAAATATTATTGGTTTAAATAGAAATATATTTTAGATAGTTGATAAATAGGTTATTGTCCGTTAGGTTATCTATATTATCTTCAGAATGAAGGCGTAGAGGATACACAGTTGTGAAAAGTAGCGACATGACTGGGACTCGAACACGGGTACTTCCCTTTACCACTTCACGGCAGACATTCTAATCACCAAACACAGACTCAGTGGATAGTGATTTAGTGTTTTAGTTTAGAATATGTGCCCGAAAAGTAAAAGCGCACAACTCCATGCGCAAAGTTAAAAACGTTTTTCTTTCCCTTAAAGACATAAACTGACGATGGACAATTGTCTAATTTCCCGTGAAAACTCTGTTGGTTAGGTAAATAGCGTGGTTGAAAGCTCTCATGTGAGGAAATGAAATGATTCTAAAAGTATTGTGATATTTTTTAATCAATTTATTTTAATATACTTGGAGATTTGAATTTCAAAGCAATTGCATCATCCGCGTAAAATTCGTCGTTCCGATTTGAACAGCAACGTTCAACCGCAAACAGTATATTCAATCGTGCAATTATAACGTGGAATCTGATACACATGTTATGGAAAAGATAAATTCAATTATATTCCACACCTGGTGGCAACAGACATAAAATATGCTGTCTTTCACTAATTCACCTCTCTCGAAGCAATTGTGCTTTTGTTGTGATTAAACGCACGTCATGAATTTGCGGCTTTATACTAAATAAATTATTTCACTGCCAATGCGTAAGTATTTATCACATTTATAAAGTATCTTATAATTTAAAATTAAACTTCACAACACCCAACGTGCATGTGATGATTTATGAAGAGGAAAAAGCCAATGCAACGAGAAATATCTATGTATAGGAGACATACCACTTTATTTTAAATATTCNCACGCAAACATTAAAAGGCAACTTAAAGAAAAATATAGAAAAAGACACACTTATTTTAAAATCTAAACTCAACTCCAAAAATCTATTCAAATCAATAAATATCAATAATATGCTATACCAATCCTTACATACTCATTTGGCATCATAAAGTGGTCGCAAACAGACCTTGAAGAAATAAATATAATCAATAGAACCCAGGTCACTGAAAATCGAATGCTACACCCAAACTCCTGCATCGAGAGGATAACCATCAATAGAAAAAATGGAGGAAGAGGGCTGAAATACATTCAGATGCTTCATAACAAACAAATAGTAAACTTAAGAAATTATTTCCATAACAAATACACCGCGCTATAGTCAAAGCAGACAAACAATATACTCCGCTAAACCTGAAAGAAGAGCAGAATCCACAATCTATACAAACAAACACAGAAGAGCAGAAGAAAGTAAATTGGTCTAAGAAGATACTGCATGGTCATCATTACAGGATTATGCAGAACCCGATCATAGATAAAACACTTTCATAGAAATGGCTGACAACTGGACATCTATTCCCTGAGACAGAAGGATTTCTACTAGCAATTCAAGATAACATAATAGCCACAAGGAACTATAGAAAAAACATATTAAAGGAAGCAATAGATACATATATGTCCAGAAAATGCCATCAATATAAAGAAACAATAGACCATATAACAGGAGGATGCAGACTGCTAGCTGGAACCGAGTGTACAGAGAGGCACAACATAGCAGCAAAAATAATTCATCCGGAGCTTGCATTTAAGTACCAGTTGACAGAAACACGCATACCCTATTTTAGATACGAAGCTAAAAATCTACTATAAAGTAATTAATACAAACTTTATTGGGACCGAACAATATATACGGACAAAACAGTTATCCACAACAGACCAGACCTCACCATTATTGATAAAGGAGCAAATAAAACATACTTAATTGACATAGCCATCTCCAATGACGCCAATATCCAAAATAAAAAAGAAGAAAACATTTCCAAATACACCCCATTAGCACAGGAAATAAAGTAGCTCTGGAAACAAGAAACAGTCACAATAATGCAATGCAAATAGTTGTGTCAGTTACCGGCATTAGAACCAAAAATGTTTATACACACCTGGAAAAACTAAATATTGATAAGAACGTCCACTCAAATATTCAAAAGACAGTCATACTTAAAACAACTTCAATAGTACGAAAATTCGTAGGAACGCAATAGGGAGGTATTTGACTTGGTAAAAACCCGTTAAAGAACCGACAGTAGTCCACAAAAGTGAGATAAATCAATAATAATAACTCCTCTTTTATTTATGGGCGAGATTGAGACTAATTAGTCTCTTCTTACATCATTATCGTCGATGAGTAAATATTCGCTAATCTGCGATTTAACTATTAAAGCGATGAAAGACTTAAATTATTTTTCATATCAGTCCAACAAATATGTAGCGGGCATATTGAATATTAAAGCGTTTGTCTTAATTCTTTGTTGATATAGTTCCAATCGCAATCGACTTTATTGTCCGGAATGTAGATTCAGCCGAAAGTTCTCGTTTTTAAGCCAACACCATCTATTCACATTCCTGATAGGAATTCACGTCAAGAGGAGCTTTCAAATGTACCCCCGTGGGGATATCGACCGAAAGTATATATATTTATTTTTTGCTCCCAAATAAATCTCTATAATCCTTTATTTAGCCGTTCGGTTGTAACTGGCATTAATGAAAAGGGCAGGGTAATGTAACGGGAGAAGGGATATAGAATTTCGGTGGAGCGAAGAGGAGTCAAAAGGGACAAATGTGGAAAGGAAAGGAGCAGGCGCGCGCTGTTGGGGAAGAAGAGTGAGGCATTTTTCCTTCGGGGTTGATCGAGCAACACAAGAAGTGAATGGCGGAGGGAGGGGTCAGGTCTGTCTCCATGGAAACACAGACTGGAGGAAGTAGCGATCGGAGTGTTGATATACGAGGGCAGAAGATATAATACGGAGGATTTGGGAAAGATGTCGGGATTTTTGCTAGAGGACGTGTATTCTACTGGCGGAGAGAAATTGAAGGAACGATTCCGCCATGGCATTGAGGTCGGAATGGTTCCTGATTTCCCGCGAAATTTTCTCAAGTTCTCGAAAGGAGGAGAAATATAGGCCCGTAATGATGTGGAAGGAAACAATTGGGTGGGCGCGCCGTATGTATCCTCGATATATAGCCGAATTCATTTTATGTCGTACTTTGACTCGGGTCGGAAAAAAATGTCGCGGGAAATACAGGCCCTGGAAAATGAATCTTTAAACTTATGATTTGGCTGAGTGTGATTTTTTTAGTAGTTTTCGGCTCCGACGTCGCTGAAGTTGAGGGCGTTGGAGGGAATGGATTCCATAGCGGATTGGACGAAAGTGGAAATTCCTGTCTTTGAAGTTAGGGAAAACGAGATAAGGAGAAATTGTATGTGCGATGGAAATTAGAAACGCGTTTAAATGGCAGAAATAGGACAGGGAGTAAGTATGAACTTATCGGTCTCATTTTTATTTGCTCCAATTTATGGAAAATACGTATTGTATAAAGCCATATACTTATAACACTCTTAAAGTTGATCTGCGATGGTTGCCGAAATATCTAAGGTGAACACTTGTTAATAACTGACATCGAGTAGCATAAATTAATTTAACTACCGATGAATCAATTTGGCAATGAATATTGCCTATTCAACGAGTGATTCTGATTGAAATAATGACCAATATTATGATATAATCTTGAAATTGACCATGTTTTTTCAACTAATCTAACGAACTATTGTTATCTTTAGATATTTAATTTCATTTTGTAACTCTACGTAACTTTTAAACTTATATTCTCTGCATTTTGTACATTTTTAATTCTATTTTTATTATTTTCTCATTTTTTATTGTATTTATACATTGTCTAAAAATGTACTAACTGCGCTTTTGCGGGCTCTTTCTCTTCTCTTTGGCTGTTTTCTCGCAACGCAACTCCTATTTCACTCCTATTGATATTTCATTTATCCAAAATTAGATTAAAATTTCCCTTCAAATCCCTTGAAACATCATTCAATATATCTTATGTCAGCTGTGATATTTTCTATGTTCATCACTTGTATTACATTCTTCAGCGTTCATAAAGTTGAGATGCATATTTCTCGATTGAAGAAACGGATTAAAATATGATCCCGAAATTGACTTTTATTCCAAAACAAGAATTTTACGCGTAACGCTGACTTAATGAGATATTCTTTAATAATAATCTGAAGTATTACATTCAAATAATGTTATGTTAATGTATCCAATAAGAATTTATCCCTTGCACCTTTTGTCTTCGCTTGTTTTAGAATAGTTGGGTAACGAAAGTGAGCGGAGTAAGAGGATTGCCATTATCATATGTTACACTTTCTATTACATCTCTCTTGACAACTGACTGCTATTTGTTTTTGCTGCAGAAAGTACACTTTTTATATATTTTGTTCAACATTATCGATTTATAATTTAAATGAGTGCAAGGACGTTCATAGTTCATAGACATTTTCGAGATTTTTTCTTAAAGGGAAAAAGCTTTATTACACCTTTTGTCGTTTAGCAATTTTGAAGACTTTTTTTCTACATTTCCCGGATAGCCGGATAGATAGATAGAAGTGGGAAACGACGAAAGCAGTCGACTCCTATGGGAGCCCATAAGTGTGCTACGACCTTAACTGTGAAGGCACTTTTAACAGTATTACTTCTGGTATGTAACTTCCACTAATAAAAAACCATTCGCTGCTTTTCAATGACACAACCGAACTGAAAACATGCGTAAGTTCTCGTCAGAATAAGCTTAGCAGCATATTCAAGAACGCCCTTATGGAGGCCTTTATCCATAAATATTTGATGATTCTCAGAATTCAGGATAATAAGTCTATGTTTTGAGACACCTTTATCCACGCAGGGGCCAAGAAATCCACAGCCGTAACAAGTGACGATTTTTCATTTCCTAGCTCTAAATATGAGTTGTCTCTTGAATAAAGATAATGAACCGTAACATTAAGAAGTAAGAATTGATTCCGATGAGGTAAACTTAGTGTTACAACCGAACGCAGAGACGGAGCTTAATTTCATCATTCCGGATGAAACAATAGAGAAATCCTTAGTATTTAATTAGAGGATCTCGTCGTTGTACGAATTTAGCTTCCCCAATGGCACTTTCACTTGTTCTGCCATCCCTTCCATCTAATCTATTCTCTTTGGCGGAGTTTTCCTTCTTTGCCTCTAGGATGCCCGCCCATCTTCTCCCCTTCATTTTCATGAGATCTAAGGACTTGCGTCCATAGCTCTCACTACTTCAAAGGAAATCCTATTCCCAACATTGAAGGTTGCAATGACTATATATAAGGCTATTTCCAGGAGCACCTCAGTCCACCGAACACCTTGGAGTGAGTCCACTTTTTCTCGTCCAAGTCAATCATACAAGTCGTAATCAACGTATTACCTTCGGAAAGGAATTATTTCTTTTGTGATTCAAATTTTTAACTGAAATCCGTAAAATATTGCAATTTAAAGTGGAGTATACGTATTAATAAACACTGTATAGATTCATTAGAGGCATATTTGTATATATCGGGCAAGATCTATCATTATAAACAATCATTTCTATGTATTCGCACCAAATTAATCCCTTCGCTGTTTGATAGATATGCTGTTGAACCGGTATTGCAGATTCACAGCAATTTTTGGTTAAAACAAACCTATGGGCTCAACTCAAGCAAAGGATAAAGTGACTTCGCACGTTAAGATGCGCACCTAATAAAAATACCTGTGAGAAATGGACATGAATGGAACATGAGAAATGGAAGAAAGCGTTACAGGAACAGGACTAGAGCTTGGGCTCAACGGACAGGCCAAACACAATACGTTATAATTTCAGTCTTGATAGCTTAATTGGCTAAAGTATCCGCCCGGAAAGTGGAAGATTCCAGGTTCGAGTCCTGGTTATGTAGGACAGTTTTCGTGTCCGTTTTTCCCTAGGACAAATCAATGGGATTTGCTTGGTAGTTGTAAAAGCAACAGCGGCTACCTGCAATACAATAAACCTCACAATGCACCTAATACGATACTAATAAACTATTCTAGTGTAAATAACCAAATAACAAGAGAATAACCTTACTTCTTCTATGATTCTTCTTTGATTAGCGATTCGAATAGCGTCATTTTGAGGTAATAGAGAGTTTTAGCAGGGTCTTATCGGTTAACGGATATATTCTAAATGTCTCAGTGCGCATGCGCAAAATTCCACGTTGTCCAGGTCGGTCTCACGGCCACCTTTAATTTTGGAGTTCCCACGTCGACGGAAGGTGTCCAATGTGGCGAAGCAAGGTTGCGATTCTCCAAATGGGGCAATATCACCTTGCTTGGACAAATTATAGGAAAATGTCCCTACGAGAATGGATGGAGGGAGGTACAAGAAGAGGTGGTGAAGTTAACAGAATTTCAACACACGCTGCCTTCGGGTTGTTGTTGCTGGTTGACGGTATGCTGAAACTCTTTAGATAGATCGTATGGACGTTTCAATTTAACGACAGTTGAACCTACGGTGTACGCAGTGCTAGAACTCTCTTATTTGAGATATTTCATGGTTTCATGATCGTCATTTTGTTACCTTCATATATATAAAAGAAGAAATTTTATATGAGTGTATTTTCACCCATAATTTGAAAACAAAATGCTGCACAACTTTCTTAGTTATTCAATGTCATCCTTGTCCGCTAATTTTCAAGTACCTGTTGGTCTCTTGTTCGACCCCGGAAGAGTGAAAGCATTATAGTCAGAAATACACGGAAAGTTTTTTTATTATTTGCAACGTTTATTTCTTTTCCAGAATTGAATTGTATAGTATGGCTCAACGAAATTGATATAAGTATCTAATAAAGTGAAAGTGAATAAAAATTCGTACATTGGCAGTGGAATATTGTATTCGATTCGAAATAACGGGAATTGTGAAAACTAGCTTTAAACACTTGCGTTGGTTTTGAAGGGGAAGGTTTATTTATAACCACAAAAGTTGGAAAAATATAAATTTTATTCATTAAAATTATTTGTTCCTTTGTATCTATTCCTCGATTAAAAGGTTCAAGAAAACGTTTTCTAATGCTATGTTTCTTCGAAAAAAGATCCAGGGGTAATGTAAACATACAAAAGTTCATCAAAAATTTATCTTCCACGACATATTGTACTGTCTCAGATTAAATAGCCCAATTGAATTGGGCTATTTGATCTTTTGCAAGACTTTTTGCAATTTACTATTTTGCATTAACATTAAATTTCAATATATCTCATAGTTTTTTGGGCATCGGGTACCTTTCCAGGCATAATATTTGTGAATTAGCTATTTCTTATCCCTTGCACGTTTCCCATCGCCATGAATATTTTAGGAAAGCACGAATTTGCCTGATTTGCATCTATTCCATCAATTTCATAAATGCCCATATTTTTTAATAGCGAATAAACGGATCACGAGAATTAGCCCATCGGCTCGGAAAGATACGAATCTGAAGGATCTCTATTCATCAATATCTTTCCTCACGTCTCACGCAAACTTTTACTCGTTAAAACGCATCGGAAATTCAGAGACAGTTCGAGAAGTAATTCGTTCGAGGGAAACAGAGCACAGAGTATCCCGGCATCTCCCCTCCGTTGGATCGCCTACGTCGATACCTTCTGCATCCCTGGGCGCCAACAATTTCAAACCATCTCAGCCATCTAGGGAACGGGGAAATTGCACTTGAAGATCCTTTCCCCCCTCGCTGTTTACCCACCCGCACATCACCCGCCGGGACACGCCTTCCTGCTCCACATAATAGGCGAGGCAGGTCTGATGACTCAGGCCTGACTATTCGGGGAATAGAGGCGCCTCGGCGGAGAGGGTGTGTTTGGGAAAGAAATGAAGAAGGGCTGGATAAATGTGGGGTGTGTTTATTTCAGTGTTTGTAGAGGTGGGAATCGCGAGTGGGCTGCAGTGTATTAAGACGTGAACATAGAGGCGAGACATTGGTTTGGTGTTGCGTTTCTGAGGGCGTCTTCCCCTAATGAGCTTTCTTTCTGAAAATCTCCTGCGCTCTATTGTATAAACATGAACATTGGGAGGAGGAAACGCGACTGTTACACATGAGAAATCCTGGTTTATGGTCATCTAAATATAAAGCTTTCTCCTTCGACGCCAATTTCAATGAAATAACTTTTATTCCCTAGAAAAGCGAGGGTAATAATGACAGTCTTCCTGAACACATTTCCGCTTCCATAAATTCCGACGAAGGAATAAAAATGGAGGGGGAACAACATTTATATTAAGCTAAAGCGTAAGCTGAAATTAAGAATAATTCTCGAGATTTTAAATGGAAGTCGTTATAACACGAGTAATAATAACACGGCTTTATTTCAGTTTGAGACTAGTTAGTCTCTTTTTACATCCAACCCTGAGCGATATGGCAAAAAGGCAATGTAGTGGTTGAGATTATAAAGGAATGGACAATTTATTTATTTCGGTTCAAAAAGGTCCTCATTTAGATATCACATATCAGTGTATCCATACCAATCTCTTCCTTAAGTGTGGTCGTGTATGAATGATACGTAATTTATATTAACTTAACGTGCTTTAAATTATAATTGTAGGTAATAAACTGTATAGTTAAAAGTAATAGCATTTATACCAATGTAATCGAGAGATTATTCGGTGGCCTTAGATTCCTTACGGCATCATCTACATACATCATTCGGCTTTTGGTACAGGATAAAGAAAAAATGTAACTTTCATTTACTTTTAGCTCAGTTTTGTTCATGCCTGCGATTATATAAAAGCAACTGAGGTATGAAAAATTAACAGCATTAATTAAAAATTAAAAGCATTAACGAAGGTTAGGGAGTCCCAAAAATATCAAATTTTCTTTTAACGCATACCCTCTTAATTTATTTATACGTTGTCAAAACAATTGTGAATAAAATTTCATAAACGTAGGACCTCGGCTATCCGTGCCGACTTGTATTGAAACATGTCAGTACTTGCTAAGTAAGGCGGCACTGAAAACCTTCCATGTGTTAATGCGATTTTACCGAAAAAACATTGTACATTGTACAAGGTGTGTAAATAAAACGACTCGTATTCTGATTCAAATGAAAATGACATGCATTTAATGGAAGATATTCCAACTCTGATCAAAAACATAGAACCCGGAACCAGTAAAACAACTATGCGAAAGAATTTCATTATTCCAAATTAGTGTTAGTAGCAGTGTTAGATAGGTGTCAGTTAAGTATGAGAGATTCAGTGTCTATTCTTGAAGCTACTATTGAGGCACTTGGATATAATACTGATGAATTTCCTATGAGTAAGTCCTCGATTAAAAGAGTTTGTACGGAAGAACGGAACGAGCGTGCAGAAGCCGTAAAAGCTAATTTTCAAAACGAGGTACCAAATTCTATGACTGTTCACTGGGATGGCAAACTGTTGCCTGCTGTAGATGCTTGGATATCAAAAGAAGAATATCTTCCAATAGTTATTATATATGTAAATAAAGAAAAATTTACTGCTATTCCGAGGTTGGACAGCTCTTCAGGAAGCAAACAGGCGCAGGCTGTTAGGAACGCGATTGTAGACTGGAATCTCGTAGATAAAGTGCAATTTTTTGTTGTGATACTTCGGCTTCAAATACACGTTATATCAATGGTGCCTGTATGGTTCTTGAACAAAAATTTAATAGAGATATGCATACTTTTGCTTGCCACCATCACGTGTATGAATTGGTGTTAAAAAGCATGTTCAAAGTAAAAATCAGTCAAGCAACAACAATTCCTGATATTCCACAGTTCAAAAAGTTCCAAGATAACTGGAAAAGTGTCAATCCAGACTAAATACAGTGCTATAAAGAAAATCTCGCATTGCACCCGACTGTTTCCAAAATTGACAATCTGCTTGAGTTGTACCAAACTGAACTGACCAATGAAATAGCCATAGATTTTTGAGAGTCGATAGAGCTTTCTGTGATATTTTTAGGCGGAGATACACAGAAAATTTAAAATTTGACCTCCAGGTGCCATGCACCAAACTCCATGGATTCCAAGAGCAATTTATTCCCTAAAAATATCAAAAGCACCTTACCAAGATTTGTGTTTTTTGAAGTAAATGAAGGCATACAAAGAAATTGATAAAAGCATCGCAAAAGCAGTTTTACAGAAGATAAGCCAACATTTATGGTATCTGACTGATAAGGTTTCTGTTTTGTCACTATTTGACAATGATGTGGATCAAGAAACTAAAGAAAAAATGGTTGAAACTTAAATGTACCTCATGATAAACGTTACACCCCATCGAAGGAAGAACCTTGCGGTCCATTGTATGGTAAGTTAAATAAGTAAATATAGGAGTTGTTTCTTTAGTTTTCTGTTTAGATCACAGTTTAAACTGACTTTCTCTTTTTTATTTCAAGGGAAAATATCTACGACTTCATTTCACCACGCAATTTCATCGTCTTAAAATTCATGACAGTTTTCTCCACGAATGTCCTACTATGTTTATGTCTATGTCTATGTTTGTACCCTGCAAGCCAGGGGGTGCATGCACCATGACTCTATTTCCTTAATCGATTATTTTCGCGTATCGTTCGCGGAAAAAAATAGTTCTTGAATCTATTTGTTCTGGCATCTATTTCTCTGATCTTTCTCGCATTATCGGAACGGCCTATGTAGCATGGTGAACGCATTATATCCGCTACATCATCTCTAAACGTGCTTTCTCTGAATTTATCCAGTAAATTGATCCTTTGTTGAAATCTTCTAACTTCCAAAGATTCCCATTTTGCGTCCTGTAGCATCTGAGTGACGCTCACTGATTTATCGTAGCAATTCTTCACAAAACGTATCGCCTTTCGCTGCATCTTTCTAAGTCTTGAATACGACACTTATCGGCAGGGTCCCATACACTACACGCATACTCAAGATGAGGTCTAACTAACGCAAGATAATATCGTTCGCGAACATTTTCGTTGCTCCGACCGACTATTCTCTTTACGAAGCCGAGTTTTTTAAGTGCTTTTTCGCATATATTATGGATGTGAGTACTCCATGGTAAGTTATTCGTGAGAGTTACTCCAAGATATTTCACTGACTCTACTGTTAATAAGTTTATCCCACGGAGACTGTACGGATAATCTTTAATAATAGATTTTCTTTCGAAGAAGTTAACTACTGAACATTTCTCTACATTTAGTTCTAATTGCCAATCATCGCACCATTTCATAATGTTATCTAAATCATTCGACAGGGTAAGTCTATCCTCTTTACTCTCTATTTCCCCGTAAATTACCGTATCGTCTGCAAATATCCTAACTTTACTATCAATAAGATTGCTCAGGTCGTTAGTGTATACTAAAATAGCAACGGTCCGATTACACTACCTTGCGGGACGCCCGAGGTCACCTTTACCACGTTAGAACTAATACCGTCCAGCACTACGCGTTGCTCTCTATCGGAGAGGAAGTCTTTTATCCAATTTATTACCTCTGCATTGATTCCTGCAACTTTTAATTTGTACAATAATTTATGATGCGGGACCTTATCGAATGCCTTCCGAAAATCTAAAAATACCGCGTCGACTTGCCTTTTATTTTCGGCAGATTTTAGGATATCGTGTACTAATAATGCCAGTTGAGACACACAAGATCGAGTCTTACTAAAACCGTGTTGATTCCTAACTATGAAATTTGATGTTTCGAGAAAGCCCATTAAAGAAATAGCAATTATGTGCTCCATTATTTTTCCGCTTAATGATGTTAGAGAGATAGGCCGATAATTCGCTGGATCCTCCTTAACGCCGCTTTTAAATATTGGAGTGACGTTCGCAGTTTTCCAATCAGTCGGGACTTTACCTTCACTCATTGACTTATTAAATATCATTTTAAGAAAAGGTGCTACATTTTCCGCAACCTCCTTGAATACCCGAGCTGGTATGTCTTCAGGACCAGGAACTTTATTAGGTTTAATCTGTCGCAATAGATTAATTATGCTGTCTTCCCTGAAGATGACATTCGACATCGCTTCAGGCCTATCAACTTCCGGTAGATTATCTGATGTACTAAGTGGTGTACTAAGTAAGTGATGTACTAACTAAGATGTAGTTAAGTAATGCTTCGTTTCCAGAAGCCAGAAAGAAAGTTTCAACATTGAGGGCACTGAACGATACAGCTGAAAGAGCGGTCATGTTGATGCAAGACTTTCATGGTTTAAATACGGTTTAGGAGGAACAAAAGCAATTTTTGTTAAGTCGCAAACAAGGACACCGGAAGATTTATCCTGACTGCAAAAATCAAACCTTGGAAAGATAATTTCAAGAGTATTTTTTTTTACATTTAAACAGTAAATAACCACGATTTCAGCGTATTAGTGTTTTATATACTAAATGAACATTAAGTTCCAGAATTCTTCTATACTAACTCGGTACAAAATTTCATTTCACTTGTTGGTATCGTGTCATTAATAATAATGAAATCGCAATAATATTTATTATGTGAGTTATTAAGGTAAAACAGAAAAATATAGAGGGTATGCGTCTTTGATTTTGCGAAAAAAAAATGTTTCCCTTATGTCTTGGGACATCCTAATGAAGGTATCTCCATTTTGAATGCAACGAAAAGTTTTACTCGTAGATTCATTGTGCTTCGCTTACATGGACTTATTCCGCTTATATTACTGTCCCAGCGAGGAGAGGAATGGCAAACTACCTCACTCCTCATTTTGCCCGGTAAGCCTCATTTCCCCTCTCCGTAGCTAATGGTAGAGAGAGGGAATGTGATCCCAACCAGCCTTAGCGCTGAATACTTTACAGACAGACAGGGGTAATAAGACCAAATCGGGGCTCTTTTCCACCTGAAAACACATGTCGATAGAAATTACTCAGCGATTACATCAGCTGAAACTTAGAGAATAAGAAAACTCTAAAAAATATATGATGGATCCGGAAAACATTATCCTATCGTCAGCTGAATTAACGTCTAGATTCTTAACATGAGATATGTTTTTGCGCTCCCTTCACTTCAAAGACTGCACAGGGCCTTCCTTCGCTCATTAATCTTGGTGAGATAAGCCAATCCGATTTCTATTTCATTGATAATTAATCTTCTGTCGAAAGCAGGATCAGCTTGATTTATTCACGACCCAATCCACTGGGTACAATGTTCTTTCCGAAAGTTAACGGTGCCAAAAAGTAATTTTCGGGAATGCGGTTTGCGTGAAAGTGACCTTAGGCCGAGGAATCGTAGTAGGAGTAGCACAGGAGACGAATTTCTAACTTCTTCTCTTTTTTCCCTCCTAGTCGTCGAAAGTTGGGTCTTTGTGTTGGTGTCACTGGGGATTCCGCTTTCCTTACTCTGAGTGTCGACGTAAAAAGACCGAATGACACCAGTTTATTCGATTCCTTCGATCGCTCTCCGTTGTTTACTGCGATGTCTGATATCGGTGGAAAACATTTCGGCGACCGAAGACTTTCCGACGCTTTCGATGATTTCTCCCACAATCTGATGAGTTGAACTATTTCTTTCTCTTTAAGAGTTAAAGTAAACAAGTGAATAACCGAAAGCAAATACTCGTAGAATGGAGAAACGCTTAATAATGATGATGGTAATGATAACAATTACTAAAGAGATGATAAGTATTCCCTTAACAGTGTGATTTACTAATGCTTTAAAAGCATTCCCTTAACAGTGTGGAAGTGACGGGGAATGGTAGTTCAGTGGTTAGAACACCTGCCAGGAAAGTGCGAGACCTGGATTTGAGCGCCAGTCACGTCGCTATTTTTCACACTTGTTATTCCAAAAGAGATGATAGCTGACAACACGCAACATTATATAAACTAATCTATTAAAATACTAGAAAACAAAAAGTACAAATTATACTGGTATAGAGAAATCATAACAGACCTCGCCATCGATCAATAGAACATATATAATTCCTTAAAACACATAATGAAGATCAATTTATTTTGACTGAAATTGCAACATAAATGCCGTTTCCAGCTATCGGAAGACTTTTGAGGTATACCCCCCCCCCAATCATAGAGCTTTCGTTTTAACCGTTGTTACGTGTTAACCGTTTCGCGTTAAATTAATTCATTCTTTGTCTGAGGTAAGAGAACCATCATTCATTATCATTTATGCAATTTAAAATCAGGAGGAAATGTAGTAATTTAAATAATCGAAGAAAAGCTTTCAATCTATCTCAATAAGTTAAATATTTGTGTGTAAAAGTAATCTCTACTCCGGTCGTAAGATTTATCTGTGTGTGATAAAAGTTACTTGAAAAATTTTTTTTTACAAAAGAAATGTTGATTTTCTAAAATAAAAAAAATAGTAATGTCACTGTATTTTAGAATAAGACAAGTTATGAGTTCCATGTTTTACGTTGGAAACCGTCCATTAATCCTTTCGAGATATGAATTTAATACTGTATTTTTTTCCAAGACGAATACGCATCTAAAGTGTCTTTATGCCGTAAAGAAGTGGTTTTACGATACTTCCTTCCAATTTACGAGATTTAATCTATTCGTATTTGTAGCATGAGAATCATTCGTCTTTAAGAATTTTACGCTCAAGAAAATGCCATCTATTAATAACTATTTTATTATCAGATCGTGGGGTTGGCTTTCGAGTAGAATTCTTATAAAATTAATATGTAATTTTTTATCACATGATACCTTATGAGGACAATTAATTAGACCGTTGCCTTATTCTTTTTTTGCGGGGCTTTTAATGCACTACCCCACGTCAAAATCTAATTCTTTCCTCCATTATCTTAATAGTCTCTTCTAGAAAAGTAGAGTAGTACTACCATCTGATTCCATAAGGAGGACATACCTGAGATTGCAGTGTCGCTCCTCGAACGGAATTCAAATTCCCGCAGTCAACACAAAGGCTTTTAATGAGAAATGGAATTGGAACTGTCGGTGGAGAAAAGATTTCTTACTCTTCGAGTGACGTCCTTGATCTAGATTTTTCTCCACTCTTCTTCCTACCTTAATACTGTCAAAAAAGTCTTGCTTTATTTTTTAGCAACCGGCACCAGGTTTAGATTACAATTATTAACACGTAAGGAAGTATCGATGAATTAGATTAAATAGTGAATGATAGGAAGGAAGAAACCTTCAGGCAAAACTGGTTCTAATGAAATGCTGAGAATTTAAAAGAAAAAGGAAATAATTCCAACTTCATCTAAATTAAGCTCTAATTGCCTTTAGGGAGATTCAAGTCGAAAATTATTAACTTAAATACTGAGGAGCCTTAAATTGGGGTAACAGAGATTTTTACATATTTTAAGATAAAATTTACGCTGTGTAATCTTGAATCAAAGTATCGTCGGGAGAAAAGATTTATTTCTGAGAAATAAAAGAAATCCAATGGAAAGTTATAAGGTTGTTATTGTCAGAAAAGTCGTGCGCCGAGGAATATTCCCAGAAACAGACATGAAAAAAGTCTGACCGGTCCGTGACTCAAACCCAGGCCTACCGATTTTCTGTGCAATAACCATTAGTCAGAGCTTTCGCCCGGGAAGCGGGAGACCTGGGTTCGAGTCCTCGTCCTGCCCTTGCAAAATAAAATAAATCATTAATTCTACGGAAATCTACAAGGCCAGGAATTTAGCAGAAATGTCAACATTTTCTTCTTTAGACCTGTTTCGCAGATCCTAACCTAGGTAATAAAGGTAATATTCCTTCAGTGGCCACCACCAGTATCATATATAACAAAGAAATTTGTAAACATTGTTTTGCGATAAAATATCACGTTGGAAGAAGTTACTTCCAGAATTTCCTATATCCTATTGTGTCAGTAGAAATAGCAACCTCACATAAATGTACTCTATCGGGTGAATCTTATATATTTTCGTTGCATTTACTCTACGCCATTTTCAAAAGCCATCTTGAAAAATACCGTGCTACGTTTAACTAGAGTGCATTGTATGTAAATTTATAACGAATTATGCCATCGATTTGAACGGAGAAATATAAATAATCTTTACGTTATTAATTACTTTCGAGATACTTCAACTTATTATTTAATCACTCAATATAAACATAACCTTAAAACTATCTTTTTGGAGTAAACATTGTTCAAACTTACTCTCATCCACACTTTATTACAAACTTGCTTCGCGTCAGGCTCCAGCACATATCTTCTCCTTCAATTCCTTGTACTACGTACGACCCTTATCTCCGGCAATTCGTTCACAACATTCAACGAAGATCATAGATAAACAAGTCAGTATCACACTCCTTGCACATACGTACATTGAATGACAGTCTGAGCTTTACGGTACGGCAACGATAACTACGTTTCATTTATTTATTTCGTTCAACTTTGTCAAAATTACCTCTCAAAGCATAATCGCGCCCAATCTCCATCCTGGAATCCCAACGCGACCTTTATAAGTGAAGAACCTCGTGTTTTTAAGAGCAAGTTTAGCGTTTCAGGGGAGAGGACTGTCTCAGGCCGAGTATTCCTCCGAGAATCGACTCCAACGCACAGGAAGTCGTACGCGAGTATTTCGGTCCGGGACTTAGAGATCTACTTATATTTCGGCTCCAGGAGGCGTT
Source organism: Ladona fulva (assembly GCA_000376725.2). Taxonomy (NCBI): domain Eukaryota; kingdom Metazoa; phylum Arthropoda; class Insecta; order Odonata; family Libellulidae; genus Ladona; species Ladona fulva. The sequence continues at coordinate 76,484 of KZ309268.1, read as the reverse complement.
TCCTTTCGCCCCCACGAGAAGCAGCGCCTCCGATGGACGAATCTATTTAAGGAATCGAACGCCTGGAATGGCACATGGCGTGCTCCCCGAAAGTTTTGGAAACAGGGCAGTCGCTTTGGTGGGGCGGAGGGAGGTGTGGTTAAGGGGTCGTACGCAAAGGGAAACGAATTGTGAAAAACATATCCCACTCTCTGTCTCTTGCATTCGACGGTGAAAATCGTGTGTGGCTGAAAGAAAAGAAACCCAATAACCATGGAAAATGTCGGAACTACGAGAATATTCATTCTGCTTTCACTCATGAATATATTACTTGCGTCTTTCAACGTAGAGTTGTACGAGTATATAACCATTTCATTGCCAAGTGTTAGTAATTAAATTGTAAAGAATTTATTATAATTATTATGATGTTATTTAATGTTATCATAACACGATTAATGCATATCTTGTTATGTTATTTTATGGGAAATTCTCTCAACCAATCAGAGTTCCCATGACGATGACGTCAACAACAACAATAGTAATGTATTACAACATTGTTAATATAATTATAAAGAGCGTTCCAGTAAATACATTGATAGTTCAAGTGTAAAAATAAAGAGCGTTCCAGTAGATACATGGATAGTTCAATTGTACATGCCCACTACAACAGCAGAAGACGAAGTGGTTGAAGAGATATGAACAAATCATGCAAGGGTGTGAAGAGAATGGCAAAGGACAACTGAGAACAGTGATAATGGGAGATTGGAGTAGGAGAAGGAAAGAAAGGAAAAAGTGTAGGAGCAATTGGTCTTGGACAAGAAATGAAAGAGGAGTGAAACTGATAGAATTCTGTGAACAACATCAGTTTTGAATAGCTAATACTTGGTTCCAGAATCATAAGAGAAGGCTCTACAAATGGAAAATCCCAGGTGATAACAAGCGTTGCCAAACAGATTTTATACTGATAAACCAAAGATTTAAGGATAGTATCATGAATGCGAAGACGGTACCTGGGGCAGATGCAGACACAGACCATAATCTGCTGATAATGGATATGCTCACTAGGCTTAAGCATGTGACGAGGAAAAAACAACCAGCAAAGAAGTGGAACTTGATAAAGTTGAAAGAAGATAAGATGAAAATTGCTCAAATTTTAGAAGAGAAGCTGAAGAAGTGAGAAGAGAAAAAAAGCATTCAAGAAGAATGGAATGACCTGAAGAAAGGCATAATAACAGTGCTGGAACAGGAGGTTGGAACTATAAACAAGAAAGAAGCTAGAAAAAAATTGGACAAACCACGATATGCTGGAAAAATGGAAAAAGGCGGAAATGGAAGGGAGTCAACTCGGAACAAGGAAGGATGCAGTATAGAAAGATTAATAATGAATTAAGGAGAATGACTGACAAAGCTCGAGAATAGTGGATGAAGGAACAATGCCAGGTAATTGAAAATCTGGAAAAAGAAGGAAAATTAGAGGAAATGTACAATACTGTGAAAAGGCTAACTATGATAAAAGCAAGAGCTATCGCAAAGAAAGGAATGAAAGATGAACAGGGAAGAGTTAGAACAGAGGACGAGGCCATAAAGGGAATATGGGAGGAATATATAAAGGATCTATACTGTACAAATGACAGAGGATTTGTTTTGTTTGTTTAAGAAATCATCATCCTATATATAAAAAGCAATTGTCTGTCCGGATATCCGTCCCCCTATTTATCTCAGAAACAGCTTAACTTAGAGATCTGAAACAAACTGCATTCTTTCTACGGTGCTGAAACCCCCAGGAAAACTGTTCTCATCTCTGTAAAGGCCCGGGTTCGAACCTAGGAGCCCATAATACGTTTCAATAAGAGATGCACGTAAATTACGTTTTCATGATGTGCAGAGGTTGTTTCTTTTACAAACCTAAATTAGAAACAATGGTCCTACGACCAAGGCAATTTTTGAGCATGAGATATCCCATATAAATGCACGGGGATAATCAGTTAGTATTCTTTTCCATAAGAAATGTACGTAAAATAGGTTTTCGTTACCTGCAGAGGACATTAAGGGAATATATAAAGGATCTATTCTGTACAAATGACAGAAAAAGAGAAGAAGAAATAGAATTGAGAAATTATGAGGAAGGGGAGAGGGACAATGGAGGTCCAAAAGTAATGAAAGTGGAGACAGAGATGGCATTAAAAAGAATGAAGAATGGGAAGGCAGTTGAAGGAGATCAAATACCTGTAGAAATTCTAAAGTCCTTGGGGAAGAATGGTATGGACCGGCTTACAAATCTGATTAATAAAATCTATGATAGAGGGGAGTGGCCTGAAGATTTACTTAAAACAATAATGGTTCCGATACCAAAGAAAGGTAATGCACAGGACTGTAAAGACTACAGAACTATAAGTCTTCTTTCACATGTGGGAAAAGTTATAACCAACATTATACTAGAAAGAATGAGAAGGAAAATAGAAGAAAACTTAGAGGAAGACCAGTTCGGGATCCGCAAGGGTAAAGGAACGAGAGATGTTATCGGAAAGGGTGTTAGAATTGAACCGAGAGATGAGTGTCTGCTTCATTGACTATGAAAAAGCTTTTGACAGGGNGAAGAGAGAGAGAGAGAGAGAGAGAGAGAGAGAGAGAGAGAGAGAGAGAGAGAGAGAGAGAGAGAGAGAGAGAGAGAGAGAGAGAGAGAGAGAGAGAGAGAGAGAGAGAGAGAGAGAGAGAGAGAGAGAGAGAGAGAGAGAGAGAGAGAGAGAGAGAGAGAGAGAGAGAGAGAGAGAGAGAGAGAGAGAGAGAGAGAGAGAGAGAGAGAGAGAGAGAGAGAGAGAGAGAGAGAGAGAGAGAGAGAGAGAGAGAGAGAGAGAGAGAGAGAGAGAGAGAGAGAGAGAGAGAGAGAGAGAGAGAGAGAGAGAGAGAGAGAGAGAGAGAGAGAGAGAGAGAGAGAGAGAGAGAGAGAGAGAGAGAGAGAGAGAGAGAGAGAGAGAGAGAGAGAGAGAGAGAGAGAGAGAGAGAGAGAGAGAGAGAGAGAGAGAGAGAGAGAGAGAGAGAGAGAGAGAGAGAGAGAGAGAGAGAGAGAGAGAGAGAGAGAGAGAGAGAGAGAGAGAGAGAGAGAGAGAGAGAGAGAGAGAGAGAGAGAGAGAGAGAGAGAGAGAGAGAGAGAGAGAGAGAGAGAGAGAGAGAGAGAGAGAGAGAGAGAGAGAGAGAGAGAGAGAGAGAGAGAGAGAGAGAGAGAGAGAGAGAGAGAGAGAGAGAGAGAGAGAGAGAGAGAGAGAGAGAGAGAGAGAGAGAGAGAGAGAGAGAGAGAGAGAGAGAGAGAGAGAGAGAGAGAGAGAGAGAGAGAGAGAGAGAGAGAGAGAGAGAGAGAGAGAGAGAGAGAGAGAGAGAGAGAGAGAGAGAGAGAGAGAGAGAGAGAGAGAGAGAGAGAGAGAGAGAGAGAGAGAGAGAGAGAGAGAGAGAGAGAGAGAGAGAGAGAGAGAGAGAGAGAGAGAGAGAGAGAGAGAGAGAGAGAGAGAGAGAGAGAGAGAGAGAGAGAGAGAGAGAGAGAGAGAGAGAGAGAGAGAGAGAGAGAGAGAGAGAGAGAGAGAGAGAGAGAGAGAGAGAGAGAGAGAGAGAGAGAGAGAGAGAGAGAGAGAGAGAGAGAGAGAGAGAGAGAGAGAGAGAGAGAGAGAGAGAGAGAGAGAGAGAGAGAGAGAGAGAGAGAGAGAGAGAGATCTTAATACATCTTCAAGTTAGAAAACAAAAAATTTTAATTTAGTACATCAGCTAATTACAGGTGTTAACTTTAGTTGATGTTTAGAAAAAAATGTATCATAACCCAATAGGCTCCTGCCAAACCGTGCTAGGTTTATCGTTAGGTGCCCAGTTGGTTATGTTATACAGCTCAATTTAACAGTGAACTTCAAACTAAAAGAAGACTCCATGAATATGATATACATATGTATATACATTATTATACATATGTATTTAACAACTTCAACACCGGTGACCATAGGATAGTTAGGTGCAGAATGAAGATTAAAGTCATAATGGAGCGCAAGAAGTTGGTCTCAAGCAGGAAACAGGAGGTAAATATAGTAAGATTCCGTAGAAGAAAATCGGAAAGAGTTCCAGCTGGAACTAAGGAATAGGTTTTCAGCACTTCAAGAAGTAGAACTGGAAGCCAAAGTCATGGAAGTCGTGAAAGCAGCGGCAGAAGAAGTAGCAAGTACACCAAAAAGACCAAAGGATAAGAAGTTCAGCGACAGAACCAGGAAAATAATGAAACAGCGAAAGCAACTGAAGCACTCAGACTTGCCAAAGGAAAATATCGAATATGTCGAGCTATGCAAGTCTTTCGGAGTGGCAATAAAGGAATATGTGAAGAATTTTAACGAAAAAATTTTGCAAGAAGCTATAGAGAACAACAAGAGCGTGAAGAAGGTAAGAACACGTCTATCAATGGGAAAGAAACATATCTTGGTCATCCTGAAAGAAGATGGCGCAACAACTTTCAATAGAACAGAAAAAACTGAGGACAGTGTCAGAATACTTCACCAACTTATACAAGAAAACAGAAAATGTTGCAGTGGAAAACCAAGAAGAAACACAAAACTCAGAAAATACCCCGTCTATTCTCCCAGAAGAAGTAACAGAGGCCATCAAGAAGATGGAGAATGGAAAAGCAGGAGGAGTTGATGGAGTTTTAGCAGAATATCTGAAACTTGGTGTTACACAATTATCTCCTGTACTAGCGCAGTTATTCACTAATTGCCTTACACAAGGGAGAATTCCGAATGAATGGAACCATGCAAAGATTGTCCTTTTGTACAAGAAAGGAAGCAAGGAAGATTTGAAGAGCTACCGCCCCATCAGCCTCCTTCCTGTTATATATAAAACATTCGTGAGTGTAATAACTGCACGTCTGAAGACGTCCCTGGCAGCTGCCCAGCCCAGAGAGCAAGCTGGATTTCGCAAGGGATTCAGCACTATGGACCACATCCACACGCTGCAAGAAATTATCAGCAGAATGAACGAATACGAGATGCCACTAGTACTCTGCTTCGTAGACTATGCCCAGGACTTTGACTCGAAGCGCTGGTAAAACAAGGAATATATGCCAAGTACATCCAACTTTTACGCAGCAACTACAAGGATGCCACTGCCCCTGTAATGCTCTACGAAGAAGCAGAGGAATTTCGGATTGAGAAGGGAGTTAGGCAACTGCCTCTCTTCTTTTTACAGCCGGGACATTCTTTTTATAGCCGTTCTAGAAGAAGTTTTCAAAACCTTAGCCTGGGCGGGAAAAGACCTAAGAATCAATGGGCACATCAGTCTTCAGACTACACAAAGAAGTATGGAACGATGCATGCTTGGAATCACAAGAAGAGACAGGAAACGCAACACCTGGGTTAGGAAGATAACAGGAGTGACAGACATCATAGATAAGGTAAGATCACTGAAATGGATGTGGGCAGGCCATGTTGCAAGGAGAAACGACAACCGATGGACATCAGCAGTTCTGAACTGGATACCAAGAGACGTGAAGAGACCAAGAAGAAGACCAAGGGACCGATGGAACAGAGACATCATTCAGTATTTAGGGGTAACATGGCAACGAGAAGCTCAGAATAGAGAGAATTGGAAAGCGCTTGGAGAGGCCTACATCCGACGTC